>OLKM01000056.1:548672-556983 GCA_900291075.1 Melanogrammus aeglefinus
CCTTGTTCTCAAAAACCCCGGTGCCATTCTTTTGTGGTGTGGCACTTTTTCTATCTTTTTTTGAACCGTCTCATTTGAACTGTCTGTGAAGTAAGCCAGACGTGTAGAGGAAGTAGCTTGACAGATGTCCTGCACAATAAATATCTCAGCCGGTCTGCGACTCCCTCCAAAATGTCAACGACGTCAACATGGCCAAATAAATAAATTATCACAAAGAAATCATTAACATTTGTTTGGGAGAATGTCAGGAAATGATAGATACCGTCACCAGTGGTGGCATTTTGGGGGTTAATTCTCTGTTCCAGAGATAACAAAAGGTAAGTAAACAATGCTATGAACTTATGCATTTTAATGATTTTTCGGGAAATGCAAAAATTAGGATAATAACAAAGTTGAAACTTGCCTTACACACAATTTCAAGTTTGATGAAACCTTTGATTTTACCAAAGCTTTGGAAATTGTCAGTTGTTTTATTTTCAATAGCCTATATTCAAGCCACCATTGTGTTGGCAGTAATTGCTTTTTCATTAGCTGAAAAAATAATAATGCACGCTCACACAGGTCAGCCTACGTGTCTGTATATTTATTTGTATCTCCGTAGGGCACTCTGACTGTACGCTTTCTCCAAAGCCTCCCATTATCTCTAAGTCATAGTCATAACGAACCATCTCCTGTGTGTAATTAAGGGTCCTATCAAACTGTTAGTCGCAGCCACCCATTTCCACACGGAAAGGAAACACAAAGAAGACCAAGTGGGAGGACACGGGGAGCGTGGCTCTCCGCTTGTAGGCGGGGTGATAGGTTGAAAAGCAGAGAAAAGTAAATCTACAGAGGCCATCAAAATGCTGCGGCAGAGCATCGAGATAGCAGGGGTCTACAGAAAGGGAAAGAGGAAAGAAGAGACAGCAGGATGACAAGAAGGAGGAGGAGGAGGAGGAGGAGGAGGAGGAGGAGGAGGAGGAGGAGGAGGAGGAGGAGCATGAGAAGAAAAAGAAGGAGAGGGAGAGATGTAATACAGTTCTCCAGTGAGTGACACTTCAATTAGCCACCGCGTCCTGCGTGGCACTAACGGTCAGAGGGTGAAGGATGGGGGGAGGGGGCAGGTCATTAAAACATCTTTACAAAATCCCAAGTTTACCCAAGGCCGGTGATTAAAGATCTGCTCCCTGACAGGGTGCCAGACCTCACTCCCCCAAGAAATAAAGCCAATCTCATTCTAATAACAAAGGGCCAAAGTGACTGCACACATAATGAAGCAGGAGGAGGAGAAGAAGAAGGGGAGAGCAGGGGATTGGGAAGAGATAAAACTACATCTGCCCGGGAACTACCTGAGCATCTGCTGTGCATCCCCGCAGCCAGCATGGTGGAGAAAGAAGGAAGATGGAGGGGGAAGCTTCCAGGGTTCTTGTATGGTCACACATTGTGTGAGGTTTTTTCCTGTTTGATATGGGTGCTGTAGCAACACATACTGTACATGTCGTCCCAGCATATAAACCATGTGTAGACCCCGTCTCCTAGCCCTAGAAGGATATATTACGGTAGAGAAAAGCATCAGGGAGACCACAATCTAGCAAGTGTATTGACTGTATTCAATATTAACTGTTGACTGTTCTTATTAACGTGTATTTTTTTTCAACGCCATAATCTCATATTAATTTTTTAAATACCATGTCTCTTGCGAGCATGAGTTGATGTTGCTATTTTGGCTACATTGTGCACCAGTGTAGAACCCATACAGTCAGATTAAAATAAAAAGACGAATACATCAGCTAATTAGGTATTCAAAAGAGACCTTAAAAAGTGAACAAAAAATGAATCCATGGCTGGTGATAAGATATGTAGCCACAAAAGTATTGCAGTATTGCACTAGTTTTAATTGACAATCTGCTCTATTTAAAGCTCCTTAGACATGAGCTTCCCACACATCTGTCCATGTTGCAATACTTTATTCCACTTTTAACACTTAACCACGCATGTTTTTTAGGGCAATGTTTTCATGAAACATGAAATAAAACCAGAGGAAGAAAATGTGTTTTGCCCGCCATAAACCAAAGCACAACATAACAAGTATTTCCCAGACCTTGACAACTTGCAGCCAACCAAAGCTGTTCCCCGTTGTTCCGGAACTTGACTCCGGAACAACTGAAAAAATAAAAATCAATGCAGGGCGTGTGACCCTCTTACACTTTCATCATCCATCATATCAATATTGTTTTTTGTGTTTAAATGTTTAAATTTTTGGTTGTTGCGAAACAACAGGAATAGCAACATGGGTAAAACCCTTTCATTGGATCTCGGCGCCTCGACGCCTCTTCAACTATTCATCATCCCCTCGCGTCTGTCGGCCCGCGTTGGCCCTCTCTTCGCTTAGAGGCTCTTCCAGATGTACACAGACTGTTGTTCCTTCCTCCAGCACAGCCTGAAGTCAGCTTTCATCACTGTGAGTCTGCGTCTTCCAAAGACACGCCGCAGTGCGATGCTGTGGCTTTCGTCGCCATCCTTCTTGCCACATAGTAGGTCCGTGTTTAATCTGTACTACTTATTGATGCCATATTCCGCTTGAGAAATCAAATACTTAAAAATCTCTTGCTCCATTCTCTACATTATTGTATTGACAATATGGAATAGAAAAACAAAAGTCTCTCATGGGCACTCCCGACGCAACAATATGGTGTCTCTTTAGACGAGATGTGGTTGTCTTTTTTTTATATACTTACTTATTTTTATGCTTAACAAACCGGGGAAGTGAAACAGATTTCCAGTGCAGCAACACAACGTGTGACCTGTTTGACTCTGTTGTATGTTTATGTTTCTCTATATACGAGGGTCCATCTTAAGGGTCAGCGCATATGCAAGCGAGCGGAGTGCTCTTGAGTTGTTATTTCGTATATCCGCAGCGATGTGAAAATATTTTAATAGCCAAGAAAACTTATTTCACCAGCCATCATCGGTGTCAAAGACTGAGACATTTCACATATCGAAGAGTTCAAACACCAACTTCAGATTTATTGTTTCTATCCAAACAATTCTATTGCCGACAAAAGTGGTAGTATTTTGTTTGATCAAAAAAGAAGACAACAACGGTCATGTTTACCAATCAAGGTTGAGGCCATTCGTCGTCAATAATCATGAAGTAAATAATCAACGTCTGATGCGTTGAAAATACAGTTGCTAAAGCAGCTACACATGAAACATAATGTTTACTCACTGCGCCTAAGAAACAAAGATTCCCACATTTCAGCAAAGAGGGAAATAGCACTTGAAAACATTACCATTGAGAATTGGATGCGGTAAACATGTTTGTTTGCTTTGAGATTAGAAGAAACACACCGTTGAATGAATACATTTAAAAAAATGTAATTGCATGAACAATGCAATGCCTATTCAAGATCTCTTACTGTTCCTGCCATACTGAAAAATAGATGCATACCATTTTATTCCATTTCTCCACACACACACACACACACACACGCACAAACAAAAACACACAAAAACACACACGCACACACACACACGCACTTCAAACTTTCCTATCGGTACATTGCTTTATAGCCATTCAATCCCAAAATACAAACAGCATGTGTTATGTAAACATATCAAATCACCATTCATCTCAATGACGCATTGCTGTCGCCAAACATCACAAGGATTACGTATGCCTACATGACACATACAAGCAACATGGCGAACAAGAGCACATTTGAATCTCAACCATTAAAAGAAACTGGGGATTCAGGGACTGGTACACCAAAATATTTATCATTCTGACAATAGCAAATGTTATCCGTGGGTGAGCGCAGACAAGATTTCAAATGGAATGGGCTCAGGGTTTGGTTCTTTTTAAAATCAGGAATGCGTGCTCACTGTCATTTTTTGAATAGGAAGTAAAATAAGGAGGGATTGGGTCGCGTCAGTCACCGGCCTCTTTTGTCCCTCTGAGGCGTTAGTGACACAGTGGCCAGGAACCGCTGGCTTCTTAGCAAGCGCTAGTGGGCCGTTTTTTGGTCAGATGAGAAGCAATTAGACTACCACACATTTTTCTGTAATTAAATGTCTTTGCGTTTAGCTTTCAGAAACTGACTGGCTTGAACTGGGCATTCATAATTGTAGCAAAAGGCAAAAAAAGTAACTTTTCTTTCTGGCACCATATGTGTGTTTAGTGAAAGCCTTCTGCACAAACCAGAACACCTTAGCTGTAAGTACAACATAAAGTACATAGAAAAAGCACTTTACTATTAAAAGTTTATTAAGAACAACAACTTGTGTGTGCACACCATGTGTGTGTGTCTGAGCGTACGTGGTGTGGTGTGGTGTGTGTGTGTGTGTGTGTGTGTGTGTGTGTGTGTGTGTGTGTGTGTGTGGTGTGTGTTGTGTGTGTGTGTGTGTGTGTGTGTGTGTGTGGGTTGTGTGTTGTGTGTGTGTGTGTGTGTGTGTGTGTGTTGTGTGTGTGTGTGTGTGTGTGTGTGTGTGTGTGTGTGTGTGTGTGGTGTAGTGGTGTGTGTGTTGTTGTGTGTGTGTGTGTGTCTCTCTCTGGCCGCCCGACTGACAGTGATGAATCAACGCTACAGTACAAGGCCCTAAAAGACAGGAAGTGGTTGTGAATCTGTGCAGGTGTACAGTGTCTGTGTGTCTGTGTGCATGTGTGTGTGTGTGTGTGTGTGTGTGTGTGTGTGTGTGTGTGTGTGTGTGTGTGTGTGTGTGTGTGTGTGTGTGCGCGTGTCGTGCGTTGTGTGTGTGTGTGTGTGTGTGTGTGTGTGTGTGTGTGAGGAAGTATGATGGGAAATAAAAAGAGAAAAAGGTAAGCCCTAGAGAGGACTGACTGTAAAATGAAAACATGCTACCCCAGAGAGACACACACACACACCCACACACACACACAATGACCCATATAAACACACACACACACGCTGACATACACACACACATCTCATTTCAGTGGCACCTGTCATCACTGCTTTATATATTACGAAGGCTAAATAAGTTGATAATTTTTTTGTATGCATATAGGTCCATCACATGATTGTGATAATTGTGACAGACTGCTTTATAATAAACAGTTAAACAAATATTGATGTCAAGGGAAAAAAAATATAGCTGCTCACAACACACACAATCCTTTTCCTCAGATGAACATGAAGAGGCATCGCCACATGTGTGCCAAAATGAAAACAGCCTTTTAGGTCCCAACTTCAACAATTGTTTGTGATCAGAGGTAGATTTTCCTGGATCAGAATTGGCCAGTGTTGGCCAAGTGTTTCTATGAGACCATGTGGGTTTCATTAATTCAAGCCTGATAGTGAGTAGTGTGTATCAGTGGAGCGCAATGCACTCAATACATTTGGAATATCTAGCCCCCATGTGTACGCGACCTGTTTGTTAGAGCTTAGAGGCATCCCTTTCCATCAAAGGCGTGAGATTATAAGAGAGGAGCGAGGCCTGTTAAAACGGCACTTGGTTATCGTCAGAGATTCTTTTTTGACTCAAGTGATTGAGTTTTAGTTGCAGGTCATAATCACAAAGAAAAAAACATAACAATATTATCATATCATATTTTCACATCATTAATGCAACTATAGCTCTTTAGGGTGCCTCTGTGGATGCAATGCAATATGATGTGGAAGCTTTCAACACCTCCAGGATCAGCCTGAAGAACATGGGACCCATCCCCCAATGATGGATTAGCCCATGGCAAAGCTGGGTTGTGTAGATGTGTAATTCCTATATGCGGCAGGGCAAGGATGTGTGGATACCGTCTCCTCAAGAAAACACACACAAATGTCCTGTGCATGAGATATCATGTTGATAGAGTTCGTCCTCTTATAAGGGTGTTGACTATCTTGGGCCTTCACTCCAGATTGCTGCCCTCTGAAACACGTTGGCCCAGTTTGTTTAGGATAAGGACATATGGCTATGTTTTATATTGACTCCAGGGGAACGCAGGAGAATTCATCTTACATGTGTTGGAACCTGATAACGGTCCGTAATGCTCCATGCTCGGCTATCGAAAAAAAATCGAATTTCCATGATCCCTCAAGGTGGACCCCTGAAAATTTGTTGATATTCGGCATACCATTCCTCAGACGCGGTGATGAATAAGTCAGACCCCTACCAAAAAAGATGTCTATTGACAAAGTCTGCTCTCCCCATTGCAGCTGGTGCCCCGGTAATCACACGTTTGGTATTATCTACTCAGACAATACAACCGATGGAGAGGGTAGGTGGTCGGTCGATCTTAGAAAAATCATGAATAAGATTACATTTTCTATTCAGCAGTTCTCTCAGAATGCAGAGGGTGTCCCGATCTGGAGTTCAGATTGTGCATTTTCCCATTTCTGCCGAGCACAACACAGGCGCAGAGCACCCCAGGCGCAGACCGAGCTGCAACTGCGAGAGCCATGTGTTGAATATATAAAAAACCATCTCCCTTTGATTTGTTTACCTTCCAGAGTTGGCTGCATTCTCTTCGAGCAAGCAGTCGCAATTGTTTTTCCGCGCCGCATGCATTGGCTGTCTGGGATTGCAATGATACCTGGAATTAGAAGATTAATTAATAGACAATTTTTCTGGTATGTTGCTGTTTCCGCTGTGCTTTAGAAACATCTATGCACTTCCAGTGTGCAGTCGTAATTCCTTATCTCATAGGTCGAAAAAGGAGACACACGAGAGAGCCATTATCGTCTTGCGTTCGCCAAACACACAAACACACTCTTCTGTCTCTATATACTGTCTCCAAGCTAGGAGGAAAGCAGACATTCTAGTGCTTGATGGGAGAAAACTTATGACGTTAAAGCTTGTAATTATTTCACACAATGTAGCAAATATTGTGATTTTATTCTCTCTGAAGCAGCAGGCATTCTTTAATAGTTAAGTCGAACGCCCTCCCTCTGTGATTCGTTTTATTAGTCGGTTACACACACACTAACCGAAGAAAGACCGTTACAAGACAGAGCGGCATTAGAGAACACAAATTAATTCATATTATATATAACGGATGTTATTGCAACGGATATAACCCTTTTTATTCAGAAATGGGCATTCCAGTTTCACTAACTTGCAATGCTTAAGGAATATTCTGGGTGCTCTGCACTCCAAAGTGCTAACGCTATTGACTCATTTATCAATAGAGAATGAGTGGAATCTATTCTAGACAAAAGACAAGCCAAAAACAAAATATTTAATTGCAGACCTTCAAGTAAGTTGGAAAGGGGACGTAATTAGCGACACAGCTAATTTTCATTTAGCATCTAGTTTTGATTAACTGGCTCTTTTATTGCTTTTTGGCAGCAGGAAAAAAAAGGTTTATTCTGTTTCAGAACCAAACTTTAGATAATAAGAAGAAATCACACTGAATTATATTTCTTCCAAGGATTATAGCCAGTTTTGTTTTTCAATTATAACAGCACAAGCCTTTAAGCACCTATGATAATACAAACAACCTCTATAGCCATGGAACGCGTCTGTTAATTAAGTTGTCTGCTTCTAAGGCTTGTTCGGTTCGCTTCTGCTTCGTTCAGGCCCTGAATCCAGCGCTGCCTGCAGTCAATGGCGTCATTAAAGAGTGTAAGTGACTCTGACTGACCGGTGACGTTCTATTGGTCATGTTGCTTGCGTAATCCCCAAGCACGGGGAAATGGTGCAAGGTGATATGCAATGGCCTGACTGCACTGTGTAGCGGTGAAGGTAGGAGTGTGGACCGGCATGGTGGGCTTTAGCGACACTACCACTTACATGTTAGCGTCAACGCCCATTTCAATTTTCCACATTTTGCGGTGGATGAAATGACGTGTAGAGTTATGATGCCATTTCAGCCGTCTGGGACACAGCCCATCTCAATTTTACCAATATCTTTGAGGGATGCAGTGTGTTCATGTATGGTTCGCCGCAAATGCTCTTCTTCCGTTGCTGTCGCGTGCTGGTTTGTGTTCTCTCTGATGTGATCAGCGCGAGGGGCTAGTGGCGGCACCGAAGTTCATTTCCTGGGTGGGAGGCTTGATGAAAGAAGCTTTACAATCGGATAAATGGACATTATTCAATAAAAGATTTCTTGGATGAAATATTGAATAATATAATATATTATATAATCAAGCACATTGCTACATAAACCATTGTAAAAATAAAACACTCTGAATAACTTGCTTGTGTGCAGTTTCAGCCCCTGAATCCCTGCCAATTGTTTTAAAATGTTGTTGACTATTATTATGAGTGAAACTCTTATCCAACAATCTTGGCACAAATGTGTTCAGACCACCATAAAATCTTGCAAACTCTCAGTAGAGCTGGCTCTACATCGCTGTCTTGAGTATTGTAAAAG
>OLKM01000056.1:561917-584417 GCA_900291075.1 Melanogrammus aeglefinus
GTGTTGAGGGAAGTTATGATGTTGGAAATAAAAAGAGAAAAAGGTAAGCCCTAGAGAGGACTGACTGTAAAATGAAAACATGCTACCCCAGAGAGACACACACACACCCACACACACACACAATGACCCATATAAACACACACACACACGCTGACATACACACACACATCTCATTTCAGTGGCACCTGTCATCACTGCTTTATATATTACGAAGGCTAAATAAGTTGATAATTTTTTTGTATGCATATAGGTCCATCACATGATTGTGATAATTGTGACAGAATGCTTTATAATAAACAGTTAAACAAATATTGATGTCAAGGGGAAAAAATATAGCTGCTCAACACACACAATCTTTCTCAGATGAACATGAAGAGGCATCGCCACAATGTGTGCCAAAATGAAAACAGCCTTTTAGGTCCAACTTCAACAATTGTTTGTGATCAGAGGTAGATTTTCCTGGATCAGAATTGGCCAGTGTTTGCCAATGTTTCTATGAGACCATGTGGGTTTCATTAATTCAAGCCTGATAGTGAGTAGTGTGTATCAGTGGAGCGCAATGCACTCAATACATTTGAATATCTAGCCCCCATGTGTACGTACCTGTTTGTAGAGCTTAGAGGCATCCTTTTCATCAAGGCGTGAGATTATAAAGAGGACTGGAGGCCTGTTTAATACGGCACTTGGTTATCGTTCAGAGATTCTTTTTTTGACTCAAGTGATTGAGTTTTAGTTGCAGGTCGATACATCAAAAGAAAAACATAACCAATATTATCATCATCATATTTTCACATCATTTAATGCATCTATAGCTCTTTAGGTTGGCCCTTGGATGCAATGCAATATGATGTGGAAGCTTTCAACACCTCCAGATCAGCCTGAAGACATGGGACCCATCCCCCCAATGATGGATTAGCCCATGGCAAAGCTGGGTTGTGTTAGATGTGTAATTCTATATGCGGCAGGGCAAGGGATTGTGGGATACCGTCTCCTCAAGAAACACACACAAATGTCCTGTTGCATGAGATATCATGTTGATAGTCTGTCCTTTCTTAAAGGGTGTTGACTATTCTTGGGCCTTCACTCCAGATTTCTGCCCTCTGAAACACTTTGGCCCAGTTTGTTATAGGATAAGGGACATGTGGCTGGTGTGTCTATATGACTCCAGGGAACGCAGGAGAGATTCATCTTACATGTGTTGAACTTGAATAACGGTCCTGTAATGCTCCATTGCTCGGCTATCGAAAAAAAATCGTAATTTCCCTTGGATCCCTCAAGGTTGGACCCCTGAAAATTTGTTGATATTGGCATACCATTCCTCAGACGGCGGTGATGAAGAAGTCAGCCCCTACCAAAAAAGATTGTCTATTGACAAAGTCTGCTTCTCCATTTTGCACTCTGTGCCCCTGGTAATACACGTTTGGTATTATCTACTCAGACAATACAACCGATGGAGAGGGTTGAGGGTGGTCGGTCGATCTTAGAAAAATTCATGAATTAAGAATTACATTTTTATTCAGCAGTCTCTCAGAATGCAGAGGGGTGTCCCGATCTGGAGTTCAGATTGTGGCATTTCCCATTTCTGCCGAGCAAACAGGCGCAGAGCACCCAGGCGCAGACCTGCAACTGCGAGCGCCATGTGTTGATAATATAATAACCATCTCCCTTTGATTTGTTTACCTTCCAGAGTTGCTGCATTCTCTTCGAGCAGCAGTCGGCAATTGTTTTTCAGCGGCGCCACTCATTGCTGTCTGGGATTGCAATTGATACCTGGAATTAGAAGATAAATTAATAGACAATTTTTCTGGTATGTTGTGCTGTTCCGCGTGCTTTAGAAACATCTATGCACTTCCAGTGTGCAGTCGTAATTCCTTTATCTCATAGGTCGAAAAAGGAGACACACGAGAGATGCCATTATCGTCTTGCGTTCGCCAAACACACAAACACACTCTTCCTGTCTCTATGTATCCTGTCTCCAAGCTAGGAGGAAAGGCAGACATTCTTAGTGCTTTGTATGGGAGAAAACTATGACGTTAAAGGCTTGATTATTTCACAAATGTTAGCAAATATTGTGATTTTATTTCTCTTGAAGCAAGCAGGCAATTCTTTAATTAGTTTACAGTCGAACGCCCTCCCTCTGTGATTCGTTTTATTAGTCGGTACACACACACTAACACGAGGAAAGACCGTTACAAGACGACGGCATTAGAGAACAAATTAGATTTCATATGTATATTAATGGATGTTATTGAACGTATAACCCTTTTTTTTATTAAATGGGCATTCCAGTTTCACTAACTTGCACATGCTTAGGGAGATATTCTGGTGCTCTGCACTCCAAATGCTGACGCTATTGACTCATTACTCAATAGTAATGAGTGGAATTATTCTAAGACAAAAGACAAGCCAAAAACAACAATATTTAATTGCAGACCTTCAAGGTAAGTTTGGAAAGGGGACGTAATTAGCGACAGCTAATTTTCATTTAGCATCTAGTTTTGATTAACTGGCTCTTTTATTGCTTTTGGCAGCAGGAAAAAAAAGGGTTTTATCTGTTTCAGAACCAAACTTTAGATAATAATAAGAAAATCACACTGAATTTATATTTCTTTCCAAGGATTATAGCCAGTTTTTGTTTTTCAATTATAACAGCACAGCCATTTAAAGCACCTATGATAATAAAACAACCTCTATAGCCATTGGGACGCGTCTGTTAATAAGTTAGTCTGCTTCTAGGCTTGTTCGGTTTGCTTCTGCTTCGTTCAGGCCCTGAATCCAGCGCTGCCTGCAGTCAATGGCTCATTAAAGTGTAAAGTGACTCTACTGATCCGGTGACGTTCTATTTGGGTCATGTTTTTGCTTTGCTGTAATCCCCAAGCACGGGGAATGGTGCAAGGTGGATTGCAATGGGCCTGACTGCACTGTGTCAGCGGGTGAAGGTAGGAGTGTGGACCGGGCATGGTGGGCTTTAGGACACTACCACTTACATGGTAGCGTCAACGCCCACTTAATTTCCACCATTTGCGGTGGTGAAAATGACAGTGTTAGAGTATGATGTTCCATTTCAGCCGTCGTGGGGACACAGCCACTCAATTTACCAATATCTTGTGAGGGATGCAGTGTGTTCCATGTATGGTTTCCGCCGCAAATGCTCTTCTTCCCGGTTTGCTGTCGCGTGCTGGTTTGTGTTCTCTGATGGTGATCAGGCGAGGGGGGGCAGTGTGGCGCACCGAGATTCATTTCCCTGGGTGGGAGGCTTGATGAAAAGAAGCTTACAAATCGGATAAATGGACATTTTCAAATAAAAGATTTCTTGGATGGAGAATATTAAGAATAATAAAATATATATAACAAGGACATTGCTAGCTATAAACCATTGTAAAAATAAAAGCACTCTGGAATAACTTGGCTTGTGTGCAGTTTCAGCCCCTGAATCCCTGCCCAATTGTTTTAAATGTTGTTTGACTATGTTATTATGAAGTGAAACTCTATGATTATCCAACAATCTGGCACAAATGTGTTCAAGACACCATAAACATCTTGTGCAAACTCTCAGAGAGCTGGCTCTACATTGTGCTGTCTGTGAGTATTGTAAAAGGTTATAAGAGCCACCGGTCTATTTTCCAAGTTTGTATTTTTTTGCCTCTAGAGCTAGGTAAATAGTGTGGTGGATAGGGAAATAAAAAGGGATTTAATGGGGGATTAAGATATGTAACCGTTAATAAGTCTACTACAGTCCAGTGCACTACACTCAATTTACTAAAGCAGTAAAAGAAAAACAAAACAACAAGTTAATAAGCAATGGCGCACAAGTACAATGGGACTAGATAGTGATGCATTGACCGTGTGTGGCCAGGGACAAACCCTTGCATAGTTCAGGGTACCAAGGTTATCCGGTGTGCCATCGTGGTGCAGAGTCACTCCTAATTGATGTTCATGTAGGGGCAGGTGGGGAGGACCACGTGACCGGGCAACCAGTCAGCACTGCAACAACCAAAGAAGAAGTCCGTCCACACACACACACCACCATGTGCGCGCGCACACACACACACACACACACACACACACACACACACACACACACACACACACACACACACACACACACACACACACACACACACACACACACACACACACACACACACACACACACACACACACACACACACACACACACACACACACACACACACACACACACACACACACACACACACACACACACACACACACACACACACACACACACACACACACACACACTCACAAAAAGTATCTGGTGTAAACGACCAATGGGTGAATAGAGTCTGTCACACCCAGATAAGAGCAAAGATCGGCTGGTTCCTTTAGGAATTCAAGTACCTTGTGGGGAAGAAGAAATAGAAGCCCTGCAACACAAAACAACTGCATCAGACGAAACTCCATGACCTTGCAATAATCACCTCATAAGCATAAGGAGGGGAAAAATCCAACGCACATTTACACCAGAAGCCTTGTCAAATGCAGTCTGGGCGGAGGGCAGAAGATTATGCACAAATAAACACACAAGTTAAATAAACATGTAATACCTGACAGCATGAGCCAATAAGCATTAACTCAAACAAGGTATCGTGGGGGCCAGTGTACTGAAAGGCTGCCAGTCAACAACAACAAGAACGCTCCCTCACTCCCCCCCATCCCCACTCCCCTACTTTCCTCCCCCCTAGTGTGCAGAACTCTCAGGGGAGACTTGCCAGATTATAGCGGTCCAAGTTTGGAGCTTCTGGGACACTGTCGTCAGAGCTCCTTTATCTTGGGGAAACAGATGCACACAATGGTATCCGCAGGGAGGGGTGGGGGGGGGTTTTACGGATAGGTATGTGGGTGTTTGTAGAATCCAACTACCACACCCCCCCCACCCACCCACCCACCACACAACCACACACACACGCACACACACACACACACACACACACACACACACACACACACACACACACACACACACACACACACACACACACACACACACACACACACACACACACACACACACACACACACACACACACACACACACACACCCCCTTGCTCCCTTTTTTTCATCTCACAAATGATTGTAATACCTGTCCCCCGAATTCCCCCTGGGCTTGGCTGGTGCCCCAACCTGGCCCCCTGTTGGGTGGCTTTGTCTTTGTCTGGAACGAACCGACGAAGGTGCTGTTGGTAGTGATTATACTTTGATCTAAGGCAGGGGAAATAAGGTTGTTCTTTTCTGCAGCGACATCACTTCCTCTTCCAAGTTCTGGATGTTGCCCCATAGAAATGGATCCTCTGTGTGAATTTATTGTACGTTAGAAATAGTATTCAATACTTCTAAATCTGGAAATCATATATTTAGCTTATTAGTTAGCGTCCATATTGTCAGAATGGGAGGCGACTGCGGCATGACAAAGCCAGCGTTTTTAATATGCTGGTATCAACGCTGAAACAAACAAATGAAAGGACTAGCAATTCCAGATATAGCATCAGAAGATTTGGGGTAATGACGTTAATTATTTTGGGAGGAGCTGCAGAAAACAAAACTTGGTAAGCCCTTCCTTGAGTTTGCACCACTCCAGTGTCTCGTCCTTGATTCTTTCAGAAACAAAAAATTAGCGTTGGAATATTTATCTAGCTACGGATTCCAAAAGCTGCCTGTGTCAACACAAACCTTTTTTCCCCCCTTTCTACTCTCTCCCTTCCACATTTTGGAGACATACCCACTCGCATTAGCGCAGCTCTGGTTTAAGCCTTGAGCATGGAACAGGCTTATTCTTCCCCACTTCTTCATGGATTAGTTACTGCATATAGATTTAATTGAATTTCATAGTAGTCATAGAGAAGGCACACAATTCCAAAAGGCACAAACGCCCCCTACCCCACAAAACACTGACACCACTGCAAGTAATCAGCCGAAGCCTGCCTTATATGACGTTGTGCTTGTATGCTCTTATATGCTGTTACTTCACATCTGCTGTAGTGTCTCGCAAAACACCACGTGGGAAGGTATTTCATTGTTGTTAAAGTTTCACAATGATATATTTAATTTTTTATGCTTAAGTCCCATATCGGCTGGCTGGTTGTAGTCTGTTCTGCGTGCGCTTTAGTATGGAACCAATATCATATTTGTTCCAGGATTAGGCGGATATACAACCATATATCTGTTAGACAGATAGCTCTCTGTGTAGCCTTAAGAGCGTGTATCGTGTTACCATTGATACAAGCCATTGAAACAAGCCAAATCACTTAGGCCTATGTTTTTCACAACGCATATGTGTGTAGCAGGATATGCAGCTAAGTAATGGGGAACACTAGCTCATCGGCTAGCTATAGTGCTATGAACACTCAATATAAAGACAATAAAAAATCCTACACCGACTGTGTTCCATAATTCCTGACGTTCTATCTTTTCTGACATTTTATTCACAATTGTTAGCCTTCTTACATAATTATTATTTTAATTAGCAGACCTTGATCTGAAAAGACTAGACAGACAGCCTTCCTTGGGTCAATATCCTAAAAACACAAGGTCTTAAAAGGTGCAACAAAAAAAAAACTAACCCAATGAATACAATCATATTCAACAAACTTGAGACAGAGACAATAAGACAAAACAGCACAAATACTTTTTAGATGCCGTAAAAAAAGATGAACTTTGACAAGACAAAATAACGAGCTCTCGTCTGCTGGGGGTTTGGTAATCGGCACAAAGCGCAGGGTACAGGCTAGGGCAGTTCAGCAGTGAGGAGGCAGAGGTGTTTGACTAGCAGCTCCAGGCAGCACCAAAAGGTCACCTGGCTTCAACTGTTCTATCAGCAGAGACCATAGTTCTGGTGAAACCACACAGTCCTTTAAACTCTAAACGCCTCCTTTGTGAGTTTTGAATATGAGCCGGCGGAAGGCGGGAGGTCTGGCTGGACATGCTTTACAGACCATATCATTAGCCACATCATTGGGGGTGAGGAGCAATCCCCTTCCACCGCTGTGATCTAGTGATCGGGGGAAGCGCCACGGTGACAGCGCACAAATAGAGGGGTCTTTGGAAATCCCCATGGGACACACATGCTCGCTTTATGCATCCGAATGTTGGTTAACATTCAAACATTATTGCCTGGAAAAAATGACTAATATTAGAATTAAAATATTTGAATACCATTAAGTATTCAAAATATTAAATGGAAAGGGGAAGAGACATTAAATAAAGTTAATAAAAAAATGTGTTTTACCATCAAATATCTAGATACTATAAGGCATGTTTGTTTTTTTTACAAAGCATGCAAATCTGTTCTCGATCCTTTCGGAAGAGCACATATATAAACCACCATGATCTTTACCTGCTTTGTGAGCACTGTGGACTAATAACAACGATAATAAGCAAATTGTCCTTTACCTGCTACCCCAGGCTGTTCTATTCTCTTTACCATCCTCCCTTTTATCCATAATACCAACATATGGTCCATACCATTAAAATCAGAAATGGAACAAGCTAGATTGGAGTCAAACAGAGGCCCTAATAAGCACACATGATTATCATTCCATTATGGAGCCGGGATGATGGGAAGCTAATGCATGCTAGCTCTCATAAGGCTGGCACAGACAGCCCCTAAATTGGTATGTTTCTGTATTTCTGGACTCGCAGGCCAATCCGAGGCAAATCTAAGTAGCAGGTTGAAGAACAGTGTGGCTCGGAGCTTCAAGTTGGAGGATATTCTTCAGACTATTCTGAATATTACATTTTCTGTTCATGCTACCATATTTTTGTGGTCTGTAAATAAAACATACCATGTAAAAAAAAGTAAACATCCCATATCCACATAGCTACTGTATGCCAAGTGTTGCATTTACACAAGGGAGTGCAACAAGAATTCAGAAATAAAATCAAGTCCAGAGAATTTCAACAGGTAATTGAAATGCAGAAAGCACCTTGAAAATGCATAATTTTTCTTTTGGTTTAAGACTCAAAGCTTAGCTAGCCTCTGGTGTATGGCTCCATTGCATAAATGCCACAACAGTGTTGATCATATCGTTCGCACAACATTCTCCAGAAGCAATATGATTTCAACCGACACGTGCTAATTTTTGAGTGGCATTTGCATTTCTGCGGCCTATTTATTTCAAACATGGTGCACCAACGCAGAGATGTTACAACTGGTTCAGTTTGCTGCCAGAGCCTCGTTTTTGAGTTTTGATACATCCACCCCTCAAATCCATCGCCGCCCACCCCTCCATCCCAAACACCCCCACTTCCCCGCACAACACCCCCCCACCCGTTCCTCCCCTCAGCCTGTACGGTGGATAACAAAATAAAAATGGAGGCTGACATTTTCAGTTGGATATGCCGAGCTTCAGCGTCTCTGGAAAACAGGTGCGTGGTGAGAAGCACCAGGTGTGCAATAATAATAAATAAGAAAAAAAAGGGGAAAGTTAAATCCCCTCCATCTCTTCCTTCTCCTGACACTGCCGGGACAGACCTCCGACTCTCCTGCTGAGCTCCAGGGGGAGGGGACGGACGTCAGGGTTAGAGGAGTGGAGGAGAAGTAGCCGCGGGGGTTCTGGGAGGCCGGGAAGGGGCTGCATGAGCGGGATGGCAGGCTAGAGGGTATACCTGGTCTCACACCTTCTCCCTGTCATCTGCTTCAAGATGTTGGAATGTTAATAATACACGCGAAGATGTTCTACCAACAATACTGGCAAGGCGATACAAGACGAACGTTGGCGAATAGGAATATGTGTTGTTTTTTTATCTACTTTATCTACTGTCAAATAATAATCCGATCTGCTTAGAAAAAAAAAAATGCTACTTTTTCATTTTTCATTTTTCATGTTTTTTGTTCATCTTTGTCTGGGTATATGAACAGAAACTCGACAAAACACTTTCCCGGACATTTAAGGAAACGGCAGACAATATGTGCACCTGCTGAGAATGTGCGTTGGAAATGAAAATGTGTTCACACCACCTCACACAACCAAAAGGTCAGAACCTCAGAGAACCCAATTACTGTCTGTAGGTTGTTCACCGAGCACACAAAGAAAACACAGATGAGGTTTGGATTTGAGCATCTGTTGATCTCATATATCAGCATGTCTCTAGGCAGGCATCACCATGACATGTGCTGCATTTTTGGTTCCCCTCATATGGTTAGATGAAAACCTCAGAGCCCACAACAAACCAAAACCTGGTTTTATTTGGAGGGGACAGTGGAACAATTGAATTAAACTTTTCTATGGCTTTCGCGCACAACAGTTCAAATGTTTATAATGTATCTCACCCCTGAACCAAACTAAAAAAGGAAGCCCTCAAGGGTGCAATTACAACAAAAGGGTGTAGGCTAGGTCTGGAGTCATACTTAAGAGCTCAATTTTGCATAACTGCAAATGATCAAATAAACGTCAAAATATATTACTATAATTTTTGCATGAAATTTAGGGCACGTTTCACGTGAAACAAATCTTGAAATTCAAACCTCAGGGGGGACAACAACATCTATGCACAATGACATGTTATAGATGTTTCCTGATTGGTTGAAGTAATGCCAAGGTGATGTCACATTTCATGTGAACAACGCTGTAGTGACATCACCGGGAGCTAATTGTGTTTTTGATGCTATCCCTTTGGTTACAGTCAGTATTTGGAATTGAGATGCTAATGGTGGCTAATATCTAAAAACAGACCTGAGAGAATGCCAGCTTCATGCCACCATGCTGGGGAGGCAATTCCCGAGATGAAACACAGTCGGTGTGTGTGCCGTGCCTAGGCAGAATGGAGGATAGTGCAAAAAATGATATTTCCCCCTTTGAAGTGCAGCAGTTGCCTTTCAATTAAACCTCAAATGTTATCAGTGCAATGCAGCACATTTATTCCTAATGAGCTGCAACTATACGGGGCAAATCTGGCAATTCAATTGGTGGCGGAACCAATTAAGATGATATGTGATAGAATGATGACTTTCGCAATTCCTGTGGCGGGTGCAAAACACCACAGCGGTAAACTCACAACACATCTGCCAAAGGTTGATGCAAGATTATTACAAGTTGTCTTCAAGACGTTTTTTACCACTCAATTACAACAAAGAGGAAAAAGTTATAGATAAAGAAAAAATACATTATGGCATTTATGTACAGAAACAGCAAAAGATTGGAGAAAAACAAACAAATAATTAAATAAAAAGTTCAATTGTGGCAAATCAATTAAATGGCATCAAATATTTTTAGACACACACACACACACACACCCATACACACACACACACACACACACACACACACACGCACACACGCACGCACGCACGCACGCACGCACGCACGCACGCACGCACGCACGCACGCACGCACGCACGCCACCACGCACAGCACGCACGCACGCACCACGCACGCACGCACACACACACCACACACACACACACACACACACACACACACACACACACACACACACACACACACACACACATCCAGGAGCAGATTTACACCCAGGGCTGTGTCGGATCAGTTTAGGGTCCCTAATTGTCTTTGCTCATTAATTTGTACCCTTTCTTATCAGTTTAATTACCCAGGAAGCGAAATAGTATATGCATCATCAAACACATTTTCTGGAAAACAACTCATTTTTAATTTCTTGCTCGTGTGAAAAGCTCGTAATTTGTCGGCGGATAAAATAATAATAACACACACGTCGAACATCACATCTGTATTGCTGCTTAGCGAAGTGGTTGGCAGGCTCCAAGATAGCCATCACATGCAGAGAATATAAAACACCCTTTCAAATGTTAAAATAACCTTTCAAACGCTATACTCTCCCACGGTTAATGACGGGGGTGGGAAGTGGGGGGGGCTTCGCGAGGGAAAGAGAGTGATGCCTAGCAACGGCATGCTAACCTCCATGACTGCGCTGACTGCTTCTCACCATGAGGCTAATACTCACCCTGGGACGTGCACGGCTCTCTTTCACGGCTCTCTGACACAGGATTCCTGTGAGCCTCCAATAGCTCAGATGAGACCTTTGCACGTCAGAGTGACCGCAGAAGTTTTTTGAAAAGTACTAAAGTTTTTTTCTACAAGCACACTATCCATCAATCAATCAATCAGAAGTATCTTGTATTGCACTGTACAGGCTAAACATTCATACAGAGCTTATAACAGGGTTAAGCACAGCAAAGTCTTATTCTTGCACAACAACAACAATAAATAAATAAAATTACAGATATATTAAAGAGCGATTTAGAGTGAAATATCACAGTTGCTGTGTACACAATGGCCGACTCTTAGCCAAGCCAGTTTCCTTTCTGTTACCTGTTCTCCCCAACACACTCTAGAGGTCTTGTATGCTACTGTGCCATGTGACACCCTGAATAAATTAGTCAGTTCTTATCTTCAGGAGCATCTGTTGGCGTCACCCTTTCCCACACTTCTCCATCACGCACCCAAGAGCAGAAAGGTGAGCGAGGCAACACAACGTCAAATGTCATGTCTCAGCGCCATGAATACATCAAACCTATTTTCCACAGCCAATGCATTAAAAAAAAAGATGAGCTCCTGAAATCTGGAGTTGAACAACCTTCGAATTTTTTTTATCTTCTTTTATTTTGAATCATGAATATTCAATTCTTAAGTACTAAAGTTGAAAAGAGGAAAGAAGTGTCTGTGAGTCAAACTGGGAGTCAGAGAAATTATGTTTAACAGTTTCTGTGGAAACACGTGATTTCGCTGATAAACCAGAAAAAACAAAGATAGAAAAAGGTTGTGTGTACGCTGAGCAGGGTCCCCGAGCGGTGATCCGCAATCCTCAGGTGTGCCCAGACTGCCAGCCGCTGGCGAGTGAGAGCCATTGATTCACCATAAACACAGCTTTTATTCCAGTGTGAAATCTGGTTTTCCAGCAATTACTTAATAGGAGGTGCAACGGAAGGAACACGAAGACACGGCATGGGAGAAATAAAAAAGCCGATCTCGAAGGGCTGGAGCCACGAATAGCATAACATGTCACGTGCACCGCGGCTACGTCTGATTGGATTACGGCAGGTGTGTTTTATGCAGCGCCGTGCGCTACAGACAACTAATTACGGCAGTACATTGTGGTCTAATCGAGGGGTTACGTTTAGTCTGGGATGGTTTTTTGGAGAAATGTGGTGGAAAAGGCCCCTTGTAGGATTGTGTGCTAAACTGGCGTTATCACTTAGCAGGGTTTTTTAGTAAGCCCTTGAATAATCACTCATCTAGGAAGAGTGGGGATTCAGCAGGGAGGCAAACAGATTGGTGTTAAGCAAAGATATTACTGAGATGTCTGTTTGGCTGGGCTATTCGAGGACTTCACAGATCCGGGGTGTTAAAATAAGGACGAGTGTTGATGTTAAATGCACTAGATCCGATTATCACAGTTAAAACTGAGATATAACTTTCAGGCTGGAGAAGGTTATTTATGAATGGTGAAATAATAATGGCATGCATGCTATAGGTGCATATGTGTGTCGTAATGTGTGTGCACACAACAGCATGCAAGACGTGATGAAGAGCAGAGCGTTGTGTTTTCCAAACTACTCAAGTGTAATGCTTATGTCAGGTCAATGGCATACTATCTGGCCAACACAGGACAAGAAATAGAGACCAAAATCGGTCAAGCTCAGTCTGTGTCAAGCTGTATTAGAGCAGGTCATGAGTGTTAACCTTGTTTCCAAAAGTCATAGCCATGAGCCTTATGCACCTCAACTCAAACAAAACCACATTGCATTATTGATACGGTTCAGTTTTAACTTTGAAAAAAAGCAACCAAACAACAAATCAGCAACAAATGTAGACGATCTTAGTCTTAAATCTCCGTCAAACATTTGTTTGCTGAAAGTCTTACCCTAGCATCCACAGTTGTTAGCATCCACTGTTACAACCGAAAAAATCAATACAAAATAATACCCAATAATGCGACCAGTAATCATTTGTCAACACAGCCCATCTGGCCCATTTCTCTTCTGGTGAGCACTCCCCTTACTCCCCTTGAAGCGCATGTTGTTGTTTCTACTCTGTCTTCCATTTTGACGCAATTCCGAGCGGCGATGTTTCGCACTGGCGAGCCGGTCGCCTCTGAGTGCTAACGCAGAGGTGAGATTCAGGTGAGCACACGCTGATGGAAAACGATGCAGACCTCGGGAAGGCCAGTAAAAACACTCGGGCCCCGTCCCTGAAAGGGTTTAGACATGCTGCACATCACAGCGAGATCAAGCTGGGCTCCTCGGACTTCAGCCAGGATCCTTGGGTAGCTCTAGGCAGGGGAAGGCAGGACGACTGTGTGTGTGTGTGTGTGTGTGTGTGTGTGTGTGTGTGTGTGTGTGTGTGTGTGTGTGTGTGTGTGTGTGTGTGTGTGTGTGTGTGTGTGTGTGTGTGTGTGTGTGTGTGTGTGTGTGTGTGTGTGTGTGTGTGTGTGCGTATGTGCACGTGTGTGCGTGTGTGTGTGTGTGTGTGTGTGTTAGTGTGTGTGCGTGTGTGATTAAGTATTAATATAAGATTGCAATATTATTTTATACTTTGCTTTCATTTGACTCCAAAAGCAGGAGAGTGCGAGAGAGAGACATGGCAACAGTGGCCATTGTATTGCCCATGACTTAACCATGTGCAATTGCTTCTCAAAAGTCATATATATGTATTCTTGCAGAGATCGTGGAGAATCGTATATGTCAGTTGGTAGGACTTATATATATGAACTCCAGAGAGAGTTTTACATATATTTTCTGAGGCAAGACTTTTTATAGAAGCACCAGATGGGTCTAGGAGACTAGGAATGAGTAACTTATTCATTTTGATTAGGAACAAGGTAAAAAGTGACATCTGCTCCGCTTCAGAAAAGCCCAAACCAGTCCAGGGCGGGATTTCATGCTCAATTGGCCCAAATATATATCTAAACAACAGGCATCAGTTATTTATCACTGTCAAGTAGAGCTATACCTGGACTGGCCTTACATAGAATTGATACAGAGCTATTGTTATATACATCGAGGCATACACACACACACACACACACACACACACACACACACACACACACACACAACACACACACACACACACACACACACACACAACACACACACACACACACACACACACAACACACACACACACACACACACACACACACACACACACAACACACACACACAACACACACACACACACACACACACACACAACACACACACACACACACACACACACACACACACACACACACACACACACACACACACACACACACACAGACCCATAAACCGCTCCCCGGTGACACTTCTCCTACCTTTAATTAGTATCTCTCTTTCTATTTAATGACACTGGAAGATTATTTTTTTTGACACTGAGAATCGCGGCCTCTGCGTTGCCGACGACGACGCCTGTGTTTCCTTGGGGAAATCATCAGCTTCTAATTAACTTAATACCAGAAATACCCTTAGATCCCTCCTCATTGGCAGGCCCGCACCCTGCGCACCAGGCCCCCTCCAGAGGACAGATGTTAAGATCAGGTTTAAGCCTGTTCCAGTGGAGGCGGAGAGGGAGGGAGGAGGAGGGAGGAGGGCGGAGGAATAAAGTGTGGCTGCTGATTTGATCAATTCCCCAAAGACAGGGTTAGTGGAGAAGTTCCATCATCAGATAAAGCAAGTTTGGAGGAGTCATAGAGCTGTAAATCCTTTTCCCGGCCAAAGGACAATTTGCAGCAGGGGAGAACAGGGGAGCGATTAAATGCCACTTTCTGGGATGGTGGTCATCGCCGGCTGAGGTAATGCATCCTCTGTACTTTTTATGTTGTTGTTGTTGTTGTTGTTAAATCGCTTGGAGACAAAAAACTGGCCGTACAGTGAATGTGTGTGCTGTGTTTTTTTGGGTCATATGGGATTCACTTGGAGATGATCGCACAGTGTGTGTCACTCTGGAGATTCATGAGAGAACAGCTTTTTGCCCGCAAGGCTCCAGGAGTGTCATGGTGACATTGGAGCAGAGGTAGGTATCCCGTTGTTTTGACAACAACAGCCAAAAGAAAATACAGCAAAAAGCCACTGACCAGCCAAAGGACATTAGGCCTAAATGTGCGTCAGACAGTAGAGGAATGATCTCTACTCTGTGTCCCCAGGCAGGAGTGCAGTCGGAACATAAGTGGGACATTCATCACGTGTCTAGGAGACTTCTTCTGTGTATGCCATCCTTTCCAGTATGCCACCCTTCTATCCCTTCATTGTCCATTGTCTTGTTCCCCTCCAAGCCGCTGTGAGCCCACAATACCCCCTCCACCGCCTCCTCCCCGCCTCCCTTCATTCTCCTCCATCTCCTCTCCCCCACTCCTTCCTCTTGTCTACTCCCTCCTTCGCCTCCTCCTGGTCCTCCTGCTCCTTTTGCCCCTTCTACTTTACGCAGCCTTCTCTTCCTCCCCTTGTCTCCCTCATCCTCTACCTTTCTCCTCTTTCCTCCTTCTCCTCCTCCTCCTCCTCTGTCAACCTCCACCTCCCGGCTCCTCCACCCACCTCCTCATCCTTCTCGCCTCTCCCCATCTCCATCCTACTCTGTCCGGCTCCTCCATTCACCTCCTCCTCCTCCTCCTCCTCCTCCTCCTCCTCCTCCTCCTCCTCCTCCTCCTCCTCCTCCTCCACCCACCTCCTCCCTCCTCCCTCCACCCACCTCCTCCTCTCCTCCTCCCCTCCCTCCCTTCCACCCACTGCTCCTCCTCTCCTCCTCTTCCTCTCCTCCTCCTCCTCCTCCTCCTCCCTCCTCCTCCCTCCCATCCACCCACCTCCTCCTCTCCTCCTCCCTCCTCCCTCCACCCACTGCTCCTCCTCCTCCTCTTCCTCCCTCCTACTCCTCCTCCTCCTTCCCCCTTCTCCTCCTCCACCCACCTCCTCCTCTCCTCCTCTCCTTCTCCCTCCTCCCTCCTCCCACTCCTCCTCCTCCTCTTCCTCCTCCCTGCCAGCCACACACCGTCGAGTCCCACTCCCCACTTCCTTCTCTCCTCCCTCATCCCTCCATGTCTCTACCCTTGTTTTACTTCTCCATCCACCTCCTCTCCACACATCCACTACTGAGGCCCCCAGCCCCCAGCCACCCCCCCCCCCCCCCCCCCCTAGGCTAGGCAGACCTGTCAGATGCGATCAGGGTGAGGTGGTGACGGCCGAAAACATCATCCAGCGAGACTCAGCCGGGGATCCGAGGGCGTCAATCAGGGTGAGCCCAGAATTTGAGAGGGAAAAGTCCTGGAAAGGAAAAAAGGAGACACAGATGTCTCTCTCATCAGCATGTGCACTCTCTTGTTTGCTTACTTTACCTTGCTGATGCACCGGTGTAGTGCTATAGGTGTCTGTTTTATCTGAAGGAGAGACGTTGCGTCTTTCAAATGTAATTAGTTATTACCGGTGGTATTTGCTGAGCACTTCATTTTAACTGCGTCCCCCCCTTGGGAGCACTTGCTAATTTGGAGTTGGTGGTTAGACGCAAGTGACAATATGAAATATCACCGGGCTGGCTTTGACAGAACGGCTGGCTCAACTGTGATTATGTTGTTGTGCCGTCTTATGGTGAAACGTTGTTGTTGCCTTTTAATAGACAGACTAATTAGGGAAGATTCTCTTTGGTAATAGATGCAGTTATTGAGCATTTTAAAATGGATGAATACGTTTGTTTTTAGATAATAATCCCTCCTCTCAAACTGACTGCTGGGCAAAAAACATAGAAACAGTCGATAAATAATGCCGTTTGAGGTCATTTGCAGAACTTTTAAAACAGACATTTAAGCAATATACTTGTTGCTATAATATACAATATACATACAAAATAAATGTACCCCAAATCAGTCATAATTATTTAGATCCTCACTAATTCAAATGTTTCAAATTGCTGATCAAATGTGCAAAGCTGGTGAGTCTGAAAACAGCCAAACCTCAGATAAAACCCACTCTAAACACGTTGATTGGAAGAAATTGCTTGACATCACCCAATGAGGCATGAAGGAGCCGGTTAAATCCATTGGCTGCAAAAGACGAGAAAGAAGAAAGAAAGTGCATTGAGATATAAATGTTTTATATATTTTAAGTGAGAAAAAGTCAATAAAGGTATTACCTGAATACATCATGACCCCCGCTCTGCCAGCTTAAAAAATAGCTTTTATACATTTCTTGATAAAAGATATAAAGGAGCGAAAAAATACATTCTCAGCTCCCTCTCTTTTGAACATGGCACAGCTTTTAAAGTCCAATAAAGGCCTTATAGTTTCCAATACAAATGAATGAAAACATAATACAGAAATGTTAAAAGGAAAATTAGATAATTTCAATGTGTGGGGTGAGGTGGTGGCGTAATAACAGAAAATATCTGGATAAATATAGAAAGCATTATAATAAAAAAAGAAAAACAATCCAAACTGTGGGTGGCTTGTGTTTGCTTACTCACAACCTGTCAGGCGATCATCCACCCAGGCCACGCCTACCACAAACCATCGCTATGTGCTCCCATCGGCAGCCTTCCTTCATTGGACGTACATCATTCTCTGTTGCTCCCGGCCAACATAACCCAAGGGCATTACAAACACAGAAGGAAATATCTCTGCAACTTTTCATGAGGTAAAAAAGAGTTTGGAGGATGTTGTCTCGTGTTTTTGGTTATTATAACCTACCTGTGATCATGTGCACAACTACAGCAGGCCCCCGTGTAGACGGAAGTTGGACATGCCCTGCTATTAGACATCAATAAACGGTGACGCTCTTTATCAGTCTCGGACATGTTCACGGGGAACGGGAGGGCAGTCTTTGGCATTTTGCGCCTCCGTGAAGGACCACCGCGAGATGAAAACGACCGTCGTGTGACGTCCAACTGAGTTTACTGCTACCATGGTTCCCCCTAGCGCCGTTAGATTGCGTCCTCGTGATTATTTTCCCATTAGCGATATCGTTTAAGGTTTGTAGCTCTCCAACGCAGGCATATGATGCCTGACCTTGCTTAGCACAAAGTGATCTAAGGGGGTGAACCCTGTGGTGACCTTGCAAGTTCCTCCTAAAATCGATCCCGTTGTTACCAAAGAAAGCCCAGTTTAATGAGGAGTCAGTCGCATGTTCAGCAACATGAGTTGCTTGGTTTGTGCACAGCGTTTGAAACCATGGTGTATGGTGCATGAAAAGAGTAACCAGAGTCAAAGGAAGGGACTGGAAGTGCTGCTTTTACCGATTAGTAGTCAAGTGTATACTAGTGCCAAAAATGTTATCATTAAGCAGATGCTCAAAACAAACATAGCTGACAGAAATGCATGTCAATAAAGGGCAAGTGAGGAATCTTAACCAATGATGCCGACAGTTTGATAAAAGAAATGCTTTTGGGTGGGAGTCAAACCACCAGCCACCGATGATATACTATGGACAACTCACAGCGCCTTTTATAGTGTTATTTCTCAGTTGTTAACACTGCACCATGTTTCAATCCATAACACCCTCCTTCATATGTACAGTGTTTAAAATGCTATTACACCGTGTTGTGCATAGTGCCTCTTATATCCTCTCATAATATGTTTCTTGGTCTGGTGTATCAGTGCACAAAGACAGTTGCTGCATATGTTAATGACTTGTGTGCTAATAGGCCGAGTTTGGATTTCGTTTTTGTTGTGTAAATTCAGCTGCTAGTTACAGAACGGGGTGGGTGGTGGAGAGATGGAGAAACATCACCAGGCGTGTTTCCTGCTTGATATGCTGCATTGCTATGCAAAACTATATAATACCATTCCCATCAAAAGTCTCATTAGGAATCCTCGACAGAGTTCTCCAGAATCACAGACAAGCAAATGTGCTGTGAGAGAAACGGGTGTCTAGATAGAGAAATTGGCGAGGGGGAAAAAAATGCAATAACATTATCATACTCTGTGAACATTATTCTCTCCATCCTGCCAATGAAAAAAAAGAACAAATGCCCATCTCGCTCCACATTAAAAGTGCATGCGGTGCATTTTGTTTGAGATCTGCTGGGACTTCTCACCACGCTTTTCAAAGATGTGAGTAGAGCCCGGGACAGCTATGCTAACAACAATCCACTTTGGGCCCCATAGTCCTGAGAGAGACAAAAGCACCCGAGCAATAGCATTCATGCTTACTGATTACTGCTGTCGCCCATCGCAGGGACCAATCAGACTGCAACTAGTTGTATCATTGTGTCACGGAGCGTTCTCGGGCGAACAAAACTGGACAATTAATTTGTATTACAGAGTCATGGATCTCGTCTCCATGGCATCTGGTTCACATCGGGGGGAAAGTGCGCCACGTGTTTCTAGGTGAGGCTGTGTTGTTTGCGTTGTTTCTCGGCTGGGCTTCAGCACCTTGGACAGTGACACAGCGATCGTCTCAGTGTCTAGCGGCCTTTTCAGCCTTCACAACACACATCTCTTCTTCTTCCTCCCTACAATGGGAAGCAAGAGGATTGAAATCTCTTTCCCATTTATTGCATCAAAAAGATCAGTGTGGGTGTGCGTGCGTTGGCTTTGGCAGTTTGTGTTTTTTCTTCTTCAAAGACGTTCCCTGGACGACGCGGTTCGGCCCAGCAGACTCTGAATTCACTTTCAGGGCTTTTTTCTCCATATTTTGCCCTTTAAAGTAGGACTGTGTAAGAGTTTGACTGTTCTACCAACTAGAACTAAATGGCCAAAATGTGCCTGTGGAGATTTATTTCACATTCTTTTATTATTTTTGCCTTATTTCACTTATATATAGCCCTATTCCAGCACGAGCCAACAGTGTCGGGGAACATACATGAGAAATTTATAGCGTTTTGAGAGTGCTGTAGAATATCCTTAACCAAGCTCATTTGAGTCAATAGGAACCGGTAAAACATACCAGACATACAAACCTTTATCATGCATAAATAATATACATAATATACTCGATTACATCCTTCAACTGAACCGATCTCTATGGAGCAGCACACTCTGATGCAGTATGTTCCATAGGGGCCCATCCACACTTTAACCAAGCAAATAGCTGTGTTCTCTTCTAATTGGCTTTACTGCCCCTCTCTGCAGAACAGCTTCCTCTCACCATACACTGACACATATAATTTAATGTTTATGGCTTTTGCGCTGTAAAACAAAAGACAACAAAAAAAACGCAATCCCAGCAGATCATATCCAACAGGGGTGATTAAAAAAACCTCTTGTTGCCAGAAAATGAGACAGAGGAAACAAAAGCAAAAGGACGTCGCCTGCGGCAATTAGCTGCAGAGATTGAAGCCCTTGTTCAGTACACGGTGGTCAATATGCTAATAACGGTAAGCTGCTGCAAAATGAATGTCCTGTATTAATGAGGCTATATATATATATATATATATATATATATATATTATATATATAATATATATATATATATATATATATATATATATATATATATATATATATATATATATACTCCAATATTATATATATATATATAATTCTATAATTTAATATAATATATATATTTTTGCTTCTCCTATGCTTTCCTAATAGTTGTGTTTAATTAGACTCTCTGGGAGTTGAAGCTGTGTGGTGCTTCAGTCTCCTGTCACAATGTTGAGGCAGCAACACTATTCTCCTGGGCTACAGAAGGTGGTGGGTTTGGGGGTGGTGGTGGTGCTGTTGTTATGGTGTGTCAGCTGCGGGGGGAGAGGGAGATGAATGCTTCCCCCTCTCCAGTGGTGCATGCCAACCAGCGTTAATTCAAAGCGCTGATAAACGATCCTTCCTTCAGACCCCCCCCCCCCACCCCCCCTGTGGTCCGACATGTCCCAGCACAGCTCGAACTCCAAACTTCCTAAAAAGAACCTGTAGTACAAGCATAAAAGGGGGACGAGAGTGCAACATGGTTATTTTAACCGGTGTTTGGAAAAACTAGCACGTTGGCGTGTGCCTCACTTGTTCTTTTGAAGCAAAGGAGAGAAATACAACCACAATTTTCTGTAAACGGACCTATTGTCTCCGGGCGAGAGGTATCGCACGCCTCTGTGTCGTCTGCCTCTGCTGAGTTGGTCCTGCTGCACATATAACTGCTCGCTCGGGCAAATGTTGGCATTCCTTCAATGCGCAACGCTTTGAGTTCCAGCACTTTCCAATGTTTCTAAATACAGTCACTATTAGGGATGTAACGGTTAATGGTGTAACGGTAAACCGCGATTAAAACTATTATCTCGTGAATAATCGCGCCCAAGGATGCGGAAACCTGGAAATCTGTTTATTTCACCAACTGCGCCATCAACATTCAACATCGAAATTATTTAGTATTCTCTGTGAACCGACTCGGACCTCAGATGTGACGTCACGCCCACACTTCAAGCATTTTATTATGTTTTGCGCGTCGGTCATTGGAGAAAAAAATGGACGCCACCCGGAAAGCTGTTGTAGCGGTAGCATTGGCAGAGTACCAGGCGCTCCAAAATAAGTATAGGCCATAGGCAGAGCTACGGACGCAGTAAGGTATTGCAGTATTACGAGTGATTGAAATTGCCATTTAAACCACCAGAGCGGTCCAAACACAATGAAAACAGTTCATACTTATAAGTCACACCGGGCGCAGCCATCTTGAATTCTGTCTCGGAATCCTTGCTCGGTCTCCTCTGAGTTCAACCGAGTAAGCAAGTTCGCCGCCGAGGAAAATGGGCGCGTTCATGCGTTTCGCTAGGCAACGTCCTCGGACTTCTGAGACGGATGGATAATAAATCGCACCAATAGGCCTAGATGCACTGAAAACAGATCGCTCTTCATTTATTTATTTTACTGAACACAGCCTGCATGACGGTGAACTAGACAAATCAAAAAAATAACTTCACACGGTGTGTCTTTTTACAATTTATTACCAGCATTCGTCGTGTTGATCAGCAGAGAAATAGTCTGCCAAAGACGTTGAGATCGTTTAGCAACCGAGGACGCTGGGGATGATAGATAAGTTACCGGACCACTTGCGGAGTGATACGATAGAAAGAAAAATCAACTTTACTTGACAGCGGTCATTATATGCTTAGCAACGGTGAAAAAAATGTATTCACCACCGGAAGTTGTGAAGGCCTATGCAAGTGAACGGAGCGTTCAACAGCTTTGAGAAGGGCCATGTAATAAATAACGATAGTGACATTCATTATTCAATATTCTACATGACTCTGACTATTTGACGATCGTTGCCCATCCCTACCTTCTAAGAGGACTAAGTGAGGAAGTATCGGCATATTTTGGGCATTAAAAAATACCTTGAAAATACCGAAAACTGGGATAATTTTGATCTCAATAACCGTGAGGTTAACTTTGCATACCGCATGCATCCCTAGTCTCTAAATATGCTTCATTCTTCCAGTTGCCATGGTAGGAAATGTTCCCCACTAAGTCTATTAACTCACTCCTCTGTATAGATGGTGACCTCCACCATTGATAAAAGAAAAATAGCCCAAGTATTTAAGTGTATTATATGACTCTTTTCTAACCAGCAGCCTGTCGAATCACAATCACCTATTCATACA
>OLKM01000056.1:589417-606917 GCA_900291075.1 Melanogrammus aeglefinus
CAGGCTGATGGATGGATGGGCGGACGGAGATACAGACAGATATGGAAAGACAGACAGATGGATAGGTAGATGTATAGAGAGACAGATAGACTAATAGTAAATAGAGCCATAGATAAAGAGATGGATCAGAATGCGCGTTAAATCAGATATCGGGTCTACACTTGAAGATTTCTTCATTTTCCTTTTATTTCTTTAATTCTCCAGTGGCGCTAGCCAACTCCGCCGCTACGCTATCATGCTGAGAGCGCCAGACATTGAGGTTCAGAGTTTCTAATCGTATTCCTGCATATATTTCTCACCTTATCTATGACCTGCCAGTCCCCGGCTCACCCACCAAAACAATGCAATCTCCTCAGATTAGATTTCCCCCCCTGTGCTTGTATGTGCATCCATGTGTGTGTGTGTGTGTGTGTGTGTGTGTGTGTGTGTGTGTTGCGGAATGTGTGTGAGTGGACATGTGTGTTTGCGTGTGTGTACAAGTGTGTGTGTGTGTGTGTGTGTATGTTTGGGAATGTGTGTGAGTGCACATGCATGTATGTGCCTGCTTGTGTGTGTGTGTGTGTGTGTGTGTGTGTTGTGTGTGTGTGTGTGTGTGTGTGTGTGTGTGTGTGTGTGTGTGTGTGTGTGTGTGTGTGTGTGTGTGTGTGTGTGTGTGTGTGTGTGTGTGTGTGTGTGTGTGTGTGTGTGTGTGTGTGTGTGTGTGTGTGTGTGTGTGTGTGTGTGTGTGTGTGCACATGTGCTTGCACCACGACATGTACGCACACACAAGAGAAGAAGCTAAACATTTGTGAGTTGCATTGGATATTACGTTGTCTGGACATCTCTTCTGGCCTGGCAGCATGGACAACAAATGTACGGGGGAGGTGTTCTGCATGTCCGATGTATCAGATAATGCTCAAGCAGGATTAAGTTTAACATTTTCATTTGAATAATGAATGAGGCCGCAGTGTAAGGCGAGCCTCAATCAGTCATTGAGTCGCAGACCCCTAAGAAGCAGCGTTGATGAAATCCAAGAGGTCATTAGCGTGTCGGTTTCACGGCGGCTAGTGCTATGTTCAAGGTACATTATATTCTTAGCGGTTATTGATTATTTTGTGACTAGCTTAGCATAACATGCAGCCGGGGCCGGGCCGTGCTAGCAAAAAGAAAAAGAGCTGGAGTTACATTATTCGATTTTTTGTTGGGTTATAGATTCAGATACGCATATCACAGCCAATGTGTTGTTGTGAAAACACACACATTGTAGATTATTTTTTATATCTTCATTGAGTTTATCCTAGGGTGAATGCATGAAGGCCATTTTAATCGAATATGTCACGTGTGTAAATAAGTACTAGGAATTTGCCCTTTATGCATAATACCCGCTTCTGCAACTAGCTCAAGCAGAAATGTCACATGAGTGATGGGAGATCCGTTGGATAGCTTATCATGAAGATATTTAAAAGGGCTGATACGTGACTCTTTTTTTCTACGCCTGTGAAAGACGGTGAAACCAGACAACGGTGATACTAAATAAGTGTGCGTTTAGGTAACAGTCCTTCCTATATGGACTTCCTATAGATATTTGAGAAACTGATTTGCAGCATCAGTTGCAGATATAGAGTTTAAAAAAGGATGCCTGACGTCTCCCACATGGTAACACATAGGCGGTGTGATGAGGGTGTAGGTTTGCCTTCTCCAATATTATCCAGATCCAGATCCCAATTTGGCACATTGATGGTGGGAAATGAATGACACCTCACACTTGTCTAGATCCTAACCAAATAACGAAAATAAATAATTGTCTTTCTATTATGGGATTGAAATCAAATTTCTCCTAGTTGACATAGACTGGTGTCTGGTCACTCTGCAAGTAGCCAGGCTCTTGTGGGACTCTTTTCGTTGTACTAGTGTGAAGAATACCATTACAATTTGGGCAGGCCAATCAGGCGGCACATGAGCTTTGATTGGACAGATCGATCTTGACGCAGGTCTAGGGGCGTAACGTGCAGGTCGATGGACCGGTGCCCGCTGCATGCAGGAATCTGAATGTGGATGTGAGGGAGCTAATACGGTAAAAGCAACACATTGGGTCGGAACATCCTGCCAACCGCAAACCACCTAAAGGCTGTTACTGGACATCATGAGCCACATAGACAGACGGCCATGGCTGCAGCTTGGTTGCAGTAGACAAATTATCGTAACAAAAATGGCTATTTATAATCCTCAAATGTTCATAACTCAAATTGTTGTTGTTTTGTTGTCAATATGGCTGTGTTTTCAATCGGTTACTTACCAGTTCAGTTTCAACGCCGGCTGTGATGATTAAGTTATTAGCGAAAGCTGATTGAAACAGCAATACATATTATAATGCCTCTTCCTGGGACTTGACCTAATTTGGGTCATGCATAATTATCTAAAAAATAATCACTATACAGTCAACTCTAATTCCCCGAACTCCTTTTCTTTAAACCTTTCCCTCTTTCCCCTCTGTCTTCTTCCCACACACACACACACACACCCACAGAAAGGAATACATCACACACATGGCGCTCACTCACACACTCGCACTCTTACACATACGCACGCAACCACATACTAACGAGCGCACCAAAATGCACTCATACACACAAACACACACACACACATACAATCACTCACTCACAAACACACACACACACACACACACACACACACACACACACACACACACACACACACACACACACACACACACACACACACACACACACACACACACACACACACACACACACACACACACACACACACAACCAGACACACACAAACACACCCAAACATGCTCGCTTAAACACGTAAACACACTGACGCACACGACAAACACTCACACACAAGGCCAATCCTGTATGATGGATATGAATGAATGTGCTGACAATCGTGCATGATGACCACATTCCTAACGCTTGGATAAATATTTCATCACGCTGCGTTCAAGAAGCTATGTAGAGGAGAAGCAGATAAATCTCCCTTCATGAGTCACTCCAAGTGTGTGGGGGGGGGGGGGGGGGGGGGGGTTGAGTGGGGCTGTTTAACGGTGTGTCGCTGTGCTTGATTTCCATTTACTCCATCCTTGCGTTATTTAAATAAAGGCTAAACAGGTTAGAGGAGAAGACGCCGAGAAAGCCCAAACACAAGGCGTGGTACTGGTGTGTGAAGAGCAGGCTGTAGAAGCTGCTGAACAGAGGGATTTGTTTTCCCCCACAATATAAAGAAAACAGGTACAGCAGTGAAAATCCTAGTGTGTCTGCACCGCCGCGTATCACAATCTGCACCAACAAGACGAGAGGCCGCATGACAACGTATCAAGTCGTTGCCTTTTGTATTTGTATTATTTTTCTCCCTGAAATCACACAGTGTTAGGGGGAGAAGCAGGGGGGAACGGGGGGGGCAGAAAGGGGATGGGCGGGCCGTGTTTGAGATTGACAGCTCCATTGAGAACCACTGTCCTCGTGCTGTGAAACGCTGGCAAACAGTGTGACGTCACACATCAAAGAGACAGCTAACCGTGACTTTAACCTTCTATCGGTGTGTGTGTGAGTGTGTGTGTGTGTGTGTGTGTGTGTGTGTGTGTGTGTGTGTGTGTGTGTGTGTGTGTGTGTGTGTGTGTGTGTGTGTGTGTGTGTGTGTGTGTGTGTGTGTGTGTGTGTGTGTGTGTGTGTGTGTGTGTGTGTCAAGAACACAGATTTTAGTCTGTGTTGAATAGCTGAACGCTATTCAATAGACAGAAGTGACAATACATGAAATACAGGATACTATATGTATGTTAGTATGTGTATATGCGTGTGTGTGTGTGTGTGTGCATGTGAGTAAGTTCAAACTGTTGTTTATGTATCCATCAGACATCATTGGACTTTCCATGCAGCCTACATTCGTCTTCTCGTAAACGTTGTCACGTAATGTGGTACCTGCCGCACAGAGTGTGAAGGATGAAATGTATTTAACTATTAAATCATCCTCCCCTGCATTAAAAACATAAAACAATAGAAATGGATGTCAAAACCTGCAACCTCCAACTGAGAGCTTTGCATAAGCAGCCTTAATGCTGTTTTTTATGGTTGTATTTAATATATTCATCTTTTTTTCCGGAAAAATGGGAAAAAGACACGATTGAAAACACTTGGAATCTACCTTGGCTTGTTTGCGTGTGTAATATTTTGTATATTTCCCCTTTCACAGAGAAGTTACATTGGAATTCTCTTGTCAGTTGAGTTTTGAGGGGGACTTAGTTAAAAATTCATGAAGACCATCTTGCGGGTCTAAAGGAAATAGAAACACTGTGAGAGAGAGAGAGAGAGAGAGAGAGAGAGAGAGAGAGAGAGAGAGAGAGAGAGAGAGAGAGAGAGAGAGAGAGAGAGAGAGAGAGAGAGAGAGAGAGAGAGAGAGAGAGAGAGAGAGAGAGAGAGAGAGAGAGCAGAGAGAGAGAGAGAGAGAGAGAGAGAGAGAGAGAGAGAGAGAGAGAGAGACAGAGAGAGACAGAGAGAGAGAGACAGAGAGAGAGAGACAGAGAGACAGAGAGAGAGACGTTGTACTGGACCGAGAACGGCGACTAATTTCCTGATTTGATTTTAAGTTTGTACTAGCAGGGTTTTTCCCCCTCTCGCTCCACAAGTCTACATATTGAAATGTGTTCTGGCCTCACTCACTCCTGCATTAGACTGTTTATCTCTGTTTTGACGTTCCTGAATGATTCATGCTACGTGGAGCACCTCCTCATGCAGTTTCTGGTTGAAAAACACCCCAAAAAATGTAGAATTTCACGTGAGTTCAGTAGGTCTACTCGGAAGCACGTTCTCTTCCTGAGAAAATCATTTTCCGTCTGTGTCTGCGCTGACTTTGTCTCTCATCCACAATCACACCCCCCGCCAAAACCTGCACAACATTTAATTATAGGAAATAAGTTCTCTCATCCTTGTTATTGTTGTCCTTGATTTCCAGGCTCATTACTCAATACAACAGCACTGTAGATAGATCTTTACAATCGCAATGTGTGCGGGATACTATAGCGCTAACTGCTAATCTAATTAAAGCATGTGGATATCAATAAAAGTTATTGTTATTGAAATGCAACGCTCATTATCATTGGCTCATCACTTTCACATTATGTATACAATCGCTGTGCTGATACACATTATACTAGAAAATAAAATAAATGTATATGTCACCCACCGCTGTGATGTAAATGCTGTGTGAACATCCCAGACTCCTATAGAGTTAATATCAAAGCCTCAAATCTTCCAAGCTCCTCTCTGTTTTTCCCCCCCGACCAGAATCACAGTGTCAACATGGGAACCGAGAGAAGCACTTTGCATCACTGTCTAAAACCATATGTGGTCCCCAACACTTAAAGACCTCCCGTCAACAGTGCTTATTTTTGTCCCGGGGTGTTTTGCTAATTGAGAGCGACGTAATAAGGACACGCTCACAACTTTAACCCAAACTGAGCGGCGGATGGGCTTTGGGGGAAAGGGGGGTGGGGTGGGGGACGGGGGGATGGCGGGTAAGGGTGAGGAGGCAGAGAGGCGGGGTGTATAAGCTGGTGATCCCTGTGCTTTTTGAGATATGTTGACTGTTTCTGCGTTTTCCAAAGTAGACCATGAGGATTTTTAACAAAGCTTTGGAAATTACAGACATGTGGAAGACAAACCATATTTCTTTTGGTTTTTGAATGGAATTTAAGATTAACGTCATGTTTTTCTTTTATCTACGTACGATCAATCAAAACCCAAGTTATTCATTTTTTTTGCATTTTATCTTCCCAGTTGCTCCTGTCAATCAAGCTGGCGTGACACACAGGAACATGAAGACGACCTAAATAACACACATGATCCACAGGCTGTCACTCTGAACACTAACTAACAGCTGTGAGCCCACCCTGGCCCGCCCCCAGCGATGAGGTATCTCATTCACCTTTACACCTGCTAATTATTTTTTTAGTCAGAGGGATATTTACTTCCATATCAAATGAAACCTCCACTTATTTTGTTTAATATCCTGTATGCTTTGATTGCCTGTGTAGGTGGTTGCTTTAATAAAAAATACTGCGTTTATGCAGCAACAAAAGAAAGCGACAATGGAGATTCAAATAATAATTGTGATTAATAAATATGGTAATAGCCCCCGTTGTTAATCAGAACGACTGCCTCTGCAACAAACATATTATTTATAATTCCTCCTGCCCTCTCAAATTGACGGGAGGGAGGCACTCATAGCAAGATTTCAGATTTGTTTGATTGGCTAATTAGAATGTATGTTTTTGATTAATCAAAATCCTTAAATAGTATTTCGTCATATTCAGGCAAGACTAAGACAAAATGTTTATACAGCATCATTACAACTGTGTTTGTGTGTGTGTGTGTGTGTGTGTGTGTGTGTGTGTGTGTGTGTGTGTGTGTGTGTGTGTGTGTGTGTGTGTGTGTGTGTGTGTGTGTGTGTGTGTGTGTGTGTGTGTGTGTGTGTGTGTGTGCATGCATATATGTGTGTGTGTGTGTGTGTGTGTGTGTGTGTGTGTGTGTGTGTGCGTGTGCGTGTGCGTGTGCGTGTGCGTGTGTGTGTGTGTGTGTGTGTGTGTGTGTGTGTGTGTGTGTGTGTGTGTGTGTGTGAGAGTGTGTGTGTGCAGCAGCAGCACTCACATTGGTATTAAGAAGCAGCCTACTGGATGGTACAGCAGCAACAGGATCATACAATCAGTTGACGGTGGACGCACACTCCCTGCAGTTGAACAAAGATAATGTCCTTCTGTCAACTCTTGGAAAAAAAATAAATTGAAGGCCATGCATCACGCTGAGGAAATTAAAAATGCTTTCAAAACAGTATCAATAAAAGACTGTGGACTCGTCGCTGTTTCCACGTTGCAACGTATTGAATGAACTCACATCCCATTTAGTCAAACCCAGGGAGGGCATTGGAGGGTATTTTCCTCCAGCAACCCTTCAAACACAAGCGGCCATACATAGTGCATAATGTAGGCAGTGAAATCACATAATCGCATCCAGTATATACACACTTGTATAGAGTGTTCTACCACTGCTATTTAGCAGACACTTTCATTCCAGCAGATGCAGAGTGAATCCTGATCCACACCATTAAGTGGCGGTGAAGAGGCTGAGACGTCCCCGCTCTATGAGACCTACATGTAAGCTGTGGACATTAGGCATCGATCGTAGTAGCTTCCGGAGGGGCGTGGAACCCCCCCCTGCTCCACTATCCACTCTCGCTCGCATTCAACAGCACTATGCGGGGAAGAATGTTCCCCTGCAAAGAGGTTCATGTACATGTCGCAGACATAAGCCTTGCTGATTTGAAGTAATTATAACACTGTGGGACTTTGGTGTAAGGATACTGTGGGAACATTTGTTCAGTTGCAAAGTTTGGATGTTGTTTTAGTGAAGGCTTTCCAAGCCCTCTTTGCTATGCACCGTCATAAGGTGCTGGGAGATAAGCTACAATAACTTGGTTTTCAAAGTGTACTTCTTGAGCGAGATGTGGAATTAAACTAAAGGTCCTTATGGCTGTTGGCATTTATAATTGAACAACATTCCCTGTGGTAAACCATGAACAGCTCCTTAACGATGTTTTCAGTTCTGTCTGATTTTGTCTTCTAGACACGGGCGCATTTGCCCTTTCATTTATTATTTTTGATCGCCCAGACAAATGACATAAATCAGGGCCCCCTGATGATTAATCTTTCTACGTTTCATATCCTTAGAATCAGCTGTATGAGTAAATGAACATTTATGAACATTTAATGAACATGCATTTTGCATCACCTGGTGAACGGGCGCTTGCTAATTATCCCCATGCCCCAAAAAACAGCCATATTGTTTAGACGCTTCAGTGTGAAAGTGAGTAGTCAATAAGGAGTAAAAGTTTCCAGCAGCTGCACATTAAAGTGAGCCCTCTGCACAGTGTAAATGGATTAAGGAATCGCCCCGGCTCTAAGTAGACTAAGTAAGGGTTATAGATGCCTCTGGAAATGAAAAGTGCCCATATATGTCTGTCTGTGTGGCTATCCATCTATTAGTCTGTCAGTCTGTAGCAGGACTTTCAATCTATCTGTCTCTCTGTCTGTCTTTCTGTCTGTTTGTCTTTAAATCTCTCTGTCTGGCTGTTTAGCTTGTCTGTCTGTCTTTCAATCTCTGTATCCGTCTGTTTGTCTGTCTCTCTGTCTGTCTGTATGCCGGCCCACTCATCTGGCAGTCTGTCTGTCTGTCCGTCCATCCGTCCGTCCGTTAGTCACCAGTTGTGTACTGCAGTGTTAACAGTGCACACCAATGGAGGAGATGTTCAGTATCTCCAGACGAGGTGTGTGGCGCAGAGCCATCCTCTCCTCCTTACTACACTTAAAGACATCACTGAGAGGGACTTAGTTCTGGCCCCACCACAATGATTTGTCACAATTGGCAGCAGGGAAAATTAAATCTATATTGCAAATGTCACTGAATGGTTGGACATCCCATCTCCCGGCGCGCACGTTAAAGGCAAGGAATGGGATAGTTTGAGGTGGGAGATAATAAAAAAGCAAGCTCAGGTTACACAGGGGCAGGGCGGGAGCAGGATGAGACAGCAAATAGAGTCAAATATGGACCATAACAATAAAACACAGTAATAATCATAATAAAAAGAAACTACTCTAAGATCCGACTTGAGACTGCTTCATGTGGCAACCTCAGTTGTAATGGTGTGTGTGTGTGTGTGTGTGTGTGTGTGTGTGTGTGTGTGTGTGTGTGTGTGTGTGTGTGTGTGTGTGTGTGTGTGTGTGTGTGTGTGTGTGTGTGTGTGTGCGTGTGTGGTGCGTGCGTGGTGTGCGTGCGTGTGTGTTGTGTGTGCGTGCGTGTTGTGTGTGTGTGTGTGTGTGTGTGTGTGTGTGTGTGTGTGTGTGTGCGTGTGTGTGTGTGTGTGTGTGTGTGTGTGTGTGTGTGTGTGTGTGTGTGTGTGTGTGTGTGTGTGTCTGTGTGTGTGTGTGTTTGCGTGTGTGTTTCTGCAGCAGCAGCACTAGTATTGGTGTGAAGAAGCAGCCTCCTGGATTGTACAGCACACAGGATCACACACATCAGTTGACGTGTGACGCACACTCCCTGCAGTTGAACAAAGATAACGTCCTTCTGTCTTCTCTGGGAAAACTACTTTTTTAAGGCCATGCCTCATAGTGAAAAAAAATGAAAAATGCTTTCCAAACAGTTTCGGAATAAGACTGCTGAAGAATTTCCTAGTTATCTTCGCAATCACCTGACTGCATTCTTGCGGCCCTCGCATGCTTGGAACGGACAGGATAGAATTAGAACATTTTCCCGTGGAGGATAGAAATAGTGCATTCAGCACCCTCCAGGTAAAAACCATAATGACAACGTATTATAAAAGTAATCCCTCACTTGATAAATATTAATGCACAGGATCATAAAATACCAGCTGAAATGTAGATTTGAAAGGCAGGGGGCTGCAGTAATCAAACTACATAATTAGGTGGTATTTATCTGCGTGTGTGCCAACAGCCTTGCAGGTAATTCTGACGAAAACGTTAAAGATTACCTACCATGTTGTAAACCAATGTAATGCAGCAGCGCAGTGAGATAATGCTGCAGAGCTAACATGCTGCTTGACTCTTAATGGTTTCTTCATTTAGGGCCTTTTTTTTGTAATTATTTTACACGCAGAATCCACATTACAACAAAGTGATTGAACAGCCCCCCCCCCCCCCCATACCCAAAAAGGAGAGGCTATCGTTTAACAGGAGATACCCGTGCAGTTAATAATCCCTTCTCCTGTTTGATGTTACAAATGCGGAAAGACAAAGAAGAAGAAGAAGGAAAAAAGAGAAAGCAAAAAAATAAACTTGCCGCTCAGCCTCTCTCTTTCTAATGAATATGGATTTTAATTATTTTTTCAATTTCATTTTTGGGGGTTATTACACCACTTTGTAATTATCCGTACACACCCCACTACTCTCCTCGGCGCCATGTGCGTTCCAGCTATCTTTACTCGTGTAGTTGCGCATGTTTTGATTCCGATTTTATTTTTGGGGGGTAAAGCGGTCTTTGCATGTCTTTGATCGTACAATAATGGCAGTTTTATGGTATTTATCTAGTGCGAGGATGGCACTCCCTCAGACAAATCCGGCCTCCAGGCGTAACCCTCAGCTCAGAAAAGGTTGTAAACAAAAATCAATGTTATTCAATTATAGACGTGAGAATGAATGAACTAGTGATTTGAATATTAAAACCGCAGCACTTCAGCCGATCAGCCTCCTGCGAAAACGTTTTATTCCAGGAGAAATTGTAGCAACATCATAATTCTGGAGCTGTCCTCTGTCACACTCATCAGATCCATAGGTAGGGATTGGTTAGCTAACTGTCTGCAGTTGTTGGCATTGCGAAGTGCAGAGAAAAAGGAAAAAGCAAAGAAAGAAAAGAAGAGACATTAGGTTGATCTTGCCATGGTAGAAAACCTGATTGGTATTTGGAATGCAGCCTGCATAGAAACGGCACATTCCAAATGAAGTCTCAACAAAGACCAAAAACCCGTTGACGCCCCGCCGACAAGGCTAATGGGACGGGCTTAACCCTCCGTTGGGCCGCCGATCTGATCAAAGGAGCCGTGAAATCAAACACGCAAACAGACAAACAAAATCCATTTCAAGTAAGGTTAATGTCATTCCACAGGGGCCAATGGTACCTGCAGCAGCTGAAGAAAAAACACCAAATAAAAAAAATGACCACTCCACGGAAAGGGAGACCACAGCTCATGTATGGACCGAATGGGAGTGATCATAGAGCGCAAGGTCTTCCACTGCTCTTTTCAGCACGTCCATGAGATCTTTGCTCCAATTACAACGGATCCCGGCCACTGAGGTGTGGGATGAGAGCTGAACGCTGGAATACGACCTGTTTTATTGGCCGTATTCTGTGATTGCCGGTGACTGACTGGTGATCGGTTGGATTGTGGTTGGTCTGTTGGAATGCTTGTCTCTTTATGGAAGTTGTGGGGAGATAACAATCACAGAATGGATCAACACACAGCAAAGCAATTAGTACTCCAAGAAACAAATAAGTGATAGACACAAAATACACATTCTTTCAATTGAACTCTGTCTGTTTTGCATATATATATATATATATATATATATATATATATATATATATAATATATTATATATATATATATATATATATATATATATATATATATATATATATATATATATTATATATATATATATATATATATAATCTAATATATATTAGTTAACATATATATATGTTTTTATATATATATACTATATACAGAATTAAATTAGTTGAGCTTTGACGCATTATTTTATACTGCACCTATTTATTAGTTTCTTTGGTGTGCTAATAAGTAAGTTAACATAGCATTTTTTGGCATATAATTGACATTACATAAACCTTGACAACAATTCCATTACAAAAAATGAAAAGAACAAAGGCTGCACGTCAATTCAAAGGCGATGTGAAATCCAAGGACACGGGCAGGAGCCAGGGGGTTGAAATGATCGGTTATTAATGAGGTCAGATACTTAATTAAAAGGCAACTGGGGGGAAAAACTGATGAACGCATTAAAGATTCAAAGCTCGTCAGAGATACTTTTATACAAGTGAAGTGCCTTCTGTTCTTTTTTTTAATAATGCATTTAATAATATATTAATTTTTAATTAATCATTTGTATCTATTACATTCTAGCCACGAAGAAAACAGCTTGATATACAATACTTGTTGGTGAACAGCCACCTTATTTTCATCTATTTCCACTCGCCACACGCTCGTGAACAAACATTGGAATAACATGCATTTCTGTGTGTATTACACAGGAATTACCTTTGGTCCCTTAGCCAGTGACGGTCAACACACAAACACATTTCAATTGATACCGCAAGTAAACCTAGGAAGTTTGTTCTTCTTATGTTTAATCAGTTTTTCACTGATAAATTACTTTTTAGTTAATAACAGTTGATAATTAAAAGGTGTACGTTCAACATAAATATTAAATAATGGAAATACAGCCTACACTGACAATGTAGACTATATAGCAAGGAGGGCCATCACAATCACAATGTAAGCATAATACAAATCAATACTCATTTAAGAATGCAATTTGCACTGATATTCCATTTAGGATATGCATAATTGAAGCGCAACCCATCATTGATTGGTTTTTAACAATGTTGTTAATTATATTTTGACATTTATTAGGAAGGTCTAAAAATGATGTAGAGAAATATAGACAGCATAACTCCAAACCATTCAAAGATTCAAACCGATGAAACAGATATTTATAAGTTATCATGTGAAGAGAAGTTACATCTTAATTATTGGATATTCATTAGTTAATATTATAAATCTTTGCTCTCGCCAAATAGTCGAAGTGATTAAATGGATCTTTTCATACACTGCTTGTGTTACTCTGCATTAGTTCCTCTTAATGGAGACTGGATCTGGGCATTGCTGCTTGCTCAGGTAGTTTAGTTGGATGAAATTGTGACAACTTCAAATAGATGTAACTTTTCTTCCATTAATTAGGTGATCACTCAAGCATTCACCAAATGCCTCCTGTTTATTAATCAACCATTCCTAATTAGGTGCCATAACTAACTCTAATTAAGGCAATTCATGAAGGCCAAATAAACAACACATGTATTATGCAAGCGTTGCATGTTTTAACTTGTTGCTTTGTTAGATTAGGTTACAGTGGTGAAGATGGTGGAAGGGGTATATCCATGGATGGAAATGTACAGCTATAAGGAGACTCGATAGATAGTGATGATCCTACCACAAACCCTGGACTCTATCTGTTTCATGGGATGTCTTAAGAGTGTTCCTTATTGAATCCGGATCCAACAGCCTATCGGGAAAACACATGGTGCACAGAGAACACCAAGAAGACAAAGGAGATGGCGGTGGACTTCAGCAGGCAGAGTTGCTGACGCAGCCCCTCTCCATATCAATGCAGCGTCCTCTGAGATGGCCGGGAGCGAGCTCCTGGGGGTCCAGCTGACCTCAGTGAGGACCCGGGTGTGGACCAACAACCACTGCAATACTGAAGAAAGCACAATGCTTTTTCTTCCAACGGAGACAGAGGAAACTCAGTGTGTGCAACCTGTTTCTCCACAAGTTTTACATGAGCCGTTAATGGCCCTTGACCGGATGAATCAGCTTTCCCTGGTAGGGGAGCTGCTCTGTTGAGGGCCGGCAGAGTCCACAGTCTTTAGAGGGTGGTCAAGTCAGCCCAGTACATCACAGGCTCTGTTCTACTGCCAGCTGGGTTCATCTCCCTCAGCATCATCAAGGACCTATCTCGCCCCAGACCCCTGCTCCAGCAGACTGAATAACTTGTTCCAGCCGCGGGGCGTCGGAGTGCCGAGCTGGTGTTCTGCAGCTTGCATTTCAAGTCGTTTTCCTTTTTTTTTTTTTTTTTTTTCATTTGTTGTTTTTCGTTACTTGCAATGCACATTGTGTATGCTGTGTGTACCAGGCCACTTGACAATGCCTCTAATCTGAGTTAAGTTTGAAGAGTATCCTCCCATATATCATTCATTTGGAAAATAACTTTCTTTTTTTTGTGGATTGATGCCAGTGATATTTCATAAAAAAAAGATTTTATTAATTATTTAGACAATCTGCAGATGTCCCAACGGAAAGGGACTCATTCAAATGCAAACAGAACTTTCTAGACCCAGCTGATGATTCCCTGCTTACCTACTCTAAAAGGTCCTAGAGGTCAAGGCCTTGGGCTCGGCCCGAATTTCCACCGAGGCAACCGGCGTCTTGCGGTTTTGACTCGAAGGCGAATAACAGAAAACACCCTTTCCAGCTCCTGTAGCAAAACGCTTAGTTAAGCCTGTTCTCCAACCTAAGCGACGCAACATAAAATTTGTCAAAATGACCCTAGACGACCCATGTCTCTCCTTATGGCTGGCCGAAGAAACCAGCAATAGGCCTACATCATGTACTTAGAGTGTCTGCTGAAAAAAAGAGGAGAACATTTGTTAAACAAAAAAAAATACAATATTAAGTATTGCCTTTTTGTAAATCAATTGCGTTTTGGTAAAATTGTAAGAAATTTGCATTTTCTTGTTGATTTTACGATTTGTGAAAAATAATAGAGAAATATTGTCTGGCCAGCATTTTTCATTTGTAGAATATATCAGTTATAAGATCTGATTTTCTTTATAACATTGTTCAAATCACCACCAACGATCAGCATTAACTCTAGATATGGAAAGGTCATCATTTTAAATCTACGAGCTAGTTGAAATGTTACACATTGCGACTTTGACTCCATGTTCTGGAACGCTTGTACTATAACTTTAGTTATATTAAAACTGAAATGTTCCAGCTCCTGCCATTCAGTCCAGTTGTTTATTAATGATGTGCTGGCCTTTGTTAGCTTGACGTCCTCAAATACCACAACATTCCCTATACCCTCCCTCTTATGCTAGCTCTGCCAATCTGGCTAATCATGAATGGAATCTCTTCATGAACCGATCCCCAAGGCCATGCTCCAATATGGAAGGAACTGCAAATTCAAACTGACTTGGAACTGACTTAAGCATATTAGAATGTCCCTTATGGACAATGGCTCTGTGTGTGTGTGTGTGTGTGTGTGTGTGTGTGTGTGTGTGTGTGTGTGTGTGTGTGTGTGTGTGTGTGTGTGTGTGTGTGTGTGTGTGTGTGTGTGTGTGTGTGTGTGTGTGTGTGTGTGTGTGTGTGTGTGTGTGTGTGTGTGTGTGTGTGTGTGTGTGTGTGTGTGTGTGTGTGTGTGTGTGTGTGCGAGTGTGTGTGTGTGTGTGTGTGTGTGTGTGATTTAAATCATGTTCTCTGATCTGCTGCTGCTGCTAGAGTGAGTGATGTCACAATACTTAGAGTGGATTGTGAGATCACTCACTTTGACTCATTAATTTGTTCATTTCTATAGAGGGTAAATAAAAAAAAAGCTTTCAGCAAACACGCTAAATTGGATAAAAGCTATGTTAAGTTAGATAAAAGCAATTTTCGGGGGAAATGGAGCCTGCTAGAAACCTGTGTTATACCGAAGGAAGTACACTGGAAAGCTTTGTGTGTGTGTGTGTGTGTGTGCGTGTGTGTATGTGTGTGTGTGTGTGTGTGTGTGTGTGTGTGTGTGTGTGTGTGTGTGTGTGTGTGTGTGTGTGTGTGTGTGTGTGTGTGTGTGTGTGTGTGTGTGTGTGTGTGTGTGTGTGTGTGTGTGTGTGTGTGTGTGTCTGTGTGTATGCCCACTGTTGGCAGTCAACAGCAGATTCAAATATCAGCGGGTTAAAAGGCTAATGCAAAAGTATAGTCCTAGCCAGAGCTCACAAAATGAGGTCATCTCTGCATATGACCTAAGTCTTCTACATTTCAAGGAACATTTGGACGAAAAGTCATTTCTTTCAAACGTTTGCCTGTTTACCGTTCTGCCTTGTTTGTTTTAGGTTGCGTTTGGTCCGTGGTGCATAGACCCTTTTTCACAGGCCAAAAAAAACCAAAGGACAAAACAACACAACAAATGGGTTGAACTTAAAGCTGAATCTGAAATAACCATTAGCAAAGCCAGCCGCGCCTCTGGAGAGAGTGATGGTGATATATGGACAGGAATACAAAACACAATACAGATATTACCACTAGCTTGTCATAAATCATGTTTTCCTTCATTGTATTTGAAGCAAATCCAATTCTCCTCACCTCTTTTGAAACACAGGGAAAAAAGCACCACAACAAAACAAGCACCACCCCCCCCACCCACCACCCACCCCACCCAACACACACACACACACACACATTGCAAACCCCTCCCTCTTGACAAGTTAAATGTGCAACTCCAGCCCCGGCGATGGAAGGGGCTCAAACGAGGGAGTTGTCAGATGTATTGCACTGGTGACAACCCCAGTAAACAAACATCGAGGCAGTTACGCTGTCCCTTCCCCCCTCCACCCCCAACCTCACAAGTGCAACCCCCTTGTCCCCCCCCCCCCCCCCCACACACACACACTCTCGCAGCAGCGGCGGCAGTAGCAGAAGATTGGCTGACAGCGTTTTTCATACGTCGGGCTCCCTCTGAATTCCAACGATGCCCACCTTTGGATCACTTGTCACGCTGGAGATGTGCGGAGTGGTGCGTTGCATGAGATACATACAGCAGTGCAGACCCCAAAGAGGGGCAGGGGGGAGGGAGGGGGGCGGGGGGGGGGGGAGGGGGTCACAAAGCTGGTTTGCACCGCTGTGAACGGTCATGCTCGGGCTTGTTACATTGAGATGTTGTCGACCACAAAGTTTGCAAAGAAGTTGTCGGTTTTATTACCTGTTCCCACCCTCCCCCCCGCCCCCCTTTCAGGTGACTAGAATGATTGTTGTTTCTTTCTCTAAATGTTTATGTGACATGTTTTTATATGCAAAATATGATTTTGTGAATATTACTGTAATAAAATACTTTTTCATAGCACCATTTTTTTAATCCACAAGGTTGATAAAGGAATCACCGCAGTATCCAATCAGTTGGTAAAGATAATTGTAGTTATATTGAGAGTTTTCCCTGTTTGTTGTAAATTCCTTGATGTCTATCTCTTTCTCCATCCTCATTGTGGGCGACGACTTTAGGATTTAAGTCAAACACTGCACAACGTAACATCATCAAAACAGTAATGCTACGTTAATTAACCCTTTCACCCTTTCAGATGTGCATGCATGCCACATCAAATGACCTGTTATTTTCCCCCCAGAATTTTATCTAATTGGAGGCTAATTAAGCATATCCATCGAGGAGTTTACCGAGTTAAATGGTGCTAAATGTATTCAGTAACTCATACATAAATACGTATGTATTAGCGAAATAGGCGGCTATACTGGCCATCTCCATGACAACAAAATGTTGCCTAACGACCCTTTTCTTGGACGATGCGCCCACCTCGCCCGTTCATTCTCACAGGTCAATTGATTAGTGATACAGATAACGAACATGAGGCAAAACCTCACATTCTAATTTCAGGGTATCTTTTGGTATTACCTGGTACAAATTTCAGATCATTAGAGGAAAAACACTGCAATTAGGTCTCAGTAACCGATTTCAGAGTTAGGCATAGGAACATTTCTAGACCTGTTGTATAGTTATATGTATTTTGTTGGGTTTGGAACCCAATTCCAATGTTCAAAGCCAGAGAAATCCTTAGTTTTATTCAAGATAATGATATTTTTTATTTGGTTGCCTGTCGATGGCATCATATAACTCCCTAACTTCCCGGAAAACAAAGGAAATATTATATTTTCATATTATATAAACATTACATAATATGGATCTAGCTTACTGCCGTGACAAGCTGCTCATGTCAGCCACAAAGCTAATAAGTATGGTTACATAATGTTAGCTCCTAAAATATTTTTCAGCACTGCTAATAACTAAAATAAATACATTGCCTTTTCCTTGAACATCATTTCTTCAATCAATCAATTGATTTTCACAGGCAATGTAATTATAGAC
>OLKM01000056.1:609396-611896 GCA_900291075.1 Melanogrammus aeglefinus
ATAGGGACAGCCAGGTGCAAACAGCATGTAATCCTCTCTCTCTCTCTCTCTCTCTCTCTCTCCCATAAGCTGTCTTTCCTCCATGTCAATTTGCCATGCAATCTGCCTTGAAAGGGTGGATAAACATAAACAGAAGGAGAAAAAAAATATTTATAAATAAAAAAAGCCTGAGGCAGTAACAGGTGTGTGTGTGTGTGTGTGTGTGTCTGTGTGTGTGTGTGTTTCTTGTGTGTGTGTGTTGTGTGTGGTGTGTGTTGCGTGGTGTACGTGTGTGTGTGTGTGCGCGTGTGTGTGTGGTGCTGTATATGTGTGTGTGTGTGTGTGTGTGTGTGTGTGTGTGTGTGTGTGTGTGTGTGTGTGTGTGTGTGTGTGTGTGTGATGTTGAACGCAGCAGAGTTTAGTGTGTGTGTGTGTGTGTGTGTGTGTGTGTGTGTGTGTGTGTGTGTGTGTGTTGTGTTGTGTGTGTGTGGTGGTGTGTGTGTGTGTTGTTGTGTCCTAAGGGGACGGGGGGGTTGCCAAGGAAGAAAACGACAGAGGCGTGAAGGAAAAGGACGAAGCAGAGAAGACGGGGGGGGGGGGTGGGGAGTGAAGGGTTAATAGAGAGGACTTAGGTGCTAACACTCCCGTCCTCCGTGTGCAATTTCCCAGTTAGTCCTGTACCTTTACCACCCCGCGGACCCATCGGAGCCCGGTACAACTCGCCCTCCCCCATCCACCCCCCCACATACCACTCCACCTGTCTGGCTCTCAACTACAACAGACGGCAAGGCGGCCATCCAGCAGTCGGAGCACCCTTGACAGACTCTCCAGTGCAAAACAACGGCCCGACCGAGCCTTCATTCATTCATCTGCGAGGGGGGACAGAAAATCACTTTATTTAACCGGCTTATAGGAGCGATGGTACCATTTGGATTGAAAGGTAGCTCGAGGAGCTGGAGGAGAGGGGGGGGGGGGGGGGCGGGGCGGGGGGGGTGGGGGTGGGGGTTACGAGGGAGGGGGGGTGAACGGGTGGCTTCTGGGACTCGGGACTTCGGCGCCTGGAAGAATCTGCAGAGGAAGAAGAGGGAGAGAAAGACATGAAGGGTCCAGGGAGTCGTTTGTGGAGATGTGAATCACCGCTAATACACAGAATTATTTCTTTCTGAACTGGAACAGAGTGATAAATCGATGGGGATATTAATATGAGAGTGGGTATCATCTGCGGGGGAGGAGGGGGGAGGCAGGCGGCAGCCCAGGGGGCGGGGAGGGAGGGAATTGGGGGCGCACAGCTTGAATGTTGTCTTTCCTCCGGTGTTTTATTACAGTAAAGCGATCCGTTGTTCTCAACTCATTAGGGTACTGGAGCTGAGTGGAGCGGTCCAATCAATACGGCTGCCTGGTCATCATATCTAAAATGACTAACAATGGCCTCCTCCCGCTTTGACCACGCAGGAAAATAGATTATGCTAAAACCTGGGGAAAAAAATGTTTCATTGTGAAATGAATTCAATATTGAAGTATCGAGTTAATTATATTGAAATAGATTGAACTTTTGGCAACCTGTGACCACTTCATCGCTTCCTCGGTCCATGGGAAATCCATGCTCCTCAAAGCTTGTTTATGTATTGTATCCCTACCCTAGATGCGGATCTATAATTCCCCCAATTGTGAGGCTCTCCCTGACAGGGCGCTACATGGAGGTGCCTGCCAGGATTAAGTGGGAACTAAGTACTGCTTACTAATTATTTCTCTGTCCGGATGAAAAGAGCTCTGCTGCTCAGCTGATAAAGAATAAATCACAGACGAAGTAGGCATAGATACATACATAGATGCATACAAACACAGGTGCACACTTATGAATACTGTGTGTGTGCGTATTTGTGTTGTGCATCTATATATTTTGGCCGCTATCTCCCTCCGTCCTACCCTCCCTCGCTCCCACGCTCTCTCACTGTCTCTCACTCACTGTCTCTCTAACAGTCTCTCTCTCTCCCTCCCTCCATCTCCCTCCCTCCATCTCCCTCCCTCCATCACCCTCACTCCCCCTCTCTCTCCCTCCCCCTCTCTCACTCTCTCTCTCCCCCTCTCTCCCTCCCTCCATCTCGCTCACTCCCGCCTCTCTCTCCCTCTCCCCCTCCCTCTCTCACTCTCTCTCGCTCTCCCCCTCTCTCCCTCCCTTCATCACTCTCTCTCCGCTCTCCCACCCCCTCTCTCCCTCCCTTCATCATCCTCACTCGCCCTCTCTCTCCCTCTCCCCCTCCCTCTCTCACTCTCTCTCTCCCCCTCTCTCCCTCCCTCCATCTTGCTCACTCCCCCCTCTCTCTCTCTCTCTCTCTCTCTCTCTCCAACTCTCCTCCCCTCCCTCTCTCCCTCTCTCCCTCTCTCTCTCTCTCTCTCTCTCTCTCTCTCTCCCTCTCTCTCTCCTCTCTCTCTCTCTCTCTCTCTCTCTCTCTCTCTCCTCTCTCTCTCTCTCTCCTCTCTCCTCTCTCCCCTCTCTCTCCTCTCTTCTCTCCTCTCTCTC
>OLKM01000056.1:614396-672232 GCA_900291075.1 Melanogrammus aeglefinus
GTTACTGTCATTGTATCTTTTTCGTTATTATTATCGTTATTATACAACAACACAGAGCAAAAATCTAAAACCGCTGCGCCGCTAACGACGAATCCGCTAACAATGACGTTTTTCTGAAAAAGCCGTCATACATCGTATCTCAGATATGTGTTTGCTTGCATTGCTTTGGTTACGCATACATGTGGCCAAACCTAGCACAATATCCATTTTTATTCTGGTACTGTGAAAAGCCAGACTGTGCACTGCCCGCATTGGTCGAGAAGGGGGTTGGCGTGCATCTGAGGGGTTAAGGGCTGCGCTGGGTGGGGGTGGAGGAGTTGAGACCTTGGAGGGGTAGGGGTGGCCAAGGTGCAACTGAAGACATGGTCCTCCAACCGAGACCAGGGTATAGTTTATTTTATTTCCCATATTATTCATTTTATTGACTTTTTCCCCAGCTGTCCTTCGGCTCCTTTCTGCGTCTTTAATTATTAATTTTTTTGGGATGGGGTGCATTTGTTATTGTATTCACTGCGAGCCTCTTCGGCTCTCTTTCCCTCCGTCTTCAGCCCCGTGGAAATTGAATCTCCTCTCTGCTGTGGCGCTAATGCAGGCAGTTCACTTCCTAATGGATTGAGTGCATATTGAATGCTTTGGTCGCTCCTCGGGGTAGGTGCAGCTTAGCGCAGGAATTAGTCCAGCGCCTTGAAAAGACCATGGAGGAGGAGGAGGAGGGGGACGGGGGGGACGGAAGGGGGGACGGGGACGGGAGTCTATGGAGCTTCTTGTAGAAAAGCATCTTTGTTCCACATTATATATTTTATTTTGCTTTTCCTTCCAACCTGCCCTCTCTCTGTAGCTCAGTGCCAGCCGTCTTTCACTTACACCGCCAACACACTGGCAGCGTTTCCAAGAGCCTTTTATTTGTATTATTCTCCAACCTTTTCGTTACCCTGTCGTACATCTGACGGCGCACTCTGTAATGAGGTGGTCGTAGTAACTTTAAAGATGGGGGAGGGAAATGAGATTCGTGCCACCGTGACATGACGCATTTCCAACGGAAAAAATGAGCTCGAAATTGTCAAAACGGTGCGACTAATCGTAGGAAGGATACAAGGTTGGTTATATATTGATCCTTTAGGGCTTTATTTTGTGATGGTTAATACAAGTACTCTTGAACTGTGTGCCTCCTTTTGAACAGGAGGAGACACATATGAGGAACGTTACACAGTGTGCAAAAAAAACACAACATATTACTAAAGAATCAGGTTTGGCACAGTGGAAGAGCAATATGATTTATTTAGCAAGTGCCTCCTTTTTAATGACAGGGACAGCAGGAAAAGAACCGGAAGCATCTAATTCCCCTTGTACATCGGCCTTTTGGCCTGTTCTCCCTGGACAGTTATCATGCAGTATGTCACCTCATCCATCCATCCATCTTTTATACTGTTTGTCCAGATAACGGTTGAGTTTAATGATAGACCAATTCAGGCATAGCCTTTACATTCACAGTCACAAAAGTCATGGTATAATACGGGTGTCTTTTATCTTATTCTACAATTGTCTGTGTTCAATTAACAATCAAACACATAGATAGACATTGAAAGATTGCTGATGCTATTTTGAAGTTTCCCCAAAGCCTTAGAAATCTTTTTTCAACTGATTTTTTCCGCCGTGGTTTATTTTTCACTTTTTAAAGAAGTGTTGGAGACATTGTAACCGTTAAGACACTTCACCCAAGTATCTTTTCAGAGATGCGTATAACTTTTATTTTAATAAACACAAGATGTAGTTGTTCTTTGAAAAAAAGTTAACTGTTCACGGAATCGTCTGTGGTTAGTCAAAAAAACTAAATATCAGCTGAAATACCAAATTTCACCTTGGTCTGATGATTATCTGATTCCAGGCAGCCCGTTTCAAATGTACAGAAAAAACTGATAAATATCCTAGAGTCTATCCTGTTATTTTCCAAAATGCGAATAACCATTGCAACATAATTATCTTGGAGATGTTGTTTTGGTCCCCAGTAAAGTATCCAAGGATCTCTCCCAACACCAGAGCCCTGTATTATTTTCTGCTCTTTAACCAATGTTTTCCGTGGTTTTCTTATTCAGATGAAAGAGGCTGAGCTTTCCAGTACAGAACGCAAGCAACAACGGGTGTCCTGGAAAGCTGAGTGTAGCATAAACACATGTGAGGCACAACATGAAGGCCACAAAGAGGAGGAGTAGGGGAGCTATCAGAGATATTAAAAGCACCCCCTGACTGAAAGGACAATGGGTATTTTATATTGTCATCCGCGTGAAATTATTCTGCCCAGCCGGTGATGAAAAGATCGTTAGTGTGTGTGCCATTGTCTGCGCCCTGCAGACAATGGCAGTAACTTATGGATTTCATAGGTAACCCCATCAGAAGCACTGGGAATTGATGCAATCAAAAGAAAATCGCTGATGGATTTTAATAAAGCCACGTTTGTAAGCTCATAAGCAAACACTTCACTATGCCCAAAAAACACCCAAAGAATGCTGCACTGAAGTGAGTCAGAAAAGGTGTCTTATCATTTGGAGTACAACCACACAAAACCCAGCGTGAGGTGATGGATGTATGTGTTGGTGTGTATCCATTTGACCCATAAGGTGCGAGTGTCACTCCTTCACAGAGGCTGGTCCTCCCCCTCCTTTGAGTTGGTGTCATATTAGAGTTCACCGTTTGCTGTTGCCGTGCTCCGTCTTAATGGAATGGGACCCGGAAGGCCATAGTGATTGCAACAGACCCCTGCATGTCCCTCACTACCAACAGGGGAACGAGGCAACAACGAAAGGTTGAATTGATGAAGAGGAGCGTCTGGATTAGAACTCATCCAGCCCTGAATCAGATCTTCCCAAACATGGAACAACAAATCTTTAGCAAAAATCCCTTCCTCCTGGATTCTAAATAACGGGAGGATAAAAAAAAGAAGTATTTCTGCAACTGTCCACACCGCTCAAACGTCCCAACTGAAACTATCCCTGTTATGATTAGCGCGTCTATAAGCAGGTCAGCTGCTAGCAGAGAGGAAGCTACAGGAAGTCGCTTCCGCGTGGCAGGTATTCTGGCGGGAAGGAAGGCAAGGATGCTTACCACACACGTCGTCCTCAACGGGGGAATCCACAACATTGTTCTTGTCACCGGCTGGCTCCCTGGGGGTTTCCCTGGGCTTGTGCTCCCATCGACGCTGTAATCGCCGCTAGGGACTAGTGGTGCGGGTGGGGGTGATGGTGATGGTGCGGGTGGGGGGGAACAGGCTCCAAAGTAAGAAGTTGCTGTCGTATTGTAGAATGTCGTGCTGCTTTTACTACTGTCCATCGGGGGATGCACACCCTTGGAATAAACAAGACCCAATCAACCGGGCATTATCATATGTGTCAGAAGTGATAGTGTGCACGTACATTCACGCTTCACGTCTGTGGTTTCCCAGAGTTCAGACCAGGGGCTTGCTTGAAACTCTTCACAAATAGAGTTTCAAGTTCAAGTTATACGTTGTAAAAATGCTCACGTAACATGATATTCACTTCCATGGCACAGAGATAGGTAGCACACGTGGGCAGTTTTATATTTTGTTCTTCAGCATAAAAAAGACATCTACTGTTAGATGAGGCTGCCTCAAGCTTGACCTTGACAACACTGAAACTGCCTTTCCTTTGTTTGTTTCCACCCTTGGCAAGATCTTTATATGACCGCAAGCCGCTCCGGTACTATCAGCCCCAGCACAGAACCAAGAATTATGGTGGTGTGTGTGTGTGTGTGTGTGTGTGTGTGTGTGTGTGTGTGTGTGTGTGTGTGTGTGTGTGTGTGTGTGTGTGTGTGTGTGTGTGTGTGTGTGTGTGTGTGTGTGTGTGTGTGTGTGTGTGTGTGTGTGTGTGTGTGTGTGTTTGTTTTTCTGTGTATGTCTGTTTGTATCTGTTAATGTTTGTATGTATGTCTGGGCGCGTGTGTGTGTGTGGTGTGTGTGTGTGTGTGTGTGTGTGTGTGAGTGTGTGTGTGTGTGTGTGTGTGTGTGTGTGTGTGTGTGTGTGTGTGTGTGTGTGTGTGTGTGTGTGTGTGTGTGTACTTGTGTGTGTGTGTGTGTGTGTGTGTGTGTGTTGTGTTGTGTGTGTGTGTGTGTGTGTGTGTGTGTGTGTGTGTGTGTGTTTGTGTGTGTGTGTGCATGTGTGGGGGGGGGCGGCGGTAAAGTTACAGTTAGAGGCTGATGCTTTTAGCTTTAGGTTCCTTTAGTGGTCAAACATTGTGCTTTGCACAACGTCCTCGCCTGTAAATCCATCAATAAGTACTTTTGTTGTTGTTGTTATAATTTTATGTTTATTTTTTTGTGGGGGGGATTTTATCTCTCTGTGGTAAATGCCAACCATGGCCCACATTGTTCACATAAATGCAGTTGCAAGCAGTACTCTGCCCTATTTATGTATGCAGATTCAAATGCTGCTGACACAAACAGCAGTCATTCTCAGTCCCACGGCGATAAAGTGATGTTTTTTGTGTGTGGTTTTTTTTGGGGAGGGGGGGTTGTTTTCTTTGACATCAGCGCTTGTTTTATATCACAGGATGTAATTGTGAGGCTGCAGTGAGACAAGGGGAGAGAGTCGGCCCAGCTGTGGAGGCCCTTGAGTGTGTGTGTGTGTGTGTGTGTGTGTGTGTGTGTGTGTGTGTGTGTGTGTGTGTGTGTGTGTGTGTGGTGTGTGTGTGTGTGGTGCGTGTGTGCGTGTGTGTGCGTGCGTGCGGTGCGTGCGTCGTGTGTGTGTGTGTGTGTGTGTGTGTGTGTGTGCGTGTGTGTGTGTGTGTGTGCGTACTGTGTGTGTGTGCGTGTGTGTGTGTGTGTGTGTGTGTGTGTGTGTGTGTGTGTGTGTGTGTGACAAGGGGCTTAGACCAAGCAGCCTATTCAGACTGCAATACATCGCTGCTCGAATGCTGCTGACCTACAGATAACACCAGATCACTTGTGTTAGGTATACCTGTACCACCTCCATGTCAATATGTGAAATTGTTTGGGTGATCCATTGCATTGTCAGAGAAACTGATGCATCTGATATTGAGTATTCTCTTAGATTACTCTCAGATACTATGAATAAATCCAAATTTGCAGTGTACAAACCCAATCAAAAGTAAGCGCAGGCCAGATTTGTAATATAAAGAAATGAAGAAAGAAATGATGCTATAAAGTTTATAGCAGCACTTTCCTCTATGTAAGTGAGTTGGAAAATTGGTAACCCTTAACAATAAGGGTTGATTAATTAACAATGAATTACCATTAGTTAATGCAATATTAAGTATTAACTAAAAGTTATATGGTAAAAGTTAATGGTATTCATGTTTACTCATTATGTTATCTAAGGTATTAATTTATTCATTATTTAATAGGGTTAGGGTTAACTCCAGCCCCTGTGTACTATATAATAATGCGTATTACTACATTAACCAATGTTAATTCCAAGCAAATTAATGTTCCCTTATTGTAAAGTGCTACTTTAAAAAAAACATATATAAAAAAAGAATAGGATGCTTGACATTTCATTACCTCAAATTCATACTTAGCAAAAATGGTAAGCCAATTACCCATTGAACCAGTGCTGAATAAATCATAATTGCATAAGCCTGATTAAGTGGTGTCAGTCCATTAGTGTCCGTGTGGTCAGGAAGGAACCTCAAACCACCACTCTCTCCTTGGTGCTCCAACAAATATCAGTGAACAAAATGGCTACACTTGCAAAGCAGCTAAAAGCTAATGTGTCAGATAGAGGGCTAAAGATGGGGTACAAACCACCTTTTCCCTCTTTCCAGTTTAAATCCCCCACTTGTCATACTTTTTCCTTTGTATAATAAGGTTGTTATTTTTAATCCTTATGTTCAATCCTAATACAATCACACATTTCTCCTCAGTAATAATACACAGAGCAGGCTTTTTTATGACCGAGCAATAACATTTTTTAATCCCCTATTCAATCAGCAAGAATCATCTTTCAGGAATATTTACAGGTGCTTAAATCCTATATTAACATTGATCATATTTAGATAAGCTTACATGTTTTGCAACCGTGCAGGGAGATGTGTTATTCCCCAACTGCACATGCACATCAATCAGTGAATTGAATCGGCGCTATGAATCTGGAGATCATTTCCATGTTAATCTTCTGAACCGAAACCGAATCAGTGTTTCAAAGTTATTTCCATATTTTGTGCGTGTCTCATCTAATTGCAGGGATTTACTTTACAGGCTGCACGCCAAAGGGATTATTCACAACATCTTCAAACACCAGGCCATGCCACCACAGTGTTGTATTGGAAATGTGTAGATTCTACATGACAATACTGTTGAAACAACATCAATATCCGTGATGTGTATCCTCTAGCCTTGCCATTGGGTTGTTGGATTGCAAACTAGTATAGCAGTAGGAATAGTCACGGTAGTGTATTAGCAGTTGCTGTAATAACAACAGCAGTGGAGCTAGTACTATAGCAGTTTAGTACAGCTTATCCTACTTTACTGTGCTTTAAGCTGCAGCAGTAGTAGTATACGTTGTAGTACTAGCAGTATAAGTAGCTTAGGAGTATGTAATACCTCAGAGGGCTGTACGGGGACACACTCAATATGTGTCAGTCTCAGTATGAGTCTGGGGACCCTCTAATGAGAGCAGTGTGTTTGTGCGTGTGTGCTGTTTGTGTAGGTGTGTGTCTGTGTGTGCTCACATGTGCGTTGGGGTGTGTGTGTACAAATGGGGGGGGGGGGGGGGGTTGCTCCCCCAGGGGGATGGAGGAAGTTGGAAGGAGATAAATATGAGTAGAAGTGTGTGAGGAAGAGGGTGGGTGGGTGGGTGAGTGGGGTGGGGGTGAAGTGGAGGAAGAACGACGGAGAGGCACATCCGTTCAAGAGACACAGATGGAGGGTGGCCTGCAGCCCCCTGACTGGAGAGAGAGAGGGGGGGAGAAGGGGGGGGGGAGGGAGGGAGGGAGGGAGGGGAGGAAGGGAGGGAGGGAGGGGGAAAGAGCGCCAGCAGAGGGGGAGAGAATGAGAGAGGAGAGGAGGGGATAGAGAGAGTAGGAAGGAGAAAAGAAAACGGGAGAGAGCCCAAGAAAGGGAAGAGGAGGAGTTAGCTAATCCTACTTGACGAAGATATCGCTCACTGATTGATATGGGAAATACTATTTGTGTATATCTTCTATCAGTTTGTCTGTGTATGTGTTTGTGCGTGCGTGTGTGTGTGTGTGTGTGTGTGTGTGTGTGTGTGTGTGTGTGTGTGTGTGTGTGTGCGTGTGTGTGCATGTGTGTGTGTGTACGTGTGTGTGTACCTGAGCATTTGTGTATTTCAGTGTCCCAGGCACTCGGGCCAAAATACTCGGGTGTTTGATTAATTAAATGGGTTGTTGTTTTTTTATGGCATGTGTGCATGTTTTACAATTTGGACTTAAAAGACTATACTGTAATTCCCCCTGATTCCTTTAAAGTCCAGCCATGTTGCTCTGAATATTTTAACTACTCCCATAGCCAGAAGTTTGAGGTTCTCATATAGTTGCTGATATTTAAAAATGAACTTGGAAATTTCACGTTTCATGAATGATCCTATTTAGGCCGAATAAGTGGAAAGACGTCTCAAAATGTTGAGCCCAGTGCTCACGAAAAAAATATCTTGTTTACTTCACACCGCAGAACAATTCAATGGCCAACTGTCATTGACCTTTGACCTGTCTACCGGAGACAAACATTAAAAAAAAAGCTGTAATAGGACTGAGAGCTCATGATTACAACTAACAACAATAAAAGAGAAGGCCATTTTATTCTAAAGAGCCAAGTCTTGCAGCCACTTTGTCAAACGACTAATGGGGAGAGGTTATTTTTTCTAGCCTAGCACTTAGGGTGTATTTTGATGTTCGAGATGGATTGACTGAGGAATATATTTATTCTGTGCCCAGTGTCAGAATCTGTGGCTATGTGTTATGGTTATTGCGCTTAATGGAGGGTTGAATAGCGCGTCTTCACACGCTTCATGAAGATGGGTAAATTAGGCCAATTATTGATCTCCTTTTACTTCCATTCAATTATCTGAACGCTGCCAATTAACTTGATGAATAGCACTAATCAATGAATATTGCTTTCATGTGTCTTTTGTACTTTTGTGTTTGGCACGGGGGTGGGGGAGGGGGGTGCTGGTGCTGGCTATGGTGGATGTGGTTGTGATGGGTGGTGCTAGGTGGCTAGTGGTGCTGGTGCTGGGGCAGGATATCCCCAATGCAAAGCTCACATTTGTTGTGGTACCGCGCCCATTAAACTCCTGCGGTCGGTGGATTAAAGAGAAGGGTGGGGGGATCCGCAGCGGGAAAAGCGTCTTGGCACAGTGAACAGATATTCATGGCTCCAGCTGATGCCTGTGCTGGTCCCTTGTTTCCTTGATTTAATTAGGACTTGCCCATCTGAACAACTGAAACGACTATTAGTCGATTGGCAGAGAGGTCGGCAACAATCTGTGGGGAGTTGTGTGTGCAAGATCCAATATGATTTAGACGGGAGTCCCCGGCTGGGGGCTCTGGAAGGCTGGCAAAAGGAAGCCTTCCCTTAGGTGGGGTGTGATGCACATGTTGGTTTGCATCTTAATATTTTTTGAGCACTTGAAACACACATGAATAGTGTGCTTCACAATGAGTCTATTCGGATCGGTGTTGCATCCAACCTATGTCAGCAGATGTCATAGCCGTAGTCTCTCTCTCTCTCTCTCTCTCTCTCTCTCTCTCTCTCTCTCTCTCTCTCTCTCTCTCTCTCTCTCTCTCTCTCTCTCTCTCTCTCTCTCTCTCTCTCTCTCTCTCTCTCTCTCTCTCTCTCTCTCTCTCTCTCTCTCTCTCTCTCTCTCTCTCTCTCTCTCTCTGTGCATAAATATGCGCATAAGCATGCATGTCTGAATTTATGCAAGCTATGTATGCATGCTACGTGCATAAATAGATGATGACAAGGCCCGTAAAGTTTCTTCATGATGTGTGGAAGATGAATGGGACAATTCACCGAACAATCACCGAATATAAAGGTGCACGAGGAAAATAACAAAAAGCACTGCGCAAATTATTCATGTTTGAAACGTTAACACTGAACCACTGAACTGGATCACAGAAGGATCCACGTTGGAAGCTCTGCATATGTGAGGTCCTGTTGACGGACAGGACTGCTAAAGAGGACTGTTGAATGGAATGACTGGGGACAGAGACCCTTTGAGGGGATATCATTGTTAATATTAAGATTTTAATAGCGAATTGGGAAAAAAAACATGTTCGTCATACAATCTTCATCCATATTAAAACAGTACCAGACTACCTGAGGGAAGTAACCTGCACCTGAAACAGGTTAACTCAAGTCAAGTCACTTTTTTTGGATAGCCCTTTATCACAGTAAGTATCACAGGGCTTCACACATGATACCAGATGCCCTAACCCTAAGCTCTTTTAAGGGCAAGAAACCTTTCCAAACACAGAAGAGGTGAGAACCCTCCTTCCAGGGACGGTTAGACGTGCAATAGGTGCCGACTAGGCAGACACATGAAGGTAGCATTAAACAAAGCACACATGAAGGTTATGTAATCTTCGACTGGAGCCTTTGTGTTCTTTCCTTTGCAGTCCTGTTACCGAACATGTGTAGTTCGCATCCTGTGGTTGAGTCTTCGTCAAAGGAGGCTTGACAAAGGCAGAAATACTATTGAATGCTTGACTTTTGCCCCCTGGACTTTAATCCATGATGACCAAAGGTCAAAGCAAATCTGAATTCTAATTGCCAAAGAAACTGGGAAACTTTTAGGTTTTCTTACTTTTTATTTTCTCTGCTGAATTGTAAGGCTTTAAGGCTGTAAGACATTGGGTCTAGGTGGGATGGTCCATGGTGTTCATGTAGAGCACTGTGTTCCCGCGAATGCAAGCCAGCTCCTTCCTGTATATATTCATATTAGTCGTATTCACACTGCTTACAAGTGCTTGATTGCAATACACGTGTGTTTCATGAATGAATTCATTTTACATACTGACATCTGGTCGAAAGGCTTGTGTACCGAGAGGGTGAAGTGGTGTAAACCAGAAGGCTTGGTTTTCTTCAAAAGTTATTTAAAAGATGTTTTCTTGTTACCCTCTTGCTACATTAGTTTACACTGAAAGCACGTTTGTTATCATGATTACACCCTCTTAAAAATCCCAATTACTTCTGCCTCACTAACGAGCAGGGGAAGGGAACCCATGTAGTTTTAGGCGAGCGTTGAATCCACGAGACTTCAGCATGAGATTGCCATCTAGTGTTCGTGAACCAATTGGAGAGAAAAGGTTCAAATAGAGCTTGGAGAGGTGGGAATAAGCTAGAAGCTGCATGCTGTCTGTATCTGTGGTCTCAAGGCATCTGTATCTGTGTTTTCTCTCTGTTAACTACGGTACTACCTTTGCATTTACATTTAGAGAATTTTGCTGACGTCTTTTTTTTCAAAGGGGCTTACAATACGTACATTTGTCTGAAGAATCTAACCATGAGGTTTACTTTTCAACGTTTGCCATGACAATGTATGTCATTTGACCATGGTGTTTACTGCTACAAACTTGGTTTCTCAAATGTTCTTTCGTATAGCAAATGTCAAAAGGAGATGGAGATATTTGCCTAAAACTGCTTTGCTTTACTGTTTCCCAAAGTGTACTTGCTTCTTGTTTGAAAAAAAACCCAATCCAGTTCTTTGCGGTCTAGACTGAGTCTGAGCCAAGCTGTCTTTTTCCATTAAAGCTCTCAATGTCGTTTTATGGTTTTTAACCTTTAAGGGGCAGGATACGCATCATAAAGCTGATTATTGTGGACTTACTCTTTAAAACCCCTCATTGAAACCGTCATCACTGCTGTTAGTCCAGAAAACGATGACTTAAACTTTAACCCTACGCCAAAGAAAAGCACTATCAAACTGTTGTGGGCCATCCATAACATACATTTGAGAACATAACTTTTCTTGATTCATTTCATTCTTAAAGGCTTGGAATGTTTGCCAAGGTTTTATCTGATAATATGGATTACTCTTTCTTCGTATACACCATTAACATTTCTTTCGCTATACGTGCCCCCCAGAATACAGAGCTGCGATTGCAAATCTCCTCCAAGTCACGTAGTAGAATAATAGCCTAATATATTTTGGGCTGAACACATAACACAGTTGCACAATAGTTGCTCTATTAAATTAAATCTACTCCTTTATGCCGGAAACAAAGCCTATAGCCCACTACTGGTTGTGGGGGGTGTTTTGTCTAATCAAATAAGACGCTTTCTACAACATTCCTTTTAATTTTACACAGAACCATCCTGCTTGGATTCCCCTCCCTGTGAATCAAGACGTAGGGCCAAGCTTTGATTTGAAAAATGTCAATTAAAACATTCATTAAAAACAGTACTAAAACACTGGTCCTCACCGCTCCACAGTGCTATTATTATACGCTTGGAGGCGACCTGCCATGGGAGCGCCTTAAATTGGCGTCACGTGGCGCATGTAAGCACCAGTCGCTGTCCAACGTTAGCGTATGCTAATGCAGAGGCAAATGATTGGTGTTTGGCCGCAGACCCCCCGCCAGAGAGCATTTAGCGGGACACCTTTATTCATCTATGGGGTTTCTTTATTACAAACGCTCCCTTGTCTCATTATAAACAGAGCCAGCTTGCAAGACATAACTTGAAAATAATACCCAGTGCCACAGAGGAAAAGTTTGGACCTTGGACTCAGAACTTTCATTCATGGCTCATTAGCTGAAATTTGATTGAGTTTGACCACGTTGGAAGTACAGAAGAACAGAAAGGCAGCGCTGTAGTATAGTGGTCGGACTGGGATTAAAGCATCAAAGTCTCAGTGGGTCTCCCTTCTGAGGAGGATGCAGTGTATATACACTACATTGTAATCAACTGCCAATGTATGTCATTCTCCATGGAGGAAAATCTCGTTTTTTTGTCAGACATTTACACATAAATCAAACAGTAGATACAGCCATAAATTCATATTCCCATTGTATGGTGCTAATGGCATTGCACTTTTTGATTTACTGTATATTGGACAGGTAGAAAATTACATTTACGCATGCAGGCTTAAAAATTACATTTGATCTGGCAATGGGAAAGCTATTTTGCCTGACTGCCTGCGGTGGAGCGCACACACTTTGATTTGATACTAAAAATGAGGTGTGTTAAACTTATGCACACTAAACATCCCTGTGTACAAAATGTGATTTGAATTATTTTAATACAAAACAATAATGTTTTTTTCGCCCCACTGGAAAAGGTTTCCAGCAGGGGATTGCAACACTTGATGTTAGTTGAAAGAAACAAAAGAGAGAAAGAAAGAAAAAGAGAGACAGAGAGAAAGAGAGAGGAACAGAGACAGAGACAGAGAGAGAGAGAGAGAGAGAGAGTCAGAGACACTGAGAGAGAGAGAGAGAGAGAGAGAGAGAGAGAGAGAGAGAGAGAGAGAGAGAGAGAGAGAGAGAGAGAGAGAGAGAGAGAGAGAGAGAGAGAGAGAGAGAGAGAGAGAGAGAGAGAACAAAAGAGAGACGGACAGACCGACGAAAGAATGATGAAGAGACAGAAAGGAGAAAGAAATAAACACAGGTGAATCCAAAAATATATCATAACAGAGGAACGGGAGTGATAAGTTAATTGTATTGAATCCGCATGATCCTGTTCGAGTGGCACTCATTATCCATCAAGGAAGCAAAGTCAATGAGAGGCAGAGAAAGTGAGTGATTTTATCAGTCAAAACAGTCTGCAGTGCCAACCCATTTCTGGGCTTGTTGCATTTGCATGGGATTAGCATTTTCAGAGGCAAGCTTTTGCCGGGATCTGGTTTGGACCCCCAGACACACACTCATACATATATAAAAATCGTAGCGAAAGACTTGTAAGATATGGGTGGGTTTGGGGGTTTAGAGCCGTTGTCTAATATCTTTGTGTATAGATTACTTGTTAAGCGCATGACATGTTGTTGTTGTTCTTCACTGTATTCTAGAATTGCAGAATACATTAAACTGCAACAAGATTATTTTAGGCTGTGGATGTTGTGTGAGTGCAGTTAAAAGGGGTAGCTGTATGATTTTATTGAGTGGCTTAGTAACATGTGAGCAAACTGTGAGTGACAATGTATGGTGTTTCAATAATACGGAAATTACACAAGATATCGTGGTGAGTTGAGAGCTTATACTGGAAAACTCTAACTGATGTTGGGATGAAGTCATTATGTATGCGCTCCTCACATCGGATGGGCCTGAAGTTGCTGAAGGTACGATTGGAAAGCAGAAAAGGGCACAAGTTCAGCAAGATGAAGGAAACTATAAACAACTGATATCTCCTACCCCTTCCCTCATACGTATCTACTACACGAATGAGAAGTGTTAGAATGTGTTAGAATCAATCAATAGGCCAGTTTCAGATCATCTGCATTTGAGACTTGAGAACATCCGCCGGAACTAGTCAAAAATAAGTCAAGTTCCCACAACGACAAGTCGGACACAGGTGCACTTTGTGTTGTTTGAACAAGCATAGTTTGGGAGAGGGCACGCCTCTTTGAAAGGAGATGTCATTTCTCACTTGGGAAATTCCACGTGGTAATTCTAACCAGCCAGGGCAACGTTTTGATATGTTGAAGAGTGTCTTATGTCTGCACTTCATCGAGAGCAAATGCCCAGAAAACCAGGCGGAAGTTGTTTTCCTGAAACTACCGCGAGTTTTGAAAGCCAGGTGACTTGTCGCATCGGAAGTTATCACAGGGATTTCTGAAGTTTTTCATCCCAGAATGCATTCTGACGCATGGCAAACAACAAGCCTATTCATTCAAATTGGATTCCCCCGTACTAATCCCAGAAGAGAATCCAAGATTGGTCAGAATGACCCCGGAGTGGTCTAAAAAAAAGAAATGGGCTCGTAGAGGAAGGAGCGATCCACTCAAAACGTGTATTCTCACACCGTGTTCCACTCGGATGGCTTTGCCATTTCAAACAGATTACTCTCCAATATTAGGCTACCTCTCAAATCTTACCAGAAGCACCTTTAATAAATTCACCAGGCTTATTTTTCCCAAGTTGCCTTTTCTTTTAGTTTTGTCTGTGCTAGAGCTTACAAAAACAACGTCTTTCCTTGCCTTGGCAGCCAGTTGCCATGGCTAGTGAGTGTCCATAGCTGCCAGAGGCTCCATGTTAATTGAATGTCTGCTTCTTCATGGGCTCTTCGGGTAATGAGGTTTACTTACACAAGCTCCACCTGTGTTTGTCAATCTCGTTGCACACACCTGCTGCTGGTGGAGCTGAGCGCTAGCCTGCGCCCCCGAAGCCTCAAATCCGGCAGAACAGCGTCTCCAAGTAACAATAGTAGCGTGCTCACATTTTAATTGGCTTGGCTGTTATTTTTTCGAGGCTAGATATTTTTGATTGGTGACAAGAAAAAGTCTCTATTTCGTGTAGGAGTTAAGAGGAGTGTGCTTTATAAAAGTACTTTTTTTATATCTTTTATGTCATTCGGCATAATATACTTTTTACTTTTTACTTGCATATAACAATCGTGTCGGTGTGAGCCATGCAATTCCCATTGAAGAACTTGTTATTCAAAAGTTGTTTCTGCTTGACATTTCTCTATTGCTTTATCAAAAAATGTGAACTGTGTTTCTTTCTGTGCGCCTGCACAGAATTAGAGGCATACCTTAATGTGCCTCTGATGATTGTTTTATTTACTACACATTTACTAGAAATAATCCAATTTATCCTCTACACTTGCACGTAGACTTAATGCATGCAACAAAATAAGTGGGCCAAGCAATGAAAAGCAAACCAAATTTTTTACATTTTCACTGGCCAGTTTTTCTTTGGCTTATCTTTGTGTTTTACAGTGAGTTTAACCTTATTCTCCACCCCACTTATCTAATTCCTGGAGAAACTTCGGAGTTAAGATGGCGGTTCCCGTTGTAATTGAGAAAAAAGGATTCCTTTGTCGGTCATGTGACCTGTCTACAAACGTGAGTGGTACTTTATAGTAGAACCCAGTCACCATTAATAACACTTGAAGGAATAGGGTTCCTTGAAATGTCTCGCAATGGGAATTAAAGAGCTTCTCCCCCCCTCCCCCTGCCCCCCATAAGAATCCAATTACTTCCAATTAGACCAGAGTACCTGTAATTCCTCCCTGTTGGCTATGACTGCGGGAGGCGGTTCAAGAGAGTTGTTCAACTTGATAAACTTTCATTTCGATGATTGAGGCACTACCGAGGATTTTAATTTTTTCTATTTTCCTTCAGGCGAGAAAACACAAGGTGAAATCCAAATGATACGAAAACAAGGGTGGCTTATTAAAAAAAGAGGAATAGACAAGACCACAGCCGTGCAGAAGCATGTGGTTTGGCTAACCGCGGGTTTGTGCCATGTATCTATTGCAATAGATTCCTTGAGGCAGAGTTCCGCTGTGTGAACGTTGATGTTGTTTAACACGTAAATGTACTTGTGTTGTTCATGTTCATGGTTTAGTTGTTCGTTTGTGTGCGTGCGTCGTGCATGTGCATGCCATACCCCGCCCCCTTGTCCCCCTAACAAAAAATGTCTACAAATAATCCAAGCAACGTAGAGATTGTTTTTTTTATACATTGAATTATCACAAATATTTAGCAGGTAAGGTCCTGCAACCTGCTCAATTGCTGCCAATAAGGTAGAATGCAGACATCGTGGTTCAAACCAGGACCTTTCGGCGTGGATGTCAAACACTCCAAGCCCTAGGCTATCCCTCTCTCTGGGTTGCATTGTGCAGGCAGTCCATCTCTCACCAACCCACACATACAAAGTACCATTCAATATTTTGTTTGTAGGGTGACAGCCTTCTCCTCTGGTCGGCCCCTCTCAATCGTTCTGATCTCATCCATATTAATAGGCCTGACTGCTGAAGGCTGGAGCGCTTGTGACGATGTCATTACCTACACCTCCGCCCCTCCACAGCCGGCCAACTGGGGCCCGCCAAACTGTGTTTCCCTTATTCACGCGCATATGCTCCATGGCTCAGGAAGCGTTCCATCCCCAGAGGACCCTCTTCGGAGGTATTCCAGAGTCTCCATGGAACACAACAAGCGTGCCAAACGTTGCATTCATGCTCGCACTTTCTTTGTGCCGCTTTGAGAAAAGTGGCCTTGGGGTTAAAGGTAATTTATGCAGACATGAAATGGCCATTTGCAAACATATCTGCTGGAGAAAGAAATGGTTCAAACTGTGTGTGCATATAGCCAGAGGTATAGTGGGGTGCTTTTACCATGTTGGGTGGGGGGGGGGGGGTCGGGGGGGGGGATGATGTTACCATAACTTAGTGAAGTCAAGTATAGCAATCCTGCAACTTATTATGTAGTTAGACTTCACTTTCGTCTAGGTTGCTTTGAAGTCACTTTAAAACAGATTCTCCAACTACTTTTTAACCTTTATTTGAAGTTATTTTCAGGACGCTTTCAATTTAGACTTAAATAAGTATCATTAATGGATCGCCACATATATATAGCAGACACTCATTACTGTATGTCATTGCTTTTTACTGTGTGTGTGTGTGTGTGTGTGTGTGTGTGTGTGTGTGTGTGTGTGTGTGTGTGTGTGTGTGTGTGTGTGTGTGTGTGTGTGTGTGTGTTTGTGTGTGTGTGTGTGTGTGTTTGCATGTGTGTGTGTGTGTGTGTGTGTGTGCGTGCGCGCGCATGTGCATATGTGTGTGCGTATGTGTGTTTATGATTGCGTGTGTCTGCACGTATGTTGGTGTGGGTTCGAGGGGGTTCCCTGCCCCACTGCCCTCCTAAATGTCTGTGCATATCTGCTGAACGAAGAAGTTAATTGGAGTTCCTGTTCTTTGCTCTTGGCCAATGCATTTGTAATTCCATCTGACTGCTGCTCTTAAATCAATATTCTGTTTAAGTTGCTTTCTCCATTCTACTGCATCAGTGAATTGCGTTGGAGTGATTAGCTTTTTAATGTCCAAATGATGAATTGTGTTTGGCAGCATTGGCTGTACAATGCTCTTAAAATTATATTGGCAATTTGGGATTTCTTTAAACGGCCAACATTGGGATGGTGATTTGTAATCAAATGGTTAATGCTGTTAATAACACACAGATTACATAAAACTCTAAATACTTCTGTAAACTGAAGGCAATTGGTGCCTTCTGTACAATAGTCTGTTGTTGAATTACAGTGGTTTTTTTTTTTTATCCTTCTCAGGAAATGGGTAAGGAGCACACTGCACAGACATGAAATAAGTAATGAGCCAAGAGCTCATTTGTGAAGCTCTTCCACGGACATACACATTAGACTTTGCATGAACATCACCAATGCTCAAAATATACTACATCAACAGATAACTTAGATTCCAAATTAATTAAGGTTATCTAATGGAATTAACATGCTGTACTTGCATTGCAAATGGCAGATTAGCCAACCCAGAAGAGTTGCAGGGTAAGGATCATTTTCTCGCCTACACCCGAAGGAAGCAACTTAAAATCGTGTGTGCATGCTGCCATCTGGTGGCAGATGAAGTTTTTGCAGTAAGATATCAGAGAACAGCGGTGATAAGCAATAATGCAAGGAGGGTTTATATCAGGACCAAAAAAATAGCCTCTAGCATAAAAAAAACAAATTAATTGGATCAAGTTAAATTAATTAAGGGAATTATCGTCATCTATAGCATTTACAATACAATGAATTGAGAAAAAGGCTCATTATCCTGAGTCTAAAATGGTGTTGGAAATAATATAAGAGAATAGGTTGTCTTTGCTAATTGCCTCAGAAGGAGCACTTTTCTTCTTTGTAACACATGCTTTGCATACTTCCTCCTCGCACCTTGCTGATGCTGCTGGTGTCATAATTCATCATAACATAAACATGGAAAATAGGAGCACAATATTGTGACGATGCCAACTTGGGAGTATATATAGCAACAGAAAACATTTTTAATGACATGTTTGTCAAGAATCTCGTTAAATTATAATCAGGGCCCAGATGTTGATGTGTTTAGCATATATGCAAGTCTGTAAAAAAAAAAAAAAGTGTTACTGGCATTTGTATGATGTGAATCGAGGCTGTCATGTGATTCTTGACTTACTACTGAGCCCATTCTCACCCGGCAACTATGATTATAACTTAGTTCATTGTAATAAACAATAATAATAAATTACAACTAAATAATAAAAAGCTAATAAAAGTCAAAGAGCAGAGACTTCATCTGATAAAACAGTAAGCACACTAGAGAATCAAAACTATTGAAATGGTGTTAAATGTAACTCTGAACTCCAGGGCTCTCTGTTCCTCAGTCAGAGAGCTAAACATGGTTAAATGTACTGCAATCACTTTGGCTAAAGTGGGGAGATGGAATTGGAATAATAAAGAGGATAGCAGTCCTTTCAGGAAGACTTGAAAATGGTACTTTAAACTCCTTTATAAACACCAATCATCTTTGTTCAACTAGAATGTTAAATAACCCATATAGGCTTAAGTGAAAAGTTTAGGCAGTGGGGGAGAATCCCCATCAGAATAAAAAATATTTAAGGAAATGTTATTTAGGAAGGCAAGCATACGCTAACTAATAGCCTTCTGTGCTCCATGTCTGGTTCTGGCTAAATGTAACTGCATCTGTGCTTCAAGCAAGGGGGTGCATGGGACACATGAAGTAGGGCTATCTGGACGGGCTTCTACAGCTGTATCATCACTAAAGAAATGGTTTTGCTATCAAGAAAATGCAGTCACTCCTTTAATAACGTCAGAAGGGACCTCCCCCTATAACAGAAATGCCCATGGGTTCAAGACATGCTTGAGTCATTTAAATGATATTCATAACACTGGAATTACTCCTTGAACGCCAGCAGCCGTTAATTAGCATCCATGTGCTAACAATGTAGATCCTCGTGTTTGGCGTTGGCTGAGAAGACAGTGGTGGTAATAATAGGCTATCAGAGCTGTTGGTGGGTGGGAGGAGAGCCACTATTGTATTAGGACGCGTGACTACACTATACACCACGTTGACACAAAGCCCCCCCCTGCCAAACAACCAGCAATGGGCTTAGACAGGAGCGAAATACAGCTAATTATTTTGAACCATGTTTTTTATTCCTGGGGATTTCCAGACAGAGGCTCTGACTGTGAATAATGTGACTCACACAATGGATGCATAACTTTGTGTTAGGCCTACTTCTTTGGAAAGGCGATGTGTAAGAATAGAGTTATACCGGGATCATATCACTGATTCAGGTATTATAATGATGAACCAAAACTTTTGAGTCACCATCTTCCTAAACCACCACTGACATGAAGAGATTCATTTGTTGGGCCAAACAAAATATATTTGTTTGCTGCTAATATATTATTATATATATTACCAGGAAAAAAATTAAATAAGAAAAAAAAATTAACTAACATTTATTTTTATTTGCTCACATGGTTATGATCCACACACTCATATACTTATACTTAACAGGTAGGCCTATCTCCAGTTTCCCGGTTCAGCTGTCAAACCTGGAATCATCCACGGCGACCAATCGCCCCTTCCCGGAATACTGCGTATGAGCTGCCCTGACCAATCACATCGTTCATATCAAGAGTTATCGCTGAAAAACTCCATGATATCCAAACCCTGATTGGCTCCGCCCACCCTTGAGGACGAGATAGAAATCATACACGTTTCCGTTAAACCCTTTAATCTTAGAATATTCAAAATGTTATCACAAACTGTGTCTACGTTTACTTTCCAAGCTTAAGGTGGAGACATATTTTGATTAAAAGAGTATGTGCCTTCGCATGCAGCTGGCGACCAGACACTGTTCCCATCCCTCCCCGCCCTTTGTTCTGTCTAGTCAGTGGGTTGAGTCAAACATTGGCTTTTTGACTCACAAATCAAAGCAGTGTTTCTAATAACACAAGCGAATGGCTTCTACAGCAGTTTTTTTTTTTAAATCATTAACATCTACTGTCCATTGCAGGATATAGGCTACATCGGAAAAGTTCGGTTCCATAACGTCACCGGTACTGGGTTGGACTTTTAAACGCGGATTGGACCCGTGTGCAGTGTTGTCTGGTTTTCTACATAGTGGTCAATACATTTTTATTCCTTTTTAGAATACACCTCTTAGCAACGAAATGACAGACAGACAGACAGGCGATTTGTGAAGTCGATCGCTGACAGACACTGGTGTTCGCATCATCCACCTCACTGATCCCCACTCTCGCTTTCCAGTTTCTCGGCTCAGCATCCATATTTGCATCCCAGGGAGTGGCTCAACCCACCCGAACCCATTTCCTGCAGGAAAATTGGAAGTTCACCGGTTTCGGACAACCGCAGACACTCTGTTTTCTTAATCCGTAGAGGTGAGTGTTTAACGTTTTTCTTTGCATGAGATATTATCTGTGTGTTGAATTGAAGGGCAGTCTCTGGACCACGTTGCCGCAGTAGCTACAACAATGGATCAAACTAGCGTTGTGATCAATTGTTGAGGTGCGCATTATCCTCCCAATGTCCTGTATCCACTCCGAATGAAATGCGTTCCCTTATTGTACATCTATTGCTGAATGCAATATTAGAGATGCTAACAGCAATGGGTCCTACATTCCTGTTTCCAGCTATGTTACCGGCATGTCGGATCATTTTAAGATAGATTAGGATAGGACTGATGCTTTCTATATGGGCACTGCTCATCTTTATTATAGGATATCAATTGATTCAGTGTAACAACAACAAAGCATGGATGATAATGCAAGGATATTTTGGTGTTTGCCTGAACAGGGCCTCTGTTGTGTTTTGCAACATGCTGCTTATAACATCAAATACAATACAAGGCCTTTTGGGTCTTTGGTTATAATTGGGGTACGGCCGTTTAGGCATAGGCCTACGCAGGGTTTCATTCATGAAATGAACCTGTTAAATACACTAAATATTGACCAGCAGTGGCTTGAATAGATAACGATAATGATGATATCATTATATGCACTTGCTTGTAATTTGATTATTACCTATCATGAAATTGTTTATTGTTTAAAATAATATGATATTAAAAAGCAAGATAATGAGTATGTCATACATATGTTCTAAATAGTAGCAGAACAGGCTGGATGAATGATTTGCTACAAAAATAATGCTTAAAAAAAAACACTGTTTGAATGTGGAAACACTTCCGGCAGAACTCAGAGACTATAATTAGGTTCCAACTCACACTTTTAATCTGGATCATTACTTGTATTACTGATTTGTGAGAGGCTAATCTTAAATAAGCCTGGTTTAAGTGCACTGTGTAGTTCTAGATGGCATGGAACTAATCTCTAAGGGGCCCAAAGAGACAGGGGTTCTGATAGTCATAGGGTCTTCTCAAGGGCCCAAAAAGAAAGGAGTTCTCAAATGATGAACTGTCTAAATTCACTGACCCATCTTCCTGTTTACGCTACAATAGCAACACAGAAAGATAACACAACTGGTGTGTATAATACTTACTTATAAGGGTACAAAGGCCAAGGCACTTTGTCTCTGGTTTAAAACTGTAGGACAACCTAAGCTCAAGAAGAGCAAAAAAGTACGAGGCTGGTGCGTTGAAAAATATATGGGCCATTTTATAGAAGCTTTTTTCCCAAAAGCCTTTTAAAGTACATCGAGTGCCCGCTACAAGCATGGGAGGCCCCAGTGGGAAAGAATTCCCAAACTCTTCCAGTCTTCTGCCTGCTCTTCCAGTTGATCTAGATAGGAACCAAATGACCAAGGAGCAACAATGTGAATCTCCTGCAGACCAGTATCATCCTTCTAGCAATAACCATATGCTAACCATTGGTGCAAAAACAACAATACAAACAACATAATTAATCCGTGCACACGATTTTATCCTACTCTAATTCTGAAAAGTGTATAACAAGCAAGGGGCGGATGTGTTAACATGGTCTTCCACGATCACAAGTCCAACACACCAAGTGTTCATCGTGGATCAACAATGTTCTTCTTCTCATATACCCAGATGTAACTACGGTGGCCTGAATGTCCTTTCTCTCTGTTCCATACACCTGTGTGTGTGCGTGTGTGTGTGTGTGTGTGTGTGTGTGTGTGTGTGTGTGTGTGTGTGTGTGGTGTGTGTGTGTGTGTGTGTGTGTGTGTGTGTGTGTGTGTGTGTGTGTGTGTGTGTGTGTGTGTGTGTGTGTGTGTGTGTGTGTGTGTGTGTTTGTGTGTGTGTGTGTGTGTCTATGCCTCCAACCACTCCCACTCCTAACAGCTAAAACATGGAAACAGACGGACGCCATTCCCACATCTAGTGCCTGGGATCCACGCGCCTTACAAAGGGGACACCAGCTCGGCCTCAGCCTTAGCCCGAAACACCCCGCCAGTCTCCCTCTGACTGTCGTTTAGAATGAATATGCTCAAATCCAGCGGGCTGAAAATCCCTGGCCGGGGGCCAAAGCATTCCGGCCCAGTGGGGAGGACCTCAGCTGGAGCTGTGTCCGGCCCCGTCATCGCTAAAGACAGTAAGCTAGCGCTTCCCACTTTACAATGTAAAATGCAGTGACGTTATCTTGTGTTACGAAACCATACCATCAGCGTATTGGGGAACAAAAACAAAACGTTTCCGTTTAGCCAGGCTGTGACAACTCCCAGTGGGAACGCATAAATGAATGGAAAGTTAATGTTGGTTGCAAACCCATCCCATGCATGCAATGAGGCATACAGCTGTATATAGTGTACTATACTGCCAGAGCCATTGCATAGTGCAGTGTGAGCAGGATGGAGTAGTGCTAAGGTGGTAGACTCCCAGGCGAAAGGTTGTTGGTTTTAATCCCAATCTACCTGTAGATATCCCTGAGCAGGATACATACCTGCTCCATAATGACTTGTGTCTACAAAGGTAATAACTAAATAGCAACTGTAAAAAAATGTAATAAGAGTACCGTCTTAAAACCAAGTCTACTGTTTTAATTGAGGACGGGTATTATTAAGGCTATCCATTTTAGGCCCGATAGCACAAGCCTATTCTAGATTGCAAAAAACATATTTCGAAATAAGATACGTGAGACAAGAGTTTGTGTTAATACACTTAAAGCTGGAATGCTTTCAATCGGCCTCTGTTTACAAAACTGTATTTTTTGGAAAACACTCACAGCTGGGATTTACCGAAGAACTCTGCTTTATATCTAGAGAAAGGGCAGATAGTCTTTGCCCCTGTGGTTGTTCAGGGTTAACAATAAATATTTGTACATGAATGCAATTCACAAACATAACTTTGAAATTCTATAAATGTGTCTTTTGCAGTGTACTGCAACTCATGGCTGATGATATAAATCCATTTTCTTTTGTCATAGGAATAAAAAAATCCCTGATGTAGTTAAATTTCTCTCTCTCTCTCTCTATCTCTACTATAGATTTATGAGAGAGAGAGAGAGAGAGAGAGAGAGAGAGAGAGAGTAGTAGAGGGGGGGGGGGGGGGGGGGGGGGGGGGGGGGGGAGGGGGGAGGGGGGGGGGGGGGGGGGGGGGGGGCTGATGTATAAATCATTTTCTTTTGCATAGATAAAAAACCGAGAGAAATCTCTCTCTCTCTCATATATATATAGAGAGAGAGAGATGAGAGAGAGAGAGAGAGAGAGAGAGACAGAGAGAGAGAGAGAGAGCGAGAGATGAGAGAGAGAGAGAGAGAGAGAAATTCTTCAGCATAAACTAAAAATTAACTTAACAGTAGAATACAAACTAAAACTTAAATGAGTTATTATGTTTCCTGAGTGACTTCGTTTTTGTAATAATTAATCAATCTGATAAGAAAAGCTAAACATTCACCGACCACTGAAGGAGACCTGCTTTTTCACTGTAAAACAAATATTCCCATGAACTTCCTTGACACTGTCCCGGCCCGCCAGCCCCACCACCTCTGCCTCACCACCACCCATTTCCGTCTGGCCAGCTTGCCGTGGGCGGCGGCAGCGCACTGAGTCGCAGCGGTGGGTGTCACGCTGGAAGACCACTGCAGCCTTCTCCACTTTCTTGCCAGCTGTTTCAGATCCATCAAGGAAGTTGTGAAATAGTTTGAGCTCCCCTTCCCCACTAGCCCCCCACTTCCACCCACTGTTCCCGCGCCCTGAGCATCTTAATGTATGAAGAACTAAACTAACATGCAGTTATCCTCCTTCCACCTTCAGTCATTTGCATTGCACAGAAGCCACCTTTCTCCAATCATTGGCCCATGCCCTCTTTGGTCTTTATGTCTACCTGCCATAAACACACTTGCCAGCTGTACCGTGATCATTAGCAAGAGAAATCTCATAGGGTGAGCTAAGGGGCATTCAAACACATCCTTGAAACAGGATGATTAATTGTATGTTAATTATATGTGTGAAAAAGGTTGAGATTTCCCTTGGAATGTTTTAATTGATGTCTTTAGAAAATAAATAAGACAAAGACATTATTTTTCGTATAAATGAAAGGGTGTTAACACTTATTAATCTCACAAATGCAGGAACAGGAAGCCTTGCCCTATTAAGGATAATTTGTGCAATTATGTGATGTTTTACTCCTTCTCTGGCTTAAGGCACACTTATTAAGATTTAGTGTTATTTAAACATTAATGCAAATTTCATGTTATGGCTGTCAGTCTGTAGTGTCAAGTTCTACCTATAAAAGTTAAGCATGAGCTCTTTGTTCCTTAAAGCTGTTGATGGTGAGCTCCAACCTCACCCCCGTCAGTACCATATGGATCAAGTAGCCTCCATTTTTAGTTAGCAGGCAATGTGAAGAGAAAGTCCAGTCTCTCTCTGTCTCTGTCTCTGTCTCTGTCTCTGTCTCTGTCTCTGTCTCTCCCTCTCCCTCTCCCTCTCTCTCTCTCTCTCTCTCTCTCCCTCTCTCTCTCTCTCTCTCTCTCTCTCTCTCTCTCTCTCTCTCTCTCTCTCTCTCTTCCTCTCTCTCTCTCTCTCTCTCTCTCTCTCTCTCTCTCTCTCTCTCTCTCTCTCTCTCTCTCTCCAACAGATGTGTATGAATGTACTGTGGGTAATAATGATAGGGTGAAGAAGGGAAGACCCCCCAGGGGAGGGAGGAACTGGAGGGGAGAGGGAGAGTTGAGGGGCAGGCTAGGGCTCCCAGGAGCTGTGCGGAGCCCATTGTGCACATCCCATGAATGGTTGGATTGAGCCGGCGGTGGTGATGGTGGTGGTGGTGGTGGTGGTGGTGTGGTGGTGGTGGTGGTGGTGGTGGGAGGCGGCAGCAGCAGGGGCCACAATGGTGAAAGTGAGGGCTGTGTTCCCGGGCCTTCCTGCACTTCTGCCAGGGTGTCTTTTGCCCTCAGCACCCACCCCCCTTCACCACCATCACCACCACCACCACCCCTCCCTTTCTTTTTCCCTGTTGCCCCAGCAACACCGATCACGGGTCTTGCTAAGTTGTAGATTTTTCTTCAGCACCGGCACACGGATGATATGCTGCCAAAAAATAGGCTTTACTGGTCCTTTTTGTCCATCCTTCTTATTTAAGTTACCCTAGTTGCCGATGCAAAGTGTGTATATGTGAGACAACCAAGAGAGCTAGCTAGCATTGTTGTTGCTTAAAAGCCCATGATAACCTCTATAAACTGTTGTTTTGCACATTCAAACATTTTTCTTTAAACCCCCCCCCACCACTTTTCATACCCTTTCAGTACTTCATAAGCTGTCGATGGACTGCAATACATGGAAGCCCATTCAATCTCAAAGGCAACACATTACACAATGACATTTATTTCCTGCTCTTAGTGAACATACATAAAAAAGGAACCGCATTCCCCCATAACTTAAATCATGTTGGCATAATCCCAAAACCGGCTGTTTTAAACAGGAAGTTAGATAACTACATTTTCTGGTGGTGTTTTTGTATTTGTTGTTGTTGTTGTTGTTGTTGTTGTTGTTGTTGTTGTTGAATACATGCATAGTATCATGTGGAAATGAGATAACAAGGCAAAGAATATTTTTTTTTTATATAAGTTGTTATGAATTTCCCTTCATGTTGACCCAGTCTCACAACCCCTGCATATGGGAGCAATCAATGCATGAGACAGAGACGGATTCTGGGCCCATTCTCAGTGTGCCAGCCAGACCGTTCTGGCATTTCAACTCCACCAGAACCGGAAACACACCCACACATACACACAGACCAACCATGCTCCATTTCCCGGCAGTATGTGCTGTGGTCACCCCGCCTGGCCTTCAACAGTGTACAACCAGGGGCGAGGCAGCCTGTCAACACCGCGTCAAAGACAGCTCTGTCACTCGTCTCAGAAGCCCGGGTCGGGTTTACATCACAGCACAGCACAACAACACGCACACACGCACGCACACGCACGCACGCACACACACACGCACGCACGCACGCACGCACGCATGCACACACACACACACACACAACACACACACACACACCACACACACACACACACACGCACACACACACACACACACACACACACACACACACACACACACACACACACACACACACACACACACACACACACACACACACACACACACAGGGAGAGACACACGGCGTAGATCTCTGACCCACTTTAGCAGAAGGGTGAGTGGCGCCGGATAATCTGGCCTGAGCTCCGCCATTGTGCTGAATGCCATCACATAAACTTTGGAGCAGATACATGGGTTGTTCAGAGGGGGCGGTCCACATAGGCTTGGAGTTCGGAGGGGGACACAGGGATCCAGTACATGACCTGGTTTTAACAAAGTGGTTTGAACAGAGTTCATTGCTTTGGCATTGGGTGCATTAAGTTTCTCCTATATATTTAAACAATGATGCCAACCATTGACCCCCCTCCATCTCTCTCTCCTCCGTCTCCCTCCGTCCCTCTCTCTCTGCCCGCAGACGTCCCTCTGAAGCCCATCACCCCCACCAAGCTGTCGGAGGTGGGCGACGACGTGCTGGGGGACTACGTGGTGGGCGAGCAGGTGTGGGTGAACGGCATCAAGCTGGGCGTCATCGCCTACCTGGGCGAGACCCAGTTCGCCCCGGGCCAGTGGGCCGGCGTGGTCCTCAACGACCTGGTGGGGAAGAACGACGGCACGGTGGGTGGCGTGCGCTACTTCGAGTGCCAGGCCCAGCAGGGCATCTTCACGCGTCCCTCCAAGCTCACCCGGCAGCAGGTGGGAGACAGCAGCGACAGCCACTCCACCGACTCCCAGGTGGCGCAGGGACACAGCACGCATCACGGTGGCGGCGGCGGCGGTAACGGCGGTGGGGTCGGAGGCGGGGGAGGGGGGATGGGTCCGGGAGGCCAGCGCATCGTGGTGCCCCTCAGGGAGGGCCTGCTGAACAGCGTCGCCAAGACGGGCAACGAGTCGGGGTCCAACATGTCCGACAGCGGCTCGGTGAAGAAGGGCGGCGATAAGGACCTGCGAGTGGGAGACCGCGTTCTGGTGAGTTGCAGGGGAGGGGCTTGCTACAGGACGGGATGGGGGATATGGAAATAGGGTGACGCCTGACGCAGAGGTACTGGGGTCCACTCCCGAATGTCAGAAATTACCTCTGGGCGTCCTTGAACACAATTTGCAACCCCCACCTGCTACTATTATGTATCTGAATTCAAGTCTCTTTTGAAAGAGGTGTCTGCTAAATGACTGTTTAGTAAACGGTGATCTAAAAACACTAGGAAATCAAATAAACACTTAAGAGATAGCCCTAGAGCTTAACGACTTCAAAGAACATTCCTTTTTATGTGATTCAGTTGAGTGGCACCCAGATATTTTAACTTATGCACTGAGGCCATTAATTGATGGCTATAAATCTTCTGCTCTGATGGCCTACGGCAGGGCAGGTCGCTGGTCTCGCGAGGCTTCTATAACCTTGGTAAGGTTGGACTGGGAGCTGTGGAGTCGTTATTGTTGTAGTGAGGGCAATTAGCGCACTAAAAATAGCAATGAATAAATCCCTACTATTCTGAATTACATTTGAGATCCAGCGGATGGCTATCTATGCTATCGTTTGGATTTGTGCTTTTGCTAGATTGAAGAGGCAGGGCCAGTCCACCAACCATAACATGATCTTCCCTTTAGCTTTATGTACGGACTAACATTATGCAAAGTCCGCTTCGTTTTCTAACCTGGCTTCAGGCATTGGTCTAAGTTTCAAAATGGCTGAAATCTCCCCAAAATCAATTCTTCCCTGGTACTAGAATCCTCCTGTTACCCGAGCTGAGCATGCTGCTGATTCCTCATCCTGTCTATGCGTACCACTGGGAGGGCACGTCATTCTGGCCATCGTTTGGTAAAACGATCCCCTCCTCTTTTTGTGCATTTTCGCACCCATCCCCAGCAGCGCTCTTGAGTTCATTCTCCCCTGTGGTTTATCGGCCGCTGGGTCTTGTTGCCTTCTGTTTATTGCTGCATGGGCACCAGGGACCCGACTACACCGACCCTGGGTATTGGCGAATGGGTGGCGGCAGCCCTGTCGTTTTCTCTCCTACTGGTCAATATTGTAAATCACCCTGGATTACTTTTAGCACTTAGGAAGGAGGCCTGACATTGATCAGCGCTACGCGTCTTTCACCATAAGCCGCTTCCCAATGTAATTTATCTCTCTCTCTCTCGCTCTCTCTCTCCCCCTCTCTCTCTCTCTCTCTCTCTCTCTCTCTCTCTCTCTCTCTCTCTCTCTCTCTCTCTCTCTCTCTCTCTCTCTCTCTCTCTCTCTCTCTCTCTCTCTCTCTCTCTCTCTCTCTCTCTCTCTCTCTCTCTCTCTCTCTCTCTCTCTCTCTCTCTCTCTCTCTCTCTCTCTCTCTCTCTCTCTCTCTCTCTCTCTGGGGCGGGCAAACACAGGGCCCGTTTCCAGTGTTTTGAAAAGAAATCTTGAGTTGGATTTACTTTCATTAAAATTACATTAATTAAAGGCAGGGAGGCAAACAGGGCTTGCTTCCAGTGTCAGGAATAGTGTTTTGGAAGAGGAAGAGGAATCTTGAGTAAGCTTAGTTTCATTAAAATGATGTTAATTAAAGTATCTCTTAATCCAGAGATATAGCAGAGGAAAGTATTTTAGCTGCAAGATAATCAGTTGATTGAGGCTTTTTGTTTTTTTTCAGTGGCGCCCCAAGGTAGAATGGCTTTCTACCTTGGCTTACTGAAGTTACAACGTCTATGTCCAATTACTTGCCAGAAAAACGAATCACCAGGTCAGAACAGAAAGGGCTAGGCCATGTTTTTCCAAGTCACGAAAACCCCATACATCAGAGAATAGTGGAAAAGTGGAGAGGTTGCACAGAGCATAATATATCGTAATACAAATGTACAAGCCTCATCTTAAGAATGAATTCATCTGACTCCAATATGAAACAGTTTTGGTATCCAAATAACCAGAGCGCTTGACAACCAGTTAAATCCGGTCCTAAAATGTAATCCGCGGAAGGTGTAGATCATGGGGCTGTGATTATTTGAAGTGAGTCATCATGAAAACATGTACAAGCCAACCTCAGTGGCAAAACCTGCGACTTCTTGTATTTGCCTGCCACAATTGTGGCATTCGTCTGATGTTTTTCTTTATTGCTTGGCTTGAATGTGTCCTCGCAGTTTGACCACAGGGTTCAAAGACAGAGTGAGAGAGAGAGAGAGAGGGATGGATACAGAAGAGAGAGGGAGAGAGCTTTTGCTTTTGGATGTGTTGCATATGTGTTGCATATATGTTAATTAACTGTAGCACCCGTGTCGTCTTAATAGTCACATTGAGAGGTGGACGGTAGGCCTATCTGCCTACTTCGCTCAGTTGCTGTTCAAGCAACATGATTCTCTGTTTCTCCTAAAATCTTCACCCACCGCTCCGCCTAAATAAACCCAATCAGCACCGCAGTCTAGAAGCTGCCGCAAGACACAAGTATTTATTTCAGATCAGGCTCCCACTGGCTTTAGATGTTTTTAATTAAACTGTTTGCGACAGTAATGTCTGACAATTAAGGGCTTTTTGCTGTCGTTCAGAAAGAGCCTTTGCACTTGGGTTTATTATTTCATTTAATTTAATTCATTATATCATTTCACTTCGAGTGAAGTTCCACCACCTTAAACCAATGTGTGATCGTTTAGGGAGTCCTACTGGACATCCGTCTTTTTCTTTAATACTCAATGGGCTCAATGCAGTAATGTCATTCTCTGCTGTTTCACATTGTCGATGGAATACGGGTAAGTTGTTTGAAAGAAACAAAGTAACAAATCTTTTTATTGTTATTGTGGTTACCACAGGAGCAATGGTTTTAAAAGGAATCTTGAGAGCGAGGGAGGAAGAGACAGAGGGGGGGGAGAGCATGAACAGGCACCGATGAGACTTGTTCCTCTAGTTTTGAAGGGTGGGAACAACAAACCACATCACATGGGCCGTCTCTTAATAGAGACATACATCACAATGTAAAACCACTTTTACATAACCATATACATGTGGGGATTTGGAACTCCCACCACTACTGAGGGGGCCATGGTAGATCACACTCTTTGATGAATAGAAGCTATGACTGCGTTTCTGAAGCTTATGGTGGCAACAAACACACACACACTTATAGGAAACACTCAGAATTGTCACTTGCTGGTTGAGGTTTAATAAGGTATTTGTTTACTAAAATGCTGTTGCATTTTCATCTTATTGAACATGAAAAATAATTAATGAGCATAACTTGAATTGCTTCTTTAAATCTTACCTTTAACATTGAGTGGTTACCTTCAAAATATATATTGGCATATACATGTAATATAATGGATTTCAAAGGCACCACAAGATTGTGTTGTGAGAAACGCTGTCTAGTGTGTCTCTTGTGGCTTGGTAAAAAGTGTTTCCATTTAACATCACACTGCGGTTAAGAAACTCCACAGCGTAGCAAATGAGGGACAGGATGTTTGTACGATGGTCGATTTAAACAGCTCTTCCTTTTTTTTCCATGTGTCACAGTCGCACATGTGCGGACCATATGTCCCGGGATGAGAGGCATTCGCTGGTCATGGTGATACAGCACTATGAGGACGACAGGAAACAGGAAATCCTTGAGATATATTGTAAACAAAGAGCGAACCGATGTGTCTCGATAGACTGTTTGGTCTCGTTTGGTCCCGATATATAGTCTACATCATCTTGTTTGTGTCAAAGCTGGAGATTTAGGAAAGAATATGCTGGAACCTTTTTGTCATTTGTAGCAGTATTTGTAGTAGCAGACGTTAAAGTCTGTTGGACAATGGTTTTATTCATTTTCAAAGGATACAGCAATACTGTATCCTTTGACAAAGACTGTTTCCCAAGTGTTTTTCTTACATAAGTGCATGAATTGGGAGATATTCCATCATCACATGACATGCAAAAGGCTATTCTTCCTCCAACTCTGGACATGAGGTGGAGGAGGAGAAGAGTGACTCGGAGTAGTTTGTTGCTTAAAGGTACAAGCAGCAACATAGATCAACTTCAACCTGTCAAGACCATGACTTTAAGACTATATTAACTGTGGACACTATTGACAGCGCTGAAAGGTAGTATACTTAAAACCTGTGCGGATCCACTCCATCCAAATGATAATTAATCCAAGAGCAAATAGCTGATTAACTTCTTCTCTGAGTACAGATTGAGTACAGTAAGCACTTTTCTTAAATGGGGATTTTCCCTACAAGTCACCATGAAATTTGCTCAATATTCTTGGAAGTGACCATAACTTGATGATCAGGATTCATGTTCCTGTTCCTCTATTATATAGCGAGCACTAGCAGGCAAACACATAGCTGGCTACCATGTTCGGTTATTTTAGCAGCAAGACTAAAATCCAATCTTGGAGAATCTTGAAGGCATTCCTCTTATTTTTTGTTCCACGATAAACCCGGCATCACATGTTCCCCCGTATTGCCAGAGGGTCGACGACAGTTTATGCTCTTCTGTGTAGAACATTTCAAGACAATTCTCAATGTGCAGCTCTTTTTTTTTACATATTGATGATATTAGAGATGACAGCTCCAGTGGTTTTGCTTTCTTAGGAAGGTTGGTGGTTCCGAAGATGTTGGGATTTCCCTTAACACTTACTAAATGATTATAACCAAATGATGTGTGTGTATGGTCTCAATTTAATGTTATAGATCTTTTGCTTTTCTTTTTTTTGCAACATAAATGTTTTTCGGAGAAACAGATCTATTATAGTTGGATTCTTTTTTTTCAGGGGTCTTCCTGATCAGCTGACAAATAGCCCCAATCCTATTCCGATGTTTATACTGTTCACTTTATGGATTATGGATGATCAGTTAACCCCAACAGCTGTTATCCCTGTCCCCCAGCGGCTCCAGTCCGTTTCCTCCAGATTGTGCTGTCAGCAGAGCGCTGATAGGTGTGGCCGGTGTGTGTGTGTGTGTGTGTGTTCAGGTGGGCGGCACCAAGATGGGCGCAGTGCGCTACATCGGCGAGACAGACTTTGCCAAGGGAGAGTGGTGCGGCGTGGAGCTGGACGAGCCCCTGGGGAAGAACGACGGTGCAGTCGCCGGGACCAGGTACGCGGACGACAGTGGCACATAGCGATATGCCCGGCAGGAAATGAATGAACTGGGAACCACACCGAACGAATGTTATTGCTGTTGAATGCTTGCTGACATGTATCATGTGTCATTCATTATTAGATTGAAAGGACTGTCTCGGCACCTTCGTTTCTCATCCTCTGTGAATACATTTGACGATCTTTAATCCACTTAATGTAAAAATGATTTATATCGATGGAGCATTAACCGCTGACAGTGTTAGTGTGTTGTACGCTGAATCACTAGAAGACACTCATTTCCTTAGTTGTTAAACAACTGCCTTAGCAGCATTTTCGGTCAGCAGTTACTATTTACAACAGCACACGGCAATACCTATTCTAAAATGGACACCACACGTTCGTCATACACGTTCATGATAGCTTCATTATTAATTGCTGACAATTCAACTTTCATCCATGTCCAGAGCTGTGGAAAAAAAACAGACACAGCTCACGTCGACCAAGTATTTACACTTGGCAGATGGCAGGCGACCTATGGGCAATAACTAACTAAACAAAACTAAACAAACTAAACAAAAAGGGCCCATACCTTTCGTTGGTTCTGACGAAAAGCTCAGGCCTCACTTCAATTCCTGTCTATATTCACTCTTATCTCAAACAGGTACTTCCAGTGCCTTCCCAAATTCGGGCTGTTTGCCCCCGTCCACAAGGTGATCCGCATCGGCTTCCCCTCCACCAGTCCAGCCAAGGCCAAGAAGAGCAAGCGTATGGCCATGGGGGTGTCGTCCCTGGCCCACAGCCCCAGCAGCTCGTCCATCAGCTCGGTCAGCTCCGTGGCCAGCTCCGTAGGGGGGAGGCCCAGTCGCGCCGGACTGGTAAGCATAGTCAAGCATTCATCTGGTTTTGTTTTGAGCCTGTGGGATCAATATTAGATGGACTGCGTTCATACAGCACTTTTCTAACCTGTGGCCACTTTATAATTAGGGCCATTATAACATTCACCCATTCATAAACCGACAGCGAGGTCAAACATCCATGGCAGCTAGCTGGTTTAATTTTAGGGCATTTGGGTGTCTTGCTCAGAGACCCTGAGCTTTGCTTCGACTCAGAAGTCTCTAAACGCCTCGCTCAACTGCTTAAACTGAGTGGAAACGATCAGAGTTATAAAAACTCTGCCTTGCAGAACCAATCAATATGAAGGGTGGCCCTTCATATCATGGCAGAAGTCATATGGGATTCCAACTACGTCTTTCTAGTCCTGGGTGAAATATATTGAAGTCTAATCAAATATTGTACTGCTTCCCAGTAAATCCATGTTCAGTGTTTTAAAAAGCTTCCTGTGGGTTACAAGGTGATTCTATACCTCCAAGTTGTTTCACTGCAGAGGAGAGCTCAGGTGAGAGCATCATTTCAAGTGAGGTGTAATTTCTGTCAAACGTAATCGCAGGAAAGTCTGTTAGCTGCCCTATCTTGCTTTTTGAAATTCTCAGACATTTGATAGGTGGCAGGGTCTCCGATCATCTGGTAACGCTAGACTACAATTTAGTCTGAACCGGAGAGTGAACCAGCAACTTTCCTATTGACAGACAGCCTGCTCTACTTCCTGAGTCACTGTCTCCCCACATCCAACAACCTGTACTCATGGGGAAGTAGAGAATGTTAACAGCGAGTGAGGCTTGGGACTGGTCTTAAACTAATCCATGCCCATTGTTAAAACGATGTTGCCAAAGGATGCCAGGTGTGAGGGAATATACAGTATGGTCCGGGCTGGTTTGCAGCCGTTTTTCTTATATGCCAAGGCTGGTTAAAACAACAGTCCTATCTTGAATGCAGTTTTAATCCATTGCAATGAGAGTACTACATTGTACACTTAGGGGCCACTCACACTAGGGCCGCGGCCCCGTGCCCGAACTCATTTGCATACTAAAGTCAAGAACGTTTGGCTAGTGTGACCACGGCATCCGTATTCCAGCATGGAACAGTCCCTTGGCCACGGTACACTGGGGAGAGGTGTGCAGTGGCTAAAGTTCAGATGCTAATGAGATGAAACGCGCACACGCGCGGATACGCAACGTGAGCTGGATGATGTAGTCCTTGTGCGACCCTTCTTTCTTTATAGGTCCATGTCCTTCTTCCCCACAACAATCATTGTAAACAATGGCGGCAAGCGGTTCACGAGTGGGTTTACGTTGGTGCGATAGTGAAGTCGAGTGTTTACTTGAAATTTGGGCCGACGACAGCATTCAGTCGCAGCTGGACACCATGCTTGGTGATGACGTATTTATCGTATTACGACGTGATGACGTATGAAGGAGCAATCGTGCCCCGGCCACGGCCTTTGGGAGCAGTGTGACCACGGGCCAGCAGGGGGAGTGGGGAGGGGGGGAATCGTGCTGAATCTTCCTGCAGCACGGAACAGGCAAACTTGCCTACTGTGAGTGCACCCTTACAGATTGAACTGATTCACTTACCTCTCAATATGGCTTCTCAAATTTGATCTTTGTTTAACGGTTGTTCTTGGACAGCCATACCTTGGTAGAGGTAGCTATGCCTCAGATAATTATGGAGTAATATCACATCTGTTTTGCTGCCTATCAGACCGGTGTCCAATACCTGTATCCATATGTCTTATATGTCTATATGTCTATGTCTTAGCTCTATAAGGTTAATCAATTGATTTACCTTATATTTGGTGCACAAATAATGAATTCTCAGTATGTATTCAGTGTGTTTGGTAGAAGCACTTAAGAAATACAAAGAGAAATGCCAGCCATAGATGTTTGCGGTAATGAAATAAGAAATGCACTCTGTTGTTTCATGTTAAAACTGCTTCATATAGCAACAGTTAAGTCGATAACATCAACGATCACTAGGTTATACTTAGTGCACTTGTGTTTAATAGTTGGTTGTTATTGTGTTAGAAACAAGGGAAGAACGGCTCCCTAAGCTTGTAGCATGCAGGGATCCTCCACGTTGGTTTCAAAGCTGCGGTGGCTTAATTTCTTTTTGAGGTTTCCAGGCCATACAGGCGTCAGAAAAGTTCCCCGATCCCTCGGTGCTGCTAGGCTAGAGAGCCCTCCTGTGTTCCCTGAACCCAGCCGCTCTATTCAATCATAGCCCAGGCGGGACGGAAGTATAACCCACCATTTGCAAATCATCTGCCATTGAATTGAAACGATCTAAAAGGTCTGCTGCTAGAGTACCCTCTAGTGGCCAAGAACTGAAATACATCATCCGTCAATCCATCCTTTTGCTACCTTGTACAGCCCTCCCAGTCCACTTTTCATTACAACACAGCTGTCTTTTTCCCTCTCTTCTCCGTCCCCCTGGCTCTCCTCCACCCACCACCACCAACCAACCTCTCTCCTTCAAGCTAGTGTGCACTCCTTTCCGCCGGCTAACGCGGACAATGCTATGGTGCTGTATGGGAGATGAATAACAGCATCATTATCTCTTTCAGGGTTTTCCATCTAGATTAGGGTGAATAGTTAATATGTCTAGGCTCTCCTGATTGATTGAGCTTACCGTTATATTTGCGGCACAAATAATATATTCTCAGTGTGTAGTTTGTTTGAGAAATCAGAAATGCAAATCAAAGCTGTGTGCGGTTATGTGTCTGGAGATACAATGTTATTGTTGTTGACATGTTTAAATTGCTTTATATGTCAACAGTTAACAGACAACATTTACTATTACTAGGGCTCCTTAGCTTGTAGCATGCAGGGATCCACAAGGTTGGTTTCAAAGCTGCGATGGCTTCATTTCTTTTTGAGGTTTCCAGGCCATACAGGCGTCAGAAAAGCCCAGTTCCCCGGTCCCTCGGTGCTGCTAGGCTAGAGAGCCCTCCTGTGTTCCCTGAACTCAGACGATCTTTTCAAACATAGCCCAGGGGGGACGGAAGTAAAAACCCACCATTTGCAAATCCTCTGCCATTGAATTCAACGTATTGAAATAGTCTACTACTGGAGTGCCCTCTAGTGGCCAAGAATAGAACACCCTCTTATCTCATCCAACCAATGTTACCCTGTAGAGCACTCCCAGGCCACCTCTAATTGCAAACCCTCCACAGTCACTTTCTTTTGGCCCCAATATTGTATTGCACTTCACTTTGGTTCTTTTCCGCCCCTCTGGTCCTCCTCCACCCACCAACACCAACTGACCACCCCTTTTTAAACCCGGACTGCCCTCTCTTCCTATACTTTGCTGCTGTATGGGAGATGAATAAAAGCATCAACGCGTCTTTCAGCATTGTTCTTCCAAACCTAGCTGAATTAATAATAATATCCCGGCTCTCCTGATCGATTGATCTAATGCATGGTTCACAGACGATATACTTTGCGCCACCACCACCACCCACCGCCCTCATTTAACCCCGGTGCTACTTCTCCTCCCTCAGCTGACGGAGACGTCGTCCCGCTACGCCCGCAAGATCTCGGGCACGACGGCGCTGCAGGAGGCCCTGAAGGAGAAGCAGCAGCACATTGAGCAGCTCCTGGCCGAGCGGGACCTGGAACGGGGCGAGGTGGCAAAGGCCACCAGCCACATCTGCCAGGTGGAGAAGGAGATGGGAGTCCTCAAGAACCAGCACGCGCAGGTAGGCCCCTTCTGTGGTGTGTGTCGTTCACTATGAAATAGCCAGCAGTGACGTAGGTCCTGATGTATTTACCTGAGGCAGTGGAGTCATCATTATGCATGGGCGTAGGCGTTGATTTCGTTGGGGACGCTGGGGACAAGTACCTGATTCATTTTATCCCCACGCGCTAAAACCCAAAACTAGAATTGGAAACGCTTTCTTCATGAAACGTGTCAAACATCGCAGTTTTTTTAATACATTTCATTCATTAGTAAGCCACATGGGTATGCCGTCTTTCAGAACCTTTCATTACCTGCACTAAAGAGAAAAAAAAGAGTGCGTCCTTATTGTACCCAGCACTTCTGAAAATGCACCGAATGCGTCTCTGTCCCCAGCACATTTCAAAGAAAACTGACGCCCATGCTCATGGGCAATGATATTTCTAGTTTAGCTCTCAGTTTTACTTTTGGGATTTAGGGGTCACAGCATCATCAGGCTTATTGGTTTTGTTTTGCCCTTGTGAGATGGACCAGCCTACCAACTGTTACAGTGGGTAGGCTTGTTATGGCTCATTAACATCAGACTTGATGGTAAAATAAGGGACCCTTAGGCCATGTATGGATTTAAATTATTCCTTGACTGTAGTTTAGTTTTATTTTGCTTCTGGAGGGTCTGGTATTCTATGGGTTGGAATATTGAATTCCATTTGATGTTGAAAAAGAGGAAGATATTGAAAAGTCACCTAGCGGCCATCATACAGTTTTTCTCAGTCGCTTTGGTACATTTCTCAGATCAGAATTGAAATTCTCAAAACTACCTGTTCAATCTTCACATCATTGTGTCACTTGTGCATATCAAAAAACAGTTTCTCATTTCTTTGAACAAGTTGCAAATGCTTTAGTACATTCATGCAAATGATTATATACAATTCTCTGCTCTTTCCTACATTATCAATTGCTTGTGTCATGTTGATCACAATGTATTGTAATGGGTCTCTATTGAATAGTCTCACCCCCACAACATTTAGGCGTTAGTTCATTGCATAAGTCTTTACATGCAAAATGGTTGAACAAGTTGTCATAATATGTCAAGCATATACATATTTCTATACATTTCCATTAGACTTTTTTTCTAAATCTGTCCTGAATTGGTAAATTGCTACCAGGTGAATCTTGACCCTCTCTAAAGAAGGGAAATGTGTGAAGTGTTAGATCAACCAACGATCAACCAGTTTACTGAGATAGCTCAAAGGTGCATCGCCTGAACCATGAACTGGCAAGTATATAGCTGGAGCAAAACACAATGTTACATTGTCTGACAGTGGAAAGACAAGGAATTGGACAGGGTCAAAAGCCAGAGAAAAGAAGAAGAGGAAGAGGAGTGAGGCTGCGTGAGAATGAGAATTTGTGGCCCAAAAGACAGGAACGTCAAGAGGTGTAGGAAGACTGCACTGTAATTCCTACAGCAATGCATGTACAGTTTACCCTAAGGAGATTTTCCTATGTTCACATTTTTAGCAAGGACATGGTCTGTCAACAAATTACAGTAAAAACAGTCAAAGTGTAAATGTGAGTCTTTTCCAGTCTCTTGCAATCAAACTCCCACATACACTAAGGTGTAACTTATACAATTTACAATAATTGTCTTCAAAACTTCAGCCATAGTTTACATCAGAACATCCCTCCAGGATACACTGTTATATTGACAACATGACTAAGAAATTTGACTGTTTCATCCGTACACAATGACAAAAGGACTTGTCATTGTGTTGGCCCTGACATGTTCATTGACACAGATATTTACTCTTGAGAAACAAACTAAGGATTTTGAGCAAGAGACTGGCTTTGGCATGAAATCCATGGTGTTTTGCTATTTGTATGAATTGTTTTGAGAAATGCACTTACTGTTTTGCAAATTTCAATTCTGATCTGAGCAATGTACCAAAGCGACTGAGGAAAACTGTAATAGAGTGGGGTAGGTTCCGCCGATGTAAAGCACCAAGATGGCCGCTAGGTGAATCAGGCCCAATGAGGATCGCATCACGGCCAAGTTCTGATTGATTTAAAGCCGTCCTATCCAGTGCCTGGAGAGCAACAGCAGGCAAGTGAAGGACTAGACTGGAGCTAATGAGCTGATTAGCGGTCCACTTTTTTACCCAGACTGCCTAAAGGTTTGTTATTCTCTCAGAACTTTGAGCAGCTTTGAGAAACATCGTCTTCAAACGAACATGTCCTTGCACTAACGAATACATGATTTATGGTTGTTGTTTTAAACACAGTATGTCTCAGAGAATGAGAGTACCATGCAGCAGGTGAAAAACATGCTAGCCAGCACGCAAAAAGACAAAGTGGAACTGGCCAATCAGCTTGAAGAGGAGAAAAGGTATGCAAGTCACATCTCCTTGGCAACTTCTAGACCTCATATAGTTACTAGTGTAAGGTTTACACTATTTTGTGTTTAGGTAACCTGTCTGAACAATTTAAATATATATATTGTGCACATGTCAGACGATGAGATGCACGTCATGCTTTGTGCTAACTAAAATATGTTGTTTTGTTTCAATAATTACAATATTGCATACAAAGGTTGCATTGACAGAGTCATGACAATGAAGAGGCCAGGAGGTAGACAGGAAGTGGGAAGCTATTCTGTCACCTCACCGTGACTTCCTTTCCTCACAGGAAGGTGGAGGACCTCCAGTTCAGGGTGGAGGAGGAGTCCATTACAAAAGGAGATCTGGAGGTATTCTGTCAGCATGCACAAACACCAGACCCCCGGGATGATCAAACAATCATCCCGGGTGGATTCATGATAGACAACACGATATTGATGGGCAGACATGGTCTGACTGATAAAAAACAACTGAAGAATCTGATAAATATTGTTTCACCATGTGACACAATGGGTGCGTTCCCATCCAGTCTGTCACATATTTATCTGAAATTCATTGGCCAACATTTGCTCCGGCTGCATCTCATTGGGCATTTTATGGCCAACTTTTTAAACAAGCACAAGTTAGCTTGTGCTTGGTATACTTTGTGTGCGGGCCGTATTGTACCGTGTGTTGTATTTGCATACTGTTTCCGATGTACAAGCAATGTTGACTTATGAAGGAGGATAAAACAGATAATTGGCAAAGCACCCTAATAGGATGAGGCACGCTATATTTACAATTCAAATTCTATCTGATGGGAAAGGCAGACTCAAGTTCCTATTGGTTGATCATCGTGCCATGGCGCCGTGGCACAGTGCTATATTCTGTTGGTCTGACGGTATCGATGACATGGGTAAGTACAAGCTTAACAAGGGGGACTGTTTCATCTTGATTGAGGGGGATTCTGACCTAAATCCTCAATCCAAATCCCCTCCCCGACCACCATCCTCCACCCACTCACTCTAGTGATCATCGGGTCTTCACTGGCAGTTCAAAGCCCTGAATGATCCAACAGCTACGCTGTAGCTGATAATTTAACCCACTGGCAAGTTTTCTCTCTCAATTACCCTGTGGTCTGTATCATTTCTAATTTCTATTTCCAATCCCATGGGATGAAAGTTCTGACAAGAACACAGGAGAAACACGATAAAACCAATGTGGTGTAGGCATGCTGCATGTATTTCTTACTGGAACTCACTTATTCCTTTAACATGCAAGACATTATACATTTGTTTTGAGTAGAGGTAACGCGCAACCACATACCCAAGGACATATTCCTATTTTATCAGATTAAAATATTATGGGATTTTCTTCACTTTTGAACTTTTTTCCACATGGGATATCTCTATCTGTATTCCGGCTTTCTTGCCCTGCGTTTTTTTTTGGTCCTCTTTTCCTCTCTTACTTCCTCCACCTTTCCCTTTCTCTATTTCTATCCCCCTCTCTCTGTAGACTCAGACCAAACTGGAGCACGCACGCATACGTCAGCTGGAGCAGAGCCTGATGCTTGAGAAATCAAGAGCAGGGGCGCTCCAGAAAGATTTAGAAAGCAACAGGGTAAAACCTCCGAGAAGCCCGGTGCTTGTGGCCTTGTTCGACAAGAACATCCTGTTGTTTGGTTGCTTTTTTTGTCGTGCCGTTTCGCGCCCATTTTTCGGTTGCATTCGTGGCTATACATCAGTTCCAAGTGATCATGCACCGCTCTTTTTATTCATCGTTGTACTTTCCCATTTCATTTGCCCCGATTGTTATTGTCTCTCCAAACGTGCATGGAGAAGAATGTCTGTGTAGACATTGTACAGAATGAAACAACAATATTAATCGTGTCGTTTTCAAGATTTGAGTTTAAAATCGCTCATGGCAATCAATATTGGTCCATACTTGGTTGGCACATGTGGACTTAGGTGACTCTCCCTTCCTCTGACATTCAAACTCATCCCTCTGTTGAACTCTGCAGACATACAAATGTCAGTTAAAGGAAAAAAGGTGCAAAGGTACAAATATGTAAAGTTGAATTCAAATACGGTTTAAACGGACGTGCTTTCATCGTCAACCATGACACCCAAAGGTTGAGAGATCTTGGAACAATCGACACGTCTATCCAAATCCATACAAAACAAAAAGGTCTGCTTTTGCCAACAGGGAAGGCCCAACCATGATGCAGTGGCCTTGAGGTTGGGTAAGAGAACCAAGGTGAAAACAAAACTGCCAACGCCGTGGCATTGATTCTCTGCTGACTTAACTCATGTCTTGACTTCAAACTGCCCTGCGACGTCGTCATGGATGTCAAACCTTTCGTAGACCTTTCATCTTTTTCTCTCTGTCGCGTGTTGGTCCACAATCTGATGCCGCCAGACTCGATCAACACTGCACACTGCAACACCGCAATGTAGTACACTTTGTGTCCTGGTGGTTTAAATAACATTTACACTCCTTTCTCCACTCTTTTTCCCTTTCTCTGACATTTGAGTGATAGGTATATATTTTAGGTTGTTTGGTAGTGCCTGTCCATATGTAGTTGGCAGAATTATGCCACAATATTTGATCTTTCTCCTTTGTTTTATTTCCTTTTCGCTTGGCAGTTGCTAGGCAATACGAATGGCTTTTGCTGTCTAAAACTCCTGTTTAATAGGCCCTACAAATCTTTGATTCAGTGGCACATTGGTTTGTCTTTTAGCTTTGTACTTACAAAATGCATAATAGATTGACCTAAAAGAAAGACAAAATGTAATCTGATGGTAAAAAACGTTGTTTCTTGGAATTTGAGATATTGTTATGAATAAAAATGTTTTTGCTTAATACATATATAGTACAGCGGGAGCTAAAACAGAAAACAATCTGCCACTGTTCGGATATTTTGGGGTTGTTACTGATGATGACCCTCTTGGACTGTGGGATTTTCATGACTTGTCCACCAGAACATCTCTAAAGTATCAATGTTCTGCTGCTCTAAAGGTGGCAGGCTTTTTGCCTGCGGTTTTTATACCGCCTTTGAACAGGAGACTATCTCTGCCCCCCTCTCCCCTGACACCAGAGTCTTCTCGTCATGACGGCTCCCCTTGTCTCTCTATCCAGCAAACAACGGTGGAGGAGAAGAGCCGCATCATGCAGCTGGAGGAGGAGCTGACAATGAGGCAGGCCGAGGTGGCCCGGCTCCAGGCTCAGCAGCTCTCCACCGGCGACGACGGCCAGGGCGGTCAGCAGGACCCCCAGGCGGTGACGGCCGCTCAGCCGGAGGCCGTCCTCCGGGAACAGCTGCTGTCTGCGGGCCGCGAGCACCTCAAGGAGAGCAGTGAGCTCAAGCAGAAGCACGAGGAGGCTCTGGCCGCCGGCCGGCAGGAGATGGAGACGATGAGGGCGCTGGTGGAGCGGCAGAACCAGGAGATCGGCCTGCTGAAGCAGAAGGTCCAACAGGCCACCAGGGAGAACATGGAGATGATGGACAGCTGGAAGGTAACATGTGATTTATTTTTTTCGTGAAAATAAATGATAACTACCCCCGTGTAAAAGCAGGTCTAAAAAGGGCGGTTTTGTGTGAGCTGAAATTTTTTGCACAAATCCAAACATCAAATCCTTGTGAAACTGACCTCTCCCATGGCGTTTGACTGACAGGTGAAGCTAGAGACCATGGTCAGTGACCACCAGCGCTCCTACGAGGAGCTGAAAGCCACGTTGAGCGGCGACCGGGCCACCCCGGCCGGCCAAGAGCAGGACCCGCAGGAGCTAAGGGCCTCCCTGGAGAGCCTGAAGATGGAGCACATGCTGGAGGTGGAGAACCTCAAGGCCAAGCACAAGATCCAGGCGGCCATCCTGACCAAGGAGCACGAGACGCTCAGCGTGAGGCTGCAGGAGGCCCGGGAACAGCTGGCCCAGGGCGGGCCCGCCGACACAAGGGGCCTGAAGGAGGCCGCGGAGGAGCTCAGCGCCGCCACCGAGAAGCTGCAGAAGGCGGACGACCGGCTGGCGGCGCTGGAGGAGCTCCGGGCGGAGCAGGCGAGGAGCGGACAGGATCTGAGAGAGAGGCTGGAGCTGTCGGAGAAGAAGATGAGCGATTACCAAGCCCTGCAGAAGGCTCAGATAGAGAGCCGGGAGGAGATCCAGAAGCTGGAGGAGAAGCTCAGGGTGATGGCCAACAGGCTCCAGGCCATCCAGACGGACCGCTTCATGTCCCACGATGCCAACGTGGGTACAAAGGGGATAGTCGTGTCTAGATGTACACATGCTCTCTCAGCTATGGGAAGAGAACATACCCATGTCTGTGCCATTATTTAGATAACTGCACTCTTTCCGCCCGCAAAAGTTGCTTAATGCCTTCTACCATAATGTCATTCATTCCTGTTTAGGTTATAGAGGACAACGCCCTCTCTGATGAAAAGACACGAAGACAGAATATTGAAGGTACTTTGTGTTTTTTTTGTAGAATATAACCAAATATCCTATTTTACGGAAAAAGACAAACTGCAAAAAGAAAACTTTTTTTTTTTCAGAAACAATGGAGAAGCTGGTGAAAAGAGAAAAAGAGGTCTCCACTCTCAGTACGCACGTCGATGCGCTGAAATCACAGATCTCTGGTAAACTGAATTCATGCGCAAGTTTGTAATAACCGAATATGCAACATCATGCAACTTCATAATTACAATGATCACTTATTGGTCATGTTATCTAGGCTAGCATGACTATTATGATTTATTTGTTTGGGAGTTTATTTCATAATGATTCTGAAAGGTTTAGGGAGTGATTGATTATTATCTTTTCATCTTGAGTGTTGGTTGTAATGTTTAACATCTCATGTAAAACCATGTAAAACAGTGACCATAAACATTGACACTTTTATGGTGTGCCCTTGACATCAGCTCTGGAGGGCAAGGTGCGCTTGGGGGAGAAGAGAGCCGATGCCCTTGCCAGGGACAAGCTGCGCCTGGAGGCGGACCTGGAGTCCATGACCAAAAAGTCCCATGATGCATCTGGGCAACTGGTTTTCATAAGCCAAGAGCTACTGAAAAAGGAGAGGTGAGCAACTGCTGCTTAGGCCAACCCATATGTACACCACTGGTTTATTTTAAGCTAATTGGACAGCCCCTTTAATTTAGGAATGTTGCCCAAGATACTCTGCAGCATGTGCTCATTATTTAACACCTAATTTAAAACCAATTTTACAAAAATGAAAACCCACTTTGAATGGTGTGCATCCATATACAGACCCACGTAATTTCACGTAATTTTCCAATAGACCAAATCAAATGCTGCCATGTCCATTAATTAATAACTATTATATTAAAACTGTTAAATTTGAAGAAGCAAAGGCATGCGTCTATTTCTTGTCTTCGTCAATATTGATAATATTTAAGAATAGTTCAAGTCTAGTTCAGTCTAAATAAATATAAATAATAATTCTTTATTTCAGACCCAGGAGGATCCATATCAACACAAACAAAATAAACAAATAACCAAACACAGAGTATATATAAATATTGATTGTGGTAATTTAAGTTTTGTAGGTATAGCTTAAATGATAAGGAAACCCTGGGCCCTACTCACATTGCCCGAAAGGGTACGCGTACCGTTGGTTAGGAACCCCTTTATCAACCATGGCCTTTCTCTTTTATTCCCCACCAGGAGTCTGAACGAGCTGCGTGTGCTACTGCTGGACTCCCACCGCCACTCGCGGGACATGGAGAGAGACCTGGAGCGGGACCTGGGCAGGGAGGTCCACAAGGCAGAGTGGAGGGTGAAGGAGCAGAAGCTCCAAGAGGACATCAAGACTCTGCGTGACAAGCTGCTCCTACTGGTGAAGAGGGTGTGGGTGTAGCGGGGAGTGCTGGGATGGTTTCGAAGATCCACAGTGTCCTTGAGGGTTTTAACCAAATCCTAGAGTGAGACCTGGGGAACAAAAATAACTTGTCTCTGGTGAATAAACGAGTTTGAGATCATCGATATGAGGGGGTTATATTTGACGCCCGGGATCGACTCAATTTGCTGGCTTTCCCCGTGGTTGCCCTTAAATCAGTCCATCCTCCTCTATAAAATCCATTCATTGGTTTGAGTTGTACCGGAATTATCTGAACAACACAAGCACTGTATTAGAGAATGTGTCAAGTTTTTTAGCATTAAGATATAAACCATTTTCAGTGCACTGTGTTTAAGCAGATCCCTAATGAATGTGTTAACAATGAAAACATACATTTTGAGTATTAGATGAAGGTGTTTCCATTTCTTGTTACGAAAACGAAATACAATATCTGTAGTCCATGCATGCAACTACAGATATTGTGTTTAATAGTCTTCAATTGGGATCTATAAAATATAACGCAACCAAACACGCTGACTCCTTAAATGTGTGTCGTCGTCCCCAGGGTCGGGAGCGTTCCTCCCCGGACCACCGGAGGTTCTCCATGCTGGACCCCTCCACCTTGGACTCTGAGGTGACGCGGCTGCGCCAGAGGCTGCTGAGCACAGAGGACGCCCTGAGGAACGCCATGGAGCACAACCAGCACGTGGACCAGCTGGTGCAGGCCATGGGCAGACACCCCGACAAAAGCCCTGTAAGACATTGAAGTTGCCATAAAATACCGGTGGTGTCTAAAACGACATCGCCCAAGATAAGCTAGGGAACAGCTCCAATAGTACACAGAAAAACAAAACAAAACCATTGGTATTTTTCCACTTACCGCTTTTGCATTAGCTCCAAGAAGTAGCTCCTAGTTTTAATTATTGTCCAATGTATTTTTTCAGCAGGGAAATTGTATTCTGGACAAATTCTATGAAGTTGGGTTATAACTGTTCCAGTGTCGTTTCTAACATATATCATTTTTGTTTTTTTTCAATGATTTACAGGTTCATGGGGCAAATTCAGCTAATGGCATTCATCAGCAAGAGGCCGACCTGACCCAAGATGTTTGTATTTCTTTATTATTGTCATTTATCATGGCTGTTAGTAATACATGATTACATTTATACAGAGTTTCTACCTCTTACATCACTCTTTTCTTTCCCAGGAACATGCCAGGATGAGAGAAGCTTGAATTGGGTCACACAGAGGTACATTTCCAACATGTGAAAGTAAAGACAATTTGATGTTCAGCCTAATGCTGTGATGGACTCCTGAAGAACTCTTCTTCCGTTTGCAGTTAATACCAAAACAATGATCCTTCTAAACTGAATTTATCTGTTACTGGAAACACCTATTAGCCAATTGCAGACAGAGTCAGCTCAATGTACTATGAAATGTGGATGGCAAATGGACTTCAAAGTGACATGGTATTATCGTTTCAAAATAAAAAAAATTGGTATGGGATAGTTGTGATAGACAGCTTGGATCCATGTGTTTCCGAGGGAAACCAACCCTTAACTCCTGAATCTTGAATCTTGTATCCTGAGTTTGAGGACAGTTGGTGGACAGTTGGTGGACAACGACCGAGAAGAACCTAAGGGGTCCGATGCACCCCGCCTCTTTTATTTATTGCTCATACTTTGCTACTATGCCTTGTAACAATGCTCTGTCAAGTCAGTGGTGTTTGGCCAGCGAGACCCCCCCCCCCCCAACAAGTGGCTTAATCTGAGGACTGAAAATAAATGGATGTTAATTAAATCGAGAGCCCTGCTGTGTTTCCAATGTCCACTTGTGTCAATGGAATGACTAACGAGTCCTTTTGTAATGAAGCCTTCCATAAAAACTCAATCAACTACCATTATACCTCTTGCCTCCAGTGATGTTCTCCTACTTTCCCCGTGTTCCTGTTCATATGACTCCCTTCATACCCCCTCGTGTGATTAAATGTGATGCTGAACATTGTGCACATCAAGGCCTTTCTTTTGCGGTAGAGATACAAAAGGGCTTAAAGTAGAAGGAAAACAATGGGAGTTCTTCACCTTGGCTATTATTTTTCCAACATGCTACCAAAACCTAAATACTGTAAGTCTTCCAAATGTTGTAATTTCTAAATCACCGCTCAACTAGGATGTAGACGACTGACACTATGAGGTCTCTTCTGGGAGCCATTGATACATGGACACAAAATTCTTATCAGTATTGGGACTTCGGTCAGCTAATGTTCTGGTTTTTCATTGAATACTTTATAAGATATTCTCCAATGGAAGATTTATACCCTTGATTATTGCTGCAACGGTTTCAGAGATTGAGTCATTAAATATTAACAATGTGGGCAAAGTGTTGTGGTGCTTTATTTGTTTGTCAGTGCATTTTTCTCAAACTTTATTTTAATTAAAGCCCAGTCATCAATTTTAGACTATGAATTAACTTAATTTTTCATTATTAAGGTTCCTTTTTCCTTTCTAACAGTCTAATGAAGAGAAATAAGACAGTGTCAGTAGAGGTCTAATGCATGTGTAGTAAAATCGGGACAAGCAACAATTAATCACAAACAACACAAATGATTCTAGAGATTTAACCAGCCTCTATAAAAATAAAACCTATCACTATCTTATACATTCACCAAGAACCTTTTCTTCAACAAACACATTTTTTACCAGATCCTTTCACATTTATAGCGTCTACATGGAGCAATGAGAACATCTAATTAAGTAATGGTCAGTGGTCAAAACCCTAATTATTATACACAAGCACAGTTTAAGTGGTCCCCTTTTAAGTGTTTTAAGTTTTACATCTCACTTAAAGTGAAAATACATAGGCTAATTCTCCCCTCACCAACTAACATTTGGACTGTTATTATTAGCTTGTATTTTCCCACCACTATACAGAGGTACACGTATCATTCTAGTCAGTACATGGCTTTCCGGAGACCTCTACTGGGAGGGTTTTGAAATGCAAATAAAGGTTTGAGTTATAATCAATTCATTGTGGGTCTTCGGTGAAGAAACTGTATAGGAGAGAGGCAAGTAATATGAGACTGGATGTTGGATTATAGCTTCAAAAATGTTGGAACATGTAGTCCTACTTGATGAAATTATAAATATCCTATATGCATGCCAAAATGGGTTAATTAAGTTTAATTGATATTGTGTAGGTAGATGTATGTTAATGATAAAGTTCATAATTAGCCCTTCAGTAAGATCAATTTCTACTAATCAAGTGATCAATTCAGAGAATGTCGGAATGGGATCAGCATCTAAAGAATATTGTCCCACCACTACTTCAGAGATAACGATATTTTTTAGAATTTGTATTAGTTTTGCAAATATGTATACGTAGGCCTACTTTAATACACATGTATGACCAAACATAGTCAAAGGCCTTTCTGCTTATAACAAATAAACAATGACCATGTCAGACGAGTATACATGTGAGCACTGTATTGGCCTTATCTAAGAGTCAAACTGTTAAAAATATACATTCATGATTCCATTTTTGTATGGCTTTCTAAAAATATGAGAGACAGAAAGAGAGAAAGAGAATGAGAGAGAGGGAGAGGGGGCGCGCGAGAGAGAGAGAGAGAGAGAGAGAGAGAGAGAGAGAGAGAGAGAGAGAGAGAGAGAGAGAGAAGAGAGAGAGAGAGAGGAGAAGAGAGAGAGAGAGAGAGAGAGAGAGAGAGAGAGAGAAGAGAGAGAGAGAGAGAGAGAGAGAGAGAGAGCGTGCGTGCGTGCGTGTTATTGTGAGTGTGAGTATTTACACACTATTAGTTGACAAAAAAGATCTTCACTATTTCTTACTTTAGTTTGATACCTCAATAGTTCCTCATGTTTATAACCGGCTATTTTCGTTTATAACTAAAACGAATGCGATGCGGTCGCAGTGCATTGTACAATGTAAACGCCACACATCATAATAAACCTGTTTGTTTTTTTTGCATTACATAAAGGTCAAGTTAAATGTGAGCTTTGTTAATTATATCACGTCTTCAGCCCATTCCAGGTAAATTCCCTCCATTGTTTTCTTTCCCTTCCAGAGGTTCTCTAATCCTATATGTAAATCGCAGCCAATAGATGATGTTGTTGAGTTGGGCTGGGATTAGCAAAAGCGAATGAGTTTCAATTTTACTGGATTACAGAACAAAGAAAGGGGAAAGGGTAGACTGCTGCTGTTTCAAAAAAAGAAACAGAAATATACAAATAAACAAACAGGCCTGTGACCGAGTGTGTTGTTGTGATGCCTCAGATTACGGTGTTTGAGCGGACGGCGGCGGTACATTGTAGATGGGAATAGTGAGCGTTTCTGATGGATTAAAACGGGGAATAAACCTATTCCGGGATTGACAGTAGCGACGGAGATATTGAATCGTTAATTGAGGTAAGGTTTTTAAGAATTCATTATGTCAACCAACATGCCAATAGTATGTCTTTGTGGAGCACGTGACTTTTCACGGTTGTTCATTTTGAAATTACAGATTATAACCCAATTCGACAGCGGGGAGGAGATGAAAGCGGAGTGCTAACGTCTGCTAGCATGGAGGCTAACGCAAAGAGGGGCTAACCAGTTAAGATGGCTAGTTAGATAAACGTTCTGAGGAGCCCGTTAATTAGCCTACGTGATTAAACAGGCATACTAATTAAGGGAATGACAATGTTCATGACTTTTGCCACCGCGCACAGTCCGTTTAACCCCTCGCTAGTGGACTCACCAGCAATACTATTTTGTTTGGAATTCATTTGTCTGTCATGGAAGCTAGCTTTAGCTCGTTTAGCTTTGCGGTAAAGCTCCGAGAGGTAGCGTTATTATCCATGCATGGCTAAACCGCTGGTACAACAAAGCTGGCCGTGGCTGTCATGGTGCTTGCTTTTCTAACTGCAAGCTATCTAGTAGGAGAAAATAACAAATTAGCCACTACAATACGTAGTAAACCTACCCTCTCTGGAAATACACAGAACCTCATAGTAAATATAACTATCTCAGCCATGTAGTGAGCACCACACAACACCAGTTTTACTTCGTAATAACTTGGCCAGCATTACAAACTTCAATAGGCTTGTAGAATATAGGGGTTTATTGAAATGAGCGGTTCCTAATGAGATTATCCATTTGTCCTCCGTAGACGTAAACTCTACCAGCAGCTCTCCTGTTTGTACTACAGGGAAGATGTTAGCCACACATTCGTACACCTGTAAAGTTTCCAAGGAGGCATTTATTCAATGTAGGCAAGCCTAAGCCTATACTTGTGTATACATATATTTAATAATTATTTTGTTCATATTAATATATTGATAGCAAAGTGAAGTGAGCTCACAGCCCTGAGCCAACCGAAATACGCAGTGTTACAATGTATTATCAAAATAGGTGGACGTGATTGATAAAGCATTTATTTATATTGTTCATTTATACCTCGGACATAAAGCCTTACTGGGAATTGGGACTGTTACGCTGTATCACAGATTTTGTCAACTGTCTTGTATATTCTCAAGGCATGTCTAACCTCTTTGACCCTCTGAAGATGACCATCATCATTGGTTCACTTCCAGACGCTTTGTCTTTGTACTATTCCTATGTATGTCCACACACACACACACACACACACACACACACACACACACACACACACACACACACACACACACACACACACACACACACACACACACACACAACACACACACCACACACACACACACACACACACACACACACACACAGAGTTTCGTTTAAGATTATCTGCCTGGGTTGTTTTCAAGTTGTGAAAATGAACCTCCTGCTTTCGATGTTTGCTTTCTTAAACGTTTTGATAAACGAGTCAGGCAGCACACATGGAACTAGGTTGCTGCTGATTTTAATAGCCCAAACATGTGGTATAACCTATATCTACATGCTCACATTCTTGTTTTCTTATGAAAGGTATACAAGCCTATGGAACATTTAATTGCGTCATGGATGGTCAACGTTGGCACATTCAAGATTACATGAGCTATTTTAGTCATGGTCGCTGCATACTTCCGCTGCCCTTATTCAACCCAAAATCCAATGTTTCTAATCTTGAGAGACATATATCTATTCTTGATACAAATCTAGATATACAAAAGTACTATTGCCTAACGAATGAATCGATCAGCAGCAGTGCAATTTTACCATCTGTTCTTAAAGCCAAGTCTCTATCCTCATAGTCCCCGCAATCATTTTCAGATTTAGGCCCAATCCCATTTCTACCCCTTCAAAACAAGGGGGAGGGGAAAGGAGAAGGGGTAAGGGGTAGAAATGGGATAGGGCCTTAGTGTCAAACTGCACAGCAATAAGGACCATACCAGCACAAAACATTGCCAAAGCTTTGGTGTGTTTTGTGGCTCATTGATTTTAATAAACCCTAACCACAGCTGGGAATGCATGTACAAGCTCTCCAGATGCTGATAGTCACAGACTATTCAGAGACTCTGACCTTCCCTCTATTCCTCTATTTGTTGGTCAAATATTGACGTCACCCATACCCTCAATGAGTCGATATGCAAGCATACATGTGTGCATGCATCTTGCGATGGTGCCATGAATCATTTTTCACCTGTTTGCCTCTAAGCAGCAGCGGTTTAAATGGTTTGCCCTGGTTATTGTATGCATGTTTTAACCTCACAAGCGTTCGGCAACCGCAGCACTTTTAATAGACAAGAGTCTTAATGTTAAGGAAACCCAGGTGCCAAAGCTTCATTCTCAAGTATTTATCACTTGTTTAACATCTGGAAGATTTTCTTTTAAGGGGATTTCTTCATAAATAATTGGTAGTAACATCTCTGTTATTATGCTACACATTGAATCCTGTCGGGGAAAAGTCCCACTCTGCCAGGCTTTATTGCCTTCCTTTCAGGGTGGATTTATTTTTCTCCAAACCTAAAGCAGAATTGGCAGATCATTGAACATCATGCTTTATGGCGGGTGATACAAAAATCGTTGAGTTATATAAATGGAGCTGGTCTTTCATTCTCATTGACAACATTTTAGTAGATGGGAATTTATAGACAGAAAGTCTTTCACGTGGCAGGATCGGTAGAACGATTATAACAAGCTATTTTCCGCCCCTTGGATATGGTTATTACACTGACACTACGTACTAGAAGTTTGAAAAGAGTCAGGAAACAGTCTCTTATACTGCCACAGTTGTGATGTTTTTCATCTACAGGAGAAGGGATCTATTGGTAGGCTTTGCTTGGTCTTGCCTGGGGCAGATGTATCAAAAGAGATTTTCTACCCCTAGATAAAATTTGTGACTTTGCATTTTCTTCTCCTAGGATTTGTACAGTGGTTTGAGGAATAAGGGGGTGGTTTTGAGAAACATCGTGGCAGACCTTTCTTTGAAACTTACGCCTTTTCTGACCATCTCAATTGTTTTCAGAGATTTTCTATGCATGCCAATGATGTTCAAACAGAATGTTGTTTACAGAACGTCACACAACCTATCTTTGGCCAGGGATAAATCAATGAAGGCAGACTTTCAACAACCAGCAGGGAACGAGTGACTTGTTTGTGAGCATTACTATTCACGGGATCATATTATGGGTTTGATAAAATAGTATTTTTAATCAGCCAAAGTCACAAGTGTTTTTCAACATGGATATTTACACCACCATGCAGAGCCTGGTCGATATAGAAAATGCACTTTTTAATTAAATTAAACTAAGCTAGAACCCAACAGGGGTCCGTTTCAATTCCGTGGCACGACCATTGTGGTGATCGGTATTACTGATGAATTATTTAACTTTATTTTTTTATACCTAATGGAAGTATGTTTTTCTTTCCCTTACAAGACTTTTATACTTTGTTAATGCATAATTATTAAAACATATTAATAATTTTTCTTTTATGATTTTTATTTTTCTAATATATATATATATTTTCATACATTGGTAGTCAAGGCGGGGCCCTATTGTTAAGGCGGCCGCCTTAACCATACAGTGCTGGGGAAGCACTGATTATAGACCATTCAAGACCCCTTCTCTCATGAACACCAAGGCCGATGACGACATACACGCATGCCTCTCATCTCTGCTTCCCTTGTTGCTCTCTTTACTTTCAGTACATGAGTGGAAGGAGGAGGCCGTCTATTTCAAGGCCGTCATCATTTAAGAGAGGGGGGCTAATGTTTACCGTGGCCCCCAGGGAAGGTGGATTTAGACGGGCAAACCGACCGGGCATGTTGCAACCGGTGCAGATGAGTCCCTCCCTCTCTTCTCCATTAAGTCTGGGTTTCGGTGCTCGCTGGAGGCTCACATAATGGCTCCTAGTGTCTGAAGAGATTAAAGGCCAGACCTGCATTGTTCGAATGCCCAGAGATTAGTTTCCAAGGTGACGGATTTCAGTTGCCATGAGAAAACACTGCCTGGTTTTAGGATGGCACCCTTTTTTTTTTTTAAATTTCCCTCCCATTACCTTCTTGTATTTTCTGTCTTTTACTATTTACAATTATCAATCTTATTTGTTCATTTATTTATTTACGGTGCTGTGTATTCTACACATATCCCTTATTAAACATGTTAATGATATGTCCTTGCCTACAGTGGTTCCACTAAGTTTCAGTATTGTGGTCATTCTTGTTTAATGCCCGTCTCTGCCCCAATTCATGGCTGCTGCAACAACCCAATTTCCCTAAAGGGATTATTGAATTGCAACCTAATGTAATTTAATCTAATCTAATCTCGGTGGTCAGCAGTGCTCTGTAATAGGAGTCATCCGGATACATGGCTGTTCATCCAAAAGGCAGATGGACTTTTTAGCACATTGGATAGATATTGTATTTGTTATTTTTTTGAGAGGTAGGCCTAACTTTTTACAATGTGTGTCACTTCTCAGTCGAGGAAATCAAGGATAAAGAGAGTAAATCTGTTTTTTGCTCTTATATTCAAATTTTTGGAGAGAGTATTTGCATTTCATGTAACCTGCTTGATGCAGTCCTTGTCTATTTGCTTGAATAAGGCTGTTATTATCACATAAGCTCTTATTTGAGCAAATTCCCCATCACATGTTTATTTTAATTGTTGAACTTTATTATTTGTAATTTCCATGGTATCTAGCTAGGTTTCACTCAGTACTTTCAGATTTAGAGTCGATTATTGGAATCAGATACGTTTATTTTTATTTTATTAAAATGGGACAATAGCAAAGAATAAAGCTACAGGAATATAGGATTAGATAAGGTTGTCCTTGGAAGTTAAACCGGTTAAATCTGGGTTGAACATGCAAAGAAAAGTGAAATTGGCTGTATATGTGTTATGCTTCTCTCTGTAGTATAGTATTACCTAGAAAAAAACACATACCAAACAACTACTACCTATAATACTCCAACTATAAGTAAACACTACTATATAAAACACTACTACTGTAATACTCCAACTATAAGTGTGGTTAGCCATTCTTTACACTTTGTGCTTATTTAACTTTAAATTCTCCTTAATTGTGAATATAGAATTCACAAGAAAGCAAACATGAAAACTGCGGCCATGTTTGACACGGGGCGCCTGAATATAAATCGTGCCAGAACCCAGTGTTTGTCACCAGCTCACAGGACCACTTGCTATAACATGTGTTTTTCCCTGCCTTTCATAATCAGATTTTTGGACTGGCCATAATAGTCCCACTGTCCTCCACCGATATTTTCATCATATCAACATAAAGACGTGCCAGCATCACTACACTAATCTACCAGTATCACTAATCAACCCACATCTCGTTTTCTCTGTCCTGTATGTCTCTCTGTATGTCTTGTCTGCAGCGGCATGGCTCAGATACGAAAGTCTGCATGTGAAGGTGTCAGGACAACCCTTCCGGCGCGGACCCATGCTGGCCCGCTGGTCTCCACCAGACAGGAGATCCTCACCAGTCTGGTGTCTGCCCTGGACTCTGGTGGTACGTAAACGACGCATCCCTCGTCTCAATAGGCAAAACAACTTTTAACCGTTGCATAGTTTACTAACAATTACGGTCATCGTCTTCGTCCCCCGACGTCAGTATTCCATGCTGTTCAATGAAGACTATAACCGTAATTCTATTTTGGAGATATTATTGAGGATGAGTTCGTAATTTGTAGCTGCAATGACTGTATAGCCTATGAGTGAGCAGGTTTGATTTCTGATCAACTTTCAGCATACACAGCCAACCATGCACATACTCTCATTGGGATATGTGGGTTACTCTAAAACGTCATAAAATATAGTCCTTTTAGCTTTGTTATATAGATGTAAATGATGTTATTTGGCTTATATTTTCCCGTTCCACCAAGTACAACTGCTAGACTAGGCAGCTGCAAAGGTTCTAGCTCGGCCTGTTATGAAATCCATGCTTGTTTGATGACTATCATCAGGGCCAAGGACCAGACCTCCAGTTAAGTGTACTATCTGGAGGCAGTGTTTCCCCAAGCCAATAAACCTACAAATGCTAGAAGTAGTGTTGCGCTTGTTAGGGCTGAGAGCTCACTTCATAAATCGCCAAGCTCCCAGCTCCTAGCTAGGGAGTATGAGATACTAGCTAGAAGAGGAAAGCTCCCCCCTTTTTCCCCAGCTATGAATGGAGAGCTTTCCACTCATAAACGCCTGGAGGCATTTGTGTTTGTTATCATGTACCGCCAGAATGCTTTTCAACCAAATGGAAAGTTTGAACGTTTTAAAACACTGACAAAGATATAATGCTAAACTAGATAACATGTCAGTTATTTGTGGTTAATATTTCATTTGAAGTTCACATTGTTTGTATTCTGAAAAGTATAACTTTTATTAACCCATTAAAAACTAATAGCCTCCATTTTGCTAATGTGTTAACGGTTCAAGTAAGTGTTACATTCTTAACAGTTGATGACAAAAAGATGACCCGCTTGTGTTATAAGCATCCTAATAGACTCCTTGGTTTTCTGTGACGTTGACTACTTTTTAATGTAAATAATATGGGCTGTCCTGTCTTTACAGTGCCGGCCATGTCCAAGCTGAACGCTGAAGTGGCGTGTGTCACCGTGCACGAGGACAGTGTGATCGCCGTGGGCACGGAAAAGGGCAGTGGTGTTTCTTCAACTCTCGACGAGAAATCCAGACAGACTTCTTCAGTTTTCCGTAAGATCTTAATATTTAAACTTCTTTTTTTATTTTTTTAAAATTAATTTAAACTGGTTAATTTTAGACTATAGTGGAAACGCTGTTACATGATAGAAATTATTACGTGTATGCAATGGCTCAGCATTTCTATTTATGGAAATGATGTGCCGTGGCAACACAGTGCTCACTTTCAATCTGCATCCGTCGTGAATTAGTTTTCCAAACTAATAAATTGATGGGATGCTTATGAAGACACAACACATTATCATTGTTTTGGCAACAAACATAAACCTCCAGCGCATAGGTGCATTGTGAGTTGTAAAAGTAAACACAATATCCTGAGATTTCACAATAATATTCCCCATAAAATGGTCGGTTGAAATGTCACAAATGCATAAAAAAATGCAGAAACATTATGTGCCTGTGGAGGTACAAAGCAACTAGATTGGCTGTGGACGTGATTATTTTCTTTCGCTTAAGGGGAAGACATTCATATTCTTCAAAAAGAGTGGGAGCTTCTTCTCCTATATATTAGAACAAACTAAAAATGTCAATTCTTAGATATTTGGTTTATGTGTAGTATACATTAGGGTCTAAAAAATTGGTGGCCAAAAAACTGTTGGCACACGCTATTAGTGATTTCACCTCTTAAAAACGTCTTGAAATCCATTTGAATATAATCTTTTTACTATTATATGTCCATAGAGGCCAACCAATACAAGAGACAACTTGTGTCTTATATTGGTTTTCAACATAAACAGTCTTTTAAAGATCTTCATACCTACACACAAATAACAAATAAATAGTGTCCCTATACGGTCACTGTAACTTAATTTAAAGGCATCTTTCTTGTCTTTGTCTCTGTGTGCGAACAATAGTTGGTGCTTGGAGTGAGACCAAAATCAATGATTTTGTTATTGGTATCCTCAAGAACAATATTTGTACTGACTAAGTACTATATACCTAATAATTCCAAACTCTGCTTTTTTTGATTGATTGCTATGAATGCAAATAACCCTCTCTCTGCTGCAGAGTCGCGTGGTCCACTCTCCCCATCTTCACACACTTGGTTGTGTTGAATTATCGCGTCTTGTTTCAGCTTGACGATACATTTCATTTTGAATCAATCAATGAGCAGTGAACGCAGTCTGACTCCTGTCCGTCATGCAGGCAGATGCAACCATGTAATCTTTTTTTTTTTTCTCTTTTGTATACCATCACGGGTGCCGTGTTTGCAAAGTGCCACCGCACGGCGCCGAGCCACGACACACAAATCAAAAGTCCAGGAGAGGTGATTGTAAGAGCAAGAGGTCCTGGAGGGCAGACGACCTGAAAGCAGAGGGCCGCAGCCACACACGTTCTCTCTTCGGACCCCAGTCCAAAATCTTTGTCCTGATCAAGATGGTGGAGGAAGTCTTCCACGTGCTTTACAGATAAGAGGCAGGCCGTGAAGGCCTCTTTATACAGGAATAGTGTTATAATCTTACCGGTGAC
>OLKM01000057.1:0-10000 GCA_900291075.1 Melanogrammus aeglefinus
TAAAGTGATAATTCGATAATGAGTTAACTGTCAACTGTTAACTAACTATCTGTTCATTCTTATTATTGCATGAGCTATTATTAATCAATGGTAAATTAATGTACCCCCATTGAAAAGTGTTTTTACCAAAACTTGATGCTAAAAAAAGTCCTAGTATATGAATGGTAGTGTTAAAGCTCAAGATCGTTAATTTACGTGCCATTATGCGCTTCTCGATGCCTATTGTGAATCGGGTCACGGTTTGTAATTTTCAGGAGTGACCCCAGAAATAATTTGGCAAAACTCTGCCAAAGCAAATGCCCAAAATCCAAATGACTGATGCCTAACAACTGGGCAAACAGTGCAGAGCTAACAACTATGGCAACTCAAACATAACAGAAATACCACTGAGGATGTTACTGTAACCACAGTTTAACAATTCAGCATCGCTTGACCATGAGCCATTTTGCCCAACGCAAAAAATTACTCACCTCACTGCGTATCAATGTGTGTAACGATGCTGTCTCTATGCTTAGCGTACTTCTGGCCAGATGGCAACGGTTTAAAGGTACCTGTCCATTTTCCCATTTGTGACAGTAACTTCTGATTGAGGGCTTCCTTTACTTTTTTTATTTTTCTCTTTTGAACCCGACCCTCATCCCTTTTTATCTCTCCTCCATTTTTGCTTTTCCAGCATTACAAACTCACAGTCGTTATTAAAGAGCAGTAGTAGGTCTTGTCTACTCAAATTGGTGTGATTATTTATTAGTAAAACAATACAAAAAAACAACGATAAGAAGAAAGTGAATAAACCCCTGGGCCATTAGTTCCTGCCTTTACCCCTCAGCCCTCATTTGCAGCACTAGCTGCTGCCGAGAGGTCAAAGATCAGAGGTGTCCTACATGTTCCTGGTCAACCCTGTCCCATCCAACCATAATGCTGTCCCTGTATTAGTGCGTTGCTGAGCTCGTGACCGGACGCCCATGGCCACCCAACCTGACGGCTTTAAGCTTGTTCACTGGCTAGCACCTCATGACCATGGCCAATACTTAATTTATATTTCTAACCATTCACTTATACTAAAGGTGGTACGCCAATTATGGCAACAAATGCACTCCTAACCAATCGTAGAAGACATGAGATCCCCAATTTGCGTTCCTTCTCTATGTTTTTAGAGAAGGACGGTCATCCCCTAGCTAGTGGGGATGTCCAACATTTTTGGCCTGTTAAGCCCTTTGAGACTGTACCTGTTATCTAAAATTGACTTTACTTGACTATGTTATAACTATACCACTAAAATGGACCAGTACACTGAATGTTTCAACAGTTTCTTGAAAAAGAAATGTAATTATTCGTGAGCAAATCCTGGACCCATTGGGGCCTGTAGCACATTTGCCTAAAGCTATAACGATACATGAGTCAACAACGCATGCTAACAAAGGCATCACGTAACTGACGATGTCATATCCACCGCTGGGGGAGGGGTCCGGATATGGTGGCTCGGGACTGGACAACCACTCACAGCCGAAGGCTACTGGCTCCGACCCAGTGTACCCAGACCCATACATGTCCTTGAACGAGATGTCTTATGACATAAATATGACTCGTGATGTCTGTGGTATATTTACTCTTTATGCTCTTCCTTCCTCATTTTCAACAGACGTCAGCATTTTCTGACGTCTGTATTTAGAAACAAAACCAAACTATTTACTCAAGCTCAGGCTGCCAGCATCTAAAATAATGTATATTTAGTGAGTAAATTTATGAAAAATAATTAGTAAATAGCACTATTACGTTGGTTAATAGAAATAAAGTAGTAAAAAAATATATACATATCCTTCCAGATGTTTGAATCTGTAATAAAACATATACTTAGGGTTAACCAGAAAATAGACGAGACCAATTCCATTACCTCAAAATACATAAAAAGGGAACGTAAAAGCACCACGAGAAGTTATAATTCATTACGTTGATATGAAGGTATCGATAAACGTTGACATAAAACATATATTTGGTTCAGAAACATTGAGATTCAACGTATCGGTGGTTTGCAGAAACATAGGCCTGAAAATAGCTATAGCTTTTCCTCGGGTGACTGAGTTGCCATAACCCTAACCGTAACCGGGTTGATTGACCACCATGAATCCCAATCGGCTGGACTTGAACCAGAGAGGTGCAGTTGGACTAGAGAGCTTTGTCTTCTGATTCTTAAATGGTTAATCCCCCCCATCCCGAACCCAAGTTTTGCAACACATTTATTGCAAAGAGTGATCATCACATTTTTACGTGAAGGAGCGTGTTTGCAAGGTTGCAGTTACCGACTAGATTGTCATCACCAGGGTGAGTTGGAGGCCTTCTGGAATATCGTTCAAGTAGAAACATGTCATGGGAGTAAATTATGTTTGCAGCTGTTATTGAATATATGTTAATCCGTTTATACATTTGTAAATACTTTTCTGTGTACATCCAGGACACGGTTGTGTATATAGTATGTTCTATCACTGTCAACATAGAAGTAAGTACATTCATGTGTATTTTTTTCTTCTGTGATTTCAAATTCGGCCTTCATGTGTGGGAAAATGTAAACATATGTTTGACATTTTCTCAAGTTGCATTCTAAAAGTTCTGGCATTTTGCAACATCTTCGCCCTGATGTTCGTCTCTCGCTCATTTCGAGTTTCTCCTTGAGTTGTGCGTTCAAGTTGTATCTGTGATGTGTATTTTTTAACTCATTGGATCTCCCTGTAGTCTTGGTCATGCTTACCTATCTGACTGAGGTCCTGTAAGAGCATAGACCAACTGTCGTCTAACTTTCTAGGTGTTGTAGGGATACACGCACCACACACACTGAACTCACACTCTTGCATATACACACAAACACACCCACACACACACAAACAAACACAGATGCACACGCACACACACACACACATACATACAAACACACACACACACACACAAACACACACACAAACCCACACTCTCACATCCGAGTGCACACAAACACACACATAAACACAAACACACACTCAAACGCTCATTCCAAGCAACACTTAGTCATAGACCACCTGTGCCTGCACCGTGGGATTTTATGTTCCCTAATTCGATGATTGTGACAGGCTGGCCCTTTCCACACCACACATGTCAGCCTGCATCTTACCAGCCCCGCGGCCAGGTAGTGACAGCCTCTCTGGGCATCCCCTGTCCAGCCAAGAGGAAATGTTACAACCTCCTGTATTGGGCCGATAAGTGACTGATGACCTCAATGTAAAAGTTCCCCTTTTTGTGAGTGTGTATCGCGGTTTCTGTTTCCATCATTTGTGGATATTTTTGAATAAACAGTCTGGCCCAGTGTCTGAATTATAGTTATTTCATTGCTGCTTTTGCAGATTCTTGGTCACCATGGTCCACCGTCATTTTTAAACTGAAAATGTAATAAAAGTAACCCTGACCAACTTGGCAGGAACTTTTGTAAGTGTTTCTGCAGCTGCATATACTATGCAGTTAGAGAACTGCACTGTGAATGGAATAATCCCTTTTTGCAGGACTTTGTTATTAGATACAGTAAAGGCAGTTAAACAATTATTGTTGTTGAGTATAATGGTAATTATGCAATTATATTTTCCCATGCATATGTTGTCATCATAAACAAGTGGCCAAATATGGTGGCTTCTTTAGAAATGCATGATTCAATTGGGAGACAACAGCGGAAGTGCTCTGAATCAGATGACATGACGTCTTCCCGTTGTAAAGTTGTGTTGAGGCCTCATTTGATGTGGCTGTTCCGAATCACTCAAACATAAGCAGCTGTCCTAAGCCCCTCCCACTCACAGCCCCATGGTTTTATAAATTGAAATCCCAACAGACAGTCAGACAAAGAGTTTCATCTGCATAGATGGGAACGGGACAGAAGAAACTCGAATAATTCAACAGATTATGCAGAGAGCGCACTCGAAGCAATTTCCAGAAGACATCAAAAGCATATAGCAGTTTACAGAACAAGAGATTCACCAGAAGTACAGTACAGGTATATTGTCATTCTTTATACTTTGTGATTAAATTAACTGTTTTATTAATGTATGCATGGGGGGTCAGTTGTTTATATGAACATGCTCTGAAGACTAGTATTTATAGAATGCATAACCCACCCAGGTATACGTATGTATATACATGGACATAAATATATATTTGGTTTATACAAGAAAATGATTTATTTAGTATTAATTAATTTATTATTTATATTTACTTAACCAAACATGTACTATATTTTAGTGTGAGCTGAGAACATACAGAAATACAGCACATTCAGCAGATAGTTTCATGTTTCATGACAGCCAACTCTATAGATTACATACACACACGCAGGCAAAAGAAGATCTCCTTTAGCACTATCTCCTTTATCTTAAATGTGTGTGTGTGTGTGTGTGTGTGTGTGTGTGTGTGTGTGTGTGTGTGTGTGTGTGTGTGTGTGTGTGTGTGTGTGTGTGTGTGTGTGTGTGTGTGTGTGTGTGTGTGTGTGTGTGTGTGTGTGTGTTGTGTGTGTGTGTGTGTGTGTGTGTGTCTGAGCGTGAGGGTGTGTGTGTGTGAATGCAGCCCTTTCAAATGAAATTAAAAACACAAAATCCCAGCAAAGAGGATGTTTCAAATTGTTTTTGCACATCTTCTGCAGACTTCTTGGCTCTCACGGTCCATCTGCAGTCAGCAAACAGAAGTGTCCCTCGCAGACAAAGAGGAAGCTACAATGAGGAATAGGAAGTTGTTAGTCATCCTGGTGTTCATTGTGGTCAGCATTGACGAGGTAAGCACCGCAAAGAGGAAACGTGGAAGCAGGGCTCAATTTTGGTTGTTTTAACAATAACAGCCTAAAACGTGAGTCAGTAACCAAAAATACCTGTGGTCTTTTTTAGGCGTACTCACGTCGAAGTTCCGAGAGACAAAAAGCAAAACAAGCAGGTAAAAGAAAAAACCCAAAACAAATCTCTTTCACAAGTACAGCTAGTCTATCTATCTGTGTTTTAAATCCACGTACAACCCAGCTACTGTGTAACTCATGGCATCGGGTCTTTGCAGAGAAAATGTGTGTGACCGGAGATGGGAGCAACTACAGGGGCACCGTGTCCACCTCAGCCCAAGGCCATCGATGCCTTGACTGGGACCTCTTCTCCTCCTGGGAGCATTATCACCCCTCCAAGGGCCTGGGGCAACACAGCCACTGCAGGTATGTGGGCGTAGCGGACCACACCACTGCAGGTATGTGGGCGTAGCGGACCACAGCCACTGCAGCTTCCGCCTCCTCACAATCCTGTGCATCGGTTGATTGGTTGACTTTTGTGACATAACTTCACTGGTTGGTGGTTTCTGTTTTGTAGAAATCCCAACAAAAGCCTGAAGCCATGGTGTCGCGTGCGAAGAGGAAGAAGAATAATCAGAGAGTTCTGCAGCATTCGCAAATGCATCCCCGAAACGGGTACGCCAATGGAAACACCCCGATACACACTCATGCATCTGTATAAACAACGTCTATGTCGCAATAATGATCGATGATGATGGAGCACCCGGGAACATTCAGATGATCTTACGTCGTGTTTGCCTCATCTCCTTAATTAAAGCTCCTGTTACAACCATACAACCCAAGGCTTCTGTGGACACAGGTACGTGGATACTGCTCATCCAATGATCATTGCAAGACACAAAACGATATGCTTATTGATAGCGAGATGTCTACACCATTATAGTACCACGTTGTAACAAGTCTCACCTTCTTTGTCGTCTGGGTTTCCTCGACTCTAGAGCTGACCTGTGGCGAGCGGACTGAGCGCCGGATAAACAGGATCGTGGGGGGCGTCTTGGCACCCATTCAGGCCCACCCATGGGTGTCCGCCATCTACCATCAGCGCCGCTTCCTGTGCGGAGGAACCCTCATCGCACCCTGCTGGGTCCTCACCGCCGCCCACTGCTTCCCCAAAGAGTGAGAACAGCCTCAAACCCGCACACACACGCACGCGCACGCACACACACACACACACATGCACACACACACACCACACAACACACACACACCACACACACACACACACACACACACACACACACACACACACACACACACACACACACACACACCTAAACCCACATTTGAAAAGTAGTTTGCGCATTAGCGTTTTAATCAGGCATGTGTTAAAACATGTTGGCATTGGCTTCAGTCTCCATAGCAACGACTACACTCCGCTACGACAACTGTCTGTGTACCTGGGGAAGAGCGCCCTCAACGAGACGGACCTGGAGAAGGAGCAGCGGTTCACCGTGGAACAGCTGGTCATACACGCCGAATACAACAGCGGAGGAGTGGATTATGAGAATGACATAGGTATGCCTGTGTGTTAGTGTGTGTGTGTGTGTGTGTGTGTGTGTGTGTGTGTGTGTGTGTGTGTGTGTGTGTGTGTGTGTGTGTGTGTGTGTGTGTGTGTGTGTGTGTGTGCACTTGTGTGTGCGAGAGAGAGAGAGAGAGAGAGAGAGAGAGAGAGAGAGAGAGAGAGAGAGAGAGAGAGAGAGAGAGAGAGAGAGAGGGGAGGAGAGAGAGAGAGAGAGAGAGAGAGAGAGAGAGAGAGAGAGAGAGAGAGAGAGAGAGAGAGAGAGAGAGAGAGAGAGAGAGAGAGAGAGAGAGAGAGAGAGAGAGAGAGAGAGAGAGAGAGAGAGAGAGAGAGAGAGAGAGAGAGAGAGAGACAGAGACAGAGACAGAGACAGAGACAGAGACAGAGACAGAGCATGTGTTGGACAGAAGGTGTGACCATGTGTCTTTTTTGTGTCGGTTGTGCTTCAGCGCTGTTGAGGATACGCGGCAGTGATGGTGCCTGCGCTGCTCGGACCGACTGGACCCGCACGGCGTGTCTGCCTCCCCGTCACACCAAACTGCCTGCTGGGATGCAGTGCACCGTCGCAGGCTATGGCCGTGAGGTCGACGGTAAGTCTCCACTGAATACCGTAGAGAAAAAAAGGCTTTTTATACTTCTCGGCGGGATGTTTTATTCCGTTGCGATTTGGTTCACGTGTGTTATTTTCTTGTTGATATTCATTATAGTTTTATAATAGTTTTTTGAACCCTGCTGTTGCCAACAAACATCGCCCCCCACCTAACTGGTGTGTGTGTGTGTGTGTGTGTGTGTGTGTGTGTGTGTGTGTGTGTGTGTGTGTGTGTGTGTGTGTGTGTGTGTGTGTGTGTGTGTGTGTGTGTGTGTGTGTGTGTGTGTGTGTGTGTGTGTGGTGTGTGTGTGTGTGTGTGTGTGTGTGTGTGTGTGTGCGTGTGTGTGTGTGTGTGCGTGTGTGTCCTAGGTGAACATTATAATTCCCAGTACCTGCGGGAGGCGAAGGTACAGCTGGTCTCACAGGGCGTCTGTAGGTCCAACTACGCAGAGAAACTCACGGACAACATGCTCTGTGCCGCCAGTCCAGACTGGAGCAGAGACGCCTGCCAAGTGAGTGTGTGTGTGTGTGTGTGTGTGTGTGTGTGTGTGTGTGTGTGTGTGTGTGTGTGTGTGTGTGTGTGTGTGTGTGTGTGTGTGTGTGTGCGTGTGCATGTGCGCGTGCGTGCGTGTGTGTGTGTGTGTGTATGTGTGTGTACTTGTGTGTGTCTGTGTGTGTTTGGAAGTATGTGTGTGTGTGTGTCTGCGTGAGTTTGAGTGCGTGTTTGCGTACGTCTGTTTATGTGTCCTTACGGTTTGTCTCTTTGTTTGTATCAATGATTGTGATTAACTATCACTTAGTCTTCACTAACCCATGCTGTCTCTCCCCCAGGGAGACTCCGGGGGCCCGCTGGTTTGCCAGGTGGGGGGCCGGGCCTTCCTCTACGGGGTGGTCAGCTGGGGCGACGGCTGTGCCAGGAGGAACAACCCTGGGGTGTACACGCAACTGACCAACTACAACAACTGGATCGCCAAGAAGACAGGCCTGCCGTCCTACACCGCCGGAGCCATGTACCCCAACAAGTAACCATGGTGACCAGCAGACAGAAGGAGGACGTATGCCAGGAAATTAAGTCTGAACGAAAGGCTCCATTTTGCTTTGTTGTTCAAACACTTTTGCACAGAGTAGCATTCCCTTAGCAAACAATGTGACACATATTATGCGGTGCGGTGCAGTTTATGGCACCATGATGGAATGTATAGCCTATATGAAAGTGGGTAAAATTATATTTAATTTGCATTTGACAAGAACGTACATGGTTCCTTTTTGTAATTGCACAAATATTTCTTATAGAGGCTGGTCTTCTGTTACTTAATATTTTACTTTACTTTCAATGTTTTAAATTGTAGTTTTAATTTGTATTTTCTTTATTTATTATTATTATTATCATTATTATTATTATTATTATTATTATTATTATTATTATTATTATTATTATTATTATTATTATTGTTGCATTATTATTTGTATAACTATACATTAAATGTATATATTTAACATAACTGTGTCCTTTATTCACTCAAGAACACACATTCAGACCTCTCTTATCTTCCAATTTTTTCCACGGCAAAAATTATAACAAAAAACGTTAGGGGAACATCAGTGGGCTGTTCTTTGAGGAAAACAGACGGCGCTTTCTGTTCTCGTATCTCGGGATTAAGATTTCCGTCCAGACTGCCGTCATAACTGATTACGTTGACGTTCTCGGTCCCCTTACAGCTACAAGCAATGGCTGCAATTTAACGCAAGAGGGCGCTGTTTACAGTCGTGTCGTGTGCCATGTCGAAATCCCAGCCAGCGAAGAATGAATAGAAACATTTTAGCGTGACGTATTTTTGTTTGTTTTTATCTCATGGGCTCTTTGTCGCTGATGTTCTTATTTTCCACAATCAGTACCACACAAAGCTATAATCGAAAAGGGTCTCAACAAGCCTGTACTAACGCTTACACAATGCATTGAGAAAATTAGCCATATAAAGTCAGGCCTGTGAATCATATCGGTATACCTTTTGGAAGCAGGGTATAAAGTGCAATAACCAAATAAAGAAAATAAAGGGGGAACATGAGAGCAAAGGAGAGGTTGGCTTGTATAGGGGTCAGGTGCAGGGCGTGCCTATAATTAATTGAATAAAGCGCTTATTTTTTTTCTTGGAACTCAAAGTGCTTACATGTGAAGGTGGGGACCTCGCTAACCACCACCAGTATGCAGCACCCACTTAGGGGAATTACAATTACAATTACGGCTTTTAGCAGACGTTTTTATCCAAAGCGACTTACATCGGTTATGCACACATTGAAACACCAACGGCAGAGCCAACCATGCAAGGCGACAGCCAGCTCGTCAGGAGCAGTTAAGGTTGATGGCACGTTTCCATTGCAGGGTGTGGTTCCGTTCGGTTCACAAAGGTGCGGTACGGATTGCGTTTCCACCGCCAAAAGTGGGCGTGACCCGGACTGAGCCGTACTCGTTTTGCCCTCGTCTTCAGTACTCCTCCGTTGGGGTACTGAGACGCCTGAAAGGGTGCCGGAAAATTCGAGCTACACACCCCCTCCGTTGATTGGTCGACAGAATCGTCACTTCCGGGCGACGTAGGATAAAAACAAACAAACAGTAGCCTTGAGGTAATATTCTTTACAATGAACGTGTCGCGTAAAACGCTTGCTTGAGCGAGCGTTTTAACTGCCATATAAAAAGCATAAAGGCCAGGAACTGTTGCTGGACGACTTCCATGGTAGCTCTTGGTTTAATGTGTCGTGTTCAACTTTTCCATTGTTTTTATTGTGCAGGGTACACTGTGTCGCGCTGCTATGATGTCACGATGTTTGCGTTGCTGCCGCGGCGATCGACATCCCGGTCTACCAAAAAGGTTACTGCTGCGCTGGAAATGCGACGTCGGAACTGAGTTGGTATATATAAACCGCACTCTACCGGGCTGAGGCGAACCGAACCATACCGCACTCTGCGGTAAGCGTCTTGCTCAGGGACACATTGAACAATCGAACTGGGGATCGAACTAGCAACCTTTATGTTACAAGACAACTGCTCTACCTCATGAGCTAG
>OLKM01000057.1:27677-37677 GCA_900291075.1 Melanogrammus aeglefinus
ACACACACACACACACACACAGATAAGGCACCCACACGCACAAGCACACACACAAAAAAGACGGTACACACACTCCCATACCCCGATCAATGTCCTAGAATGACCAAAATCCTTTTGCTCTTCACGTCGTCGTGGTTTCATAGGACCTTTTACGATGACGGCACCAGTGCCAAGACCTTGACATTGACACATGCGTGCGGTCTGTGCTCAGCCATCAAGATCTTCTGTGGCGACCAAGACCAGCCGCGGGGCGGGCGTGGAGGACGCGGTGAGGAACCGGGTCTTCACCTTTGACAAGATGAGCGCCGAGATCCACGAGATCATACGCGTCCTGCAGCTCACCACCTGGGACGAGGACGCCTGGGCCAACAAGGTTCGAATCCCGCGGCGCACACTAAACCCTCCGAGCAAAACACCCCCGCTAGAGCCTGATTTATAGTCGCCCTGCGTGAACACACATGACATAAACATGGCCCTCGTGTACGGTACATGTGGCGGACTGTCGCCAGGGGGTGTTCAAACTGTGTGTCCGCATTGTGGTTACCGCAAAACACACATAGGCCTACTGTAATGCCATAGCTCCCCTCACACTTCACTAACGCCGCATCACGCGGACTATAAATGATGCTTCAGATAGTCATCCACAACCCATGACTCCATACGCTAGCAACAAACCTTGAGTGACACATAAACGATACCTGCGCACACCTCTGCAGAAATTCAGCGAATCCGCCCTGAGATCCAACATGATCCACCTGATATCCTCACGACGATAGGGAGCGGGAGGGAACAGGGATGATCTCACTGCACTGACCCACACAAAAAGAGAAACACTATCTGTAGTAGGCAACTCTATTACCGCTATTCACTCAAAGACTCAAAGATTCAGAGTCTTTTTTTATTTTGTTTTACTTTCTACAGTCTCTGTTTCTTTTTTCGCCTAGTTCTTTAACTCCTGGTTCTTTTTCTTCTCCTTCTTTCTTTCCGTTTCTTCCTCCTCCGTTCTTTTCCTCCCTGTAGAAGGTAAGCCTATACGTCTCTGACCCATCGGCATCGCCAGCGCATGTGGGTGTGTGTGAGAGATAGGGTTCACCTGTCTTGTCTTGCCTACTTGTGTCGTACCAGGTGCCGGCCGGCCTCAACGATGAGTGTTGTAGTCCCTGGTTCATTCTGTGATTCATTGGACGCCTGCTACTGCCTACCTGATGCTACATAGCATCCATAACATGGACCTCCTTGTTTGCTACATTGAAATGTGTGATAATCTGTGATCGTGTCTTGTCTTTGTGTGTGTGTGTGTGTGTGTGTGTGTGTGTGTGTGTGTGTGTGTGTGTGTGTGTGTGTGTGTGTGTGTGTGTGTGTGTGTGTGTGTGTGTGTGTGTGTGTGTGTGTGTGTGTGTGTGTGTGTGTGTGTGTGTGGCTTTAATAACGTACATGGTTATGCATACCTGCATACATTATTTTATTTTTGGCTGAAATGTTAATGTCTATGGAAATGGAATACCTTGTGATCGGCCAGACGTCATACCTTTTCAGATTTACTTTTATGACTGTCAGTGAGAATGTTTAATTGACAGAGTGCAACTCTTTATATTTCTCATGCTTTTTATTGACTAGGCACGTCATGAGATTGAAGTGTATTGATAAGGCCGGGTTTTTCCCAGAAATCCTGACCCTGCATGTTTCTCTGAAAACAATGGGCACAAATCAAGAGCTTTGTATGTGCGTGCGTGCGTGCTTCTGTGTGTGTGTGTGTGTGTGTGTGTGTGTGTGTGTGTGTGTGTGTGTGTGTGTGTGTGTGTGTGTGTGTGTGTGTGTGTGTGTGTGTGTGTGTGTTGTGTGTGTGTCGTGTGCTTGTGTGTGTGTGTGTGTGTGTGTTGTGTGTGTGTGTGTGTGTGTGTGTGTGTGTGTGTGTGTGTGTGTGTGTGTGTGTGTGTCTTTGTTGTCAGTGCACTGGACCAGGTCATGAATTATAGATTCAGACACATCCATAATAGATGAGCAGTATTTAAACCATGCCCTTAAGAGCTTTATTATCTACTGAACTGGAACAGCTCCTGAAGTGTACTTAAATGATGAGGTCGGTGTACATTTCCCAATGGAGCGACCAAAGGTGACCATGTATTTGTCTGTCTAGTAAGGACTTCTAGACGTCTTGATCCAAATCGACTCAGATTAAGTCACAGGTCCACCCTCTTGGTTTTTGGTCTGCGGAATCCAGAATATTTAAATATTTTAATAATTCAGTAAATGAATAACTGAATAACTGAATAATAATAATGTTTCAGTTTTCCCCAAACCCACTCCTAGTCTCAAACATCTTGGAAGCCTTCATTCCTAAGTAAACTACAAACCATCTAAAAAAAACGAGTGGACAACTTTGATTCAACCAAACCCTCTCACCCGCTCCGGTCCTCTGTGTGACGCCCAGCTGTCTGTCTCTCTCAGGATATGGAGGCCATGAGGATATCTCTGGCTTTGATCGAGTCTAAGATGGCGCAGGCTAAAGCGTGGCTCAAAGACCCCCACGCTCCAGCAGGTAATGGTAAATGTTCAGCACGTGGTTTATGCTAACAGAGACACAAGGTGAACGGGCCTGCGTTCTGGAGGTGGTTCATGAAGCATCTCACGAACACACGTAGACAAACAGTTATATCGGGAGAGGGCAGAACGGTAAATAAGCCACGCCTACATGCTCTTATTTACCCAGGTAAACCTTCGGCCTGTCTTGGCTTTAGCGGAAGTGGCAAAACTGGCCATGTTTGTAGTAATAACTAATTGACAAAATCATGAAACCTTATATGGTGTTGTCCGTTATGTGAAGAAGAAACCATTCATAACTGTTGTTAGCTTGAAACATGTCATCAGAAATAGACTAAAATAAAAAAATAAAAAAATCAGTAACCGGTTCAACCTCACTCTCTCAGCAACCCCCTCCGTCTCCCGCGCCCCCCCACCATGGTTCGTTTCTGCCCCGGGTGCCCCCTCCCATTGGCCCCCGGGAACCCTGACCATTTACTTCTTTTAACTTTATCGTCCATGTATCGGCTTGTTTTACCGTTTTGTTTGCCTACCTTTGCACAATTCAGGATTATTTTGCACTATTAGATGGTATTGTCCATTATGTGAAGAAGAAACCATTCATAACTGTCCTCGTGGGTCAGAGACAAACGCAATTCCTCTGTTTGTCTTGCAACATATTTGGGATTGCCCATGAAGCTGGCTCTGACCCTCACCTGGCCTTGTTTCTGTCCCAGGGGACCCAGGGGAGCAGGCGGTGAGGGTCATCCTGGACGAGGCGGGGAAGGTGGGGGAGCTGTGTGCAGGGAGGGAGAGGAGAGACGTCCTGGGAACCACCAAGGCTCTGGGCCAGATGACCGACCAGGTGGCCGACCTGCGGGCCAGGTAGGGTGTCCGGGGGAAATGTACAAACAGGGAGGGCATAACTTTGTGGTTCGAGGCTTGTTTCAATGTTTTATTCTCTTAAATTTCTACCGCTGTAGTTTTCTGCTGGGAAACCTGAATTCTCTGTCTAGGATTAAAAGCGTACATTCGTACCTTATCTTAACCTCAAATAACTTTTTGGTTCAGCTTCCATCGAAACAAGTCGTTGGAAAAAAATCGTCACGTTCTGGCCGAAAATCAGCCCCCAAATAAAGTTTTTATGTAAAATTGAAGTGATCCGTACACCACTGAACCCTAACATCCGACCCCTTCCCTCTGTTGGGGCTCCTAGGGGCCAGGGCCCCACCCCGGGCTGCATGCAGAGGGCGGCCCAGTGCTCCCAGGGTCTGGACCTGCTGTTCAGCAAGGTGGACGGGGCGGCGCGCCGACTGGACGCCCTGATCAACGCCAAGCAGGCCATCGGCCGCAGGCTGGACGCCGCCCAGGTCGGACACAAAGCCCTGCTCAGCCACACCGCCAGGACGCTGGACTACAGATGAGACTCAATGGGACTCAGGGAGACTCAATGAGACTCAATGAGACTCATTGAGTCTCACTGAGACTCATTGAAGTGACAAAACTGGCTCAATGAGACTCAATGAGACTCATTGAGACTCAATGAGACTCATTGAAGTGACAAAACTGGCTCAATGAGACTCATTGAGTCTCACTGAAATGAGACTCAATGAGACTCATTGAAGTGACAAAACTGGCTCAATGAGTCTCATTGAGACTCATTGAGTCTCATTGAGACTCATTGAGCCAGTTTTGTCACTTCAATGAGTCTCATTGAGTCTCATTGAGACTCAATGAGTCTCATTGAGCCAGTTTTGTCACCTCAATGAGTCTCATTGAGACTCATTGGCAGTCAAGCGTGTTGTTGATTTTGTCCTTGTATTGTGGTTTTTTCTAAGTAATGCTAAATGGATGCTTTTAAGGGTTCCCCCGGCGGCTGCTTCTTCCATGCTAATCAGAGAGACGTTTACTACCTACAGGATTGATTCGCATGCGGCTCCTTTTAGTGGGGATTTGCTTCCACTTTCAAACCTCTCCGTAGTTACTAATTCTTCTATTTATGCATTCAGCAGATGCCTCTAACCGACATGACTTCTAGGGAATGATGAAGCGAAGGGGTTAGGAACTTTGCAATAGGATGATTTGAAGTAGGCTTTTGGACACAGGGGATTGAACCCAGTACCAGGTCAGCTGGGAATTGAACACCCTAACCACTAAACTGTCCAACCACTATCCTACCAGAATCTACAACCATCTCTTCATCACTGTTCACTCTGTGTCATGAGCTATGGCTTCTCATGGTCAAGTTCTGCCTGTATGCCAAAAAGGCTCTTTAAATCCTGAACCACCCTATAGGAATTGGCAGGCATAGCAAGACAGCGGGATTGATGAACCATGCATGACCTGATGGGTTTCGATGGATACGATGGATGGAACAATTAAATGGTTACGAAGTGTGTGTGTGTGTGTGTGTGTTATTGTGTGTGTGTGTGTGTTTGTGTGTGTGTGTGTGTGTGTGTGTGTGTGTGTGTGTGTGTGTGTGTGTGTGTGTGTGTGTGTGTGTGTATGTGCGTGCGTGCATGCGTGCGTGCATGCGTGCGTTTGTGCGTGCGTGTGTGCGTGTGTGTGCGTGCGTGCGTGCGTGTGTGTGTGCGTGCGTGCGTGTGTGCGTTTGTGCGTGCGTGCGTGTGTGTGTGCGTGCGTGCGTGCGTGCGTGTGTGTGTGCGTCATGTGTGCGTTCTATAGGCCTGGCTGGCAGATCCCAACGGGGGCCCAGAGGGAGAGGAGAACATCAGAGCCCTGCTGGCCGAGGCCAAACGCATCGCAGATCTGTGCGAGGACCCTAAAGAGAGGGACGACATACTGCGCTCCATTAGCGAGATTGTCGGACTCACCGCCAGACTGGCCGACCTACGCAGACAGTACGTCTTCGATTTGTTTTTGACATGTCCATTGCATAGGACATGTAAATGTACCAGATTCATCTGTCCGTCCGTTCTCGCTTGCATTTATTGATTTAAAAAACAGCTCTATGTGAACATAGAGCAGAAAAAAAAGGCTCAAATGTAAACAGTAATTTATAGACGTTTTGTTCCCAGGCTCAAACTCGAGCCACATGCCACCAACAGGTGGCGTATCTTCCCCTCCTGGGGATTGTGTTGTTGCCTCAACACCCTGGGCATCAGCCCCACAATAAGGTTTAATGTTGCTGTTGTGTCGCCGCTGGTGGAGGCGGTGGTAGGGGGGGGGGGGGGGGGGCGGTGTGGTGACGGTGGTCCGTGCTCTGGTCTGCGGTTACGGTGTTATGGTGTTAAGTGGCTGTTCAGGGTCTGTGGTCTGTTAGATGACAGTCGGCAGAGGATCAATGGGTGAAATTTGACAACACTACACAAGGTTAACCTTAATCTTTGCTTTTTCTCCTGGGGGGGTGGTAATTTATGTTACATGGCTGTGAACACATTTACTGGATTAAAGCTTCCATCAATGTGAACCAAATAGGAAGGGTAGAAGTGAAGTTCAAAGTTTGATTTCTATGCCCGACGGCATGTCTGCCTGTTGTCATTAGAACATATAGCAAAGCAGACAATGTCTCTCTCTTTGTGCTTGGAGAGAGATGGAGTGATTAGTACGTGTAATTGCATTTAGTGTTAATTTTCTCCTTCTAGGAGAATAAGTTAGTATACTGGAGACTACTGCACAGATCATTGAATACAAAAGTAATAACAATTCAAAAACTATCAGTTTGAATTGGCATTTATTGTCCTCTCCTTAAGTAATTGTGGTTGTTTTCTATGGATCCATTCTCCTATCTAATACGACAGAGATAAATAAGGATGTGTACACAGAAGGCACTATGGAGCACTCCTCGATACAGACCAGGATGTTCCCGGGCATAGAGATTAGGTACGGGATAATGCCTGACGAGTTGTCCATTGTCAGGAATTAATCGCCTCCGCGAAGTCCATTAATTCCTGTTACTGGACACCTCGAAGGGCATTATCCCGCTTATACCATGGTCACTTGGCAAAGAAAAGAAATTAAGACCATTCATTTATATTTTCATGCATTTTACAAACCAAATATCCTCCAGTAAATAGGACAGACTTTAGCTACGACTTGGCAACGGGAGGTATTCTAGTCCGTCAGCTATGAGCCAGATAGCTAACATGCATTGTACATATTTATAATTCGAAATTCATCCCAGCCTTTGTACCACAGTCAGATACAAGGGTCCATATAACCGCGTTGTCTGGTAACAGTTTCATTAATTTTTCACAATTTACCAGCTCTCGTTTTGAAGGCTGAACCGACAATTTGACTGGAACTACTTAGCAGGTGTCTGTATGTCAGGAGTTAATGCACACCCTGTAGCCAATCAAAATCGAGTATTCCCCCAGACCGTGGTATAACACTGAATAAACACCAACACTTTTCAGCACATTTCTTCCATCGGACTCAAATATAGACCTACAGTAACTTACATGATGGTGGTGAGGTACTGGTTTGTGTTTTACAGGTTGTGGGTTCACTGGCTATGCTTTCACAACTAATACACAAACCTTTAATTCCCAGTCCTTGCTCTTTTATCCGAACCCCTGATCCCCGTCTCTGCCCTAGGGGTCAGGGTGACTCTAAACCCCTACTCTGTATCTCTGTCTTAGGGGTAAGGGCGACAGTCCTGAAGCCCGTGCCTTGGCCAAGCAGATCGGGGCGGCATTGCTCAACCTGCAGTCCAAGACCAACCGCGCCGTGGCCAACATGAGGCCGGCCAAGCCCGCCGTCACCCTGGAGGGGAAGATGGAGCAGGCCCTCCGCTGGGTGGGCAACCCAGGAGTGGATGACCGAGGAGTGGGTAGGTGGAGTGGGAAGGTGGAGCTCCGTCTCCAAGGAGGGAGGTGGGGGTTAGTTAGTGATGTGTGGGAAGGCTTGTGTGAGGTGCTGTTTGGCTGTTTGATTCCCGGAGTCTCCCCCCACGTCCTTGAGCATGATCCACTGAGCCTTACATCGTAAGCTGGTTATGAATTCACTTGGAAGTCGTTTCATAAAAAGCATCTGCTGAATCACTCTGCTAGTAACTCGTTTTTATGGGTTCGACTGAAATCAAACCAAACCACTTCTGAGGGTTGGGTTTTTCCCCCCCGAGTCCCGTGTAGTTTGCGGTTGTGGGTTTGGTGACTTCCCGAGCACTTCTCTGTGTGTGTGTGTTAGCTCAGCGGGTAGCGTCCTGACGTCATGAGGGATAAAGAGTAGATGCTGTAACATTATAACAGCGTATAACGACCGGCTTGGCCCATCAAACACCTCAGCCGCTAAGGGCTGTCATTTAAACCCCCGCAAACCTTGCAGTGAATGACCTCATGCGGGGTCGACACTGACCGGCCCCCAAGATGGTCCCCAGCCTCAGCCCAGCTTCGGGTCCTGTTTCCTGCGTGGAGGGCTCGTGCTGCCCGTGTATTCCCAATCCTGTAGTGTGATTGTTTACCCTTCTCTCTGCCTGTCCACCATGCTTTCCTATGGGAGCAGAGTATGAGATACTGCAGTTCTACACAGGTACCGTCGGTCGCCAATCACCACCGCTGTGCCCCATCCCTTGTGTCGAAGGAGAACCCTTGTAACAGATGCATGTTTAAAGGTCCTGCCACCAGGTGTGGGGGTGATTAGCCGTTACAAGCCTTAACGGCTTGTAACGGCTAATCACCCCCACACCTGGTGGCATGTCATGGGACCTTTAACGAGTCCATCCATTTCGTCTGTATTACGTTGTGTGATTTGTTCCGTCGTCAAATGTGCAGCGCCAATGCATGTCAAGTGCTCATGACAGCACCACCCAGCTTTACATGGACATCAAAGTCTCACTTTGATCCGAAAATTAAAATACCCCAAAAAATGATCGGATTGAAAATGTGTCATGTGAACACCTACATTTTCAACCCGATTAAAACAGGTGGGGTGGACTTGTTCTAGTGGCTCTGAGGCTGTTGCGCCCCCCACCCCCACACACACACACACCTTTCAACACACATCCCCCCCCCCCCCCCTCAGGGGGGGTTGAGAGTCGACTCTGACCCCTGCTCTCTGTCCGCAGGTTCAGGGCCGCCATCCGGGGCATGGTGGGGGAGGGAAGCGTCTGGCGGGGGGGCTGGCGGGCCCTACCGGCGAGACCTGGTGGGCCGCTGCGACCGCACCGAGGCGCTGATGGCCTCGCTGGCGGACATGGCGGCGCGCGCGGCGAGGCCGAGGCACCCCACGCCCGCGCCACCGCCGCCCAGCTGCAGGAGGGGCTGAAGGTAGAGGCCCCGCCCACACCGCCCGCCGGGGGCAGAAGCCCCGCCCACACCGCCCACTAAGGGCAAAGACCCCGCCCACACCGCCCGATAGGGGCAGAGGCCCCGCCCACTACGGGCAGAGGCCCCGCCCACACCGCCCGCTAGGGGCAGAGGCCCCGCCCACTACGGGCAGAGGCCCCGCCCACACCACCCGCTAGGGTCAGAGGCCCCGCCCACACCGCCCGCTAGGGGCAGAAGCCCCGCCCACACCGCCCGCTAGGGGCAGAGACCCCGCCCACACCACCCACTAGGGGCAGAGGCCCCGCCCACACCGCCCGCTGGAGATGGACCAGCTCTACCCCTCAGCTCCACCACCACCTTCACTATTATCATCGCTACACCCATCACCTCTCCACCACTAGCATATCACACTAGTACAATCTCCACCTCCATCTCCACCACCAACTCCACTCACCACCCCAAAATACAACCCAATCCCCTGCCCTGACTGTGTTTTGGACACCAGTGTCTCACTTTTGATTGGCCTAATATTAGTTTTACAAATTGAGGAACTAATTATGACTCGAGGGTACAATACGTGCTCACCAACAAGTTTACTCTGAATCATGATCAATCATGATCAAGAGGAAGGATGGTTGTTGGCATTTCCCCGCAGAGAAGGCGGCTGGTTGCATTCCTGCATAAGATCAATCCGGAGTTTTCTTATCAGTAGGCTATTGTTATCAGGGTTGCCAGAAATACCAACAAAATCCATGAAGGCTAAACGGTTAGGCTACTCATTTAGCCTACTACTCGTTAAACCTGTATTTTATACAGTAGGCCTATGTAAAGTCAGTGTTTAATCATTATTATCGTGCTACACTGGAGTGCCCCAGGCTATGTAATAACGTGCCATTCACTGTTAGCGGGATACACTAAACAGCCATTTTTATCCATTGGGAACATTTTGTAACTTTAGTCTCCGGTTAAATTGCGTTTTAGTTAGGCTATAGTTAAGGGAAGGGTACTTATTATTGACCAAACAACTGCCCGACCATCTCACCTGCAGGTAGAGACCGCTTAACACGGATACAGTGTGCTCTAGTTCCCTGCGTCTCATCGCTGTAATTGAGAGCCCTGGATAAGTTAAAGCTTTCTAATAAACCCACCCCCCCCCCCGAATTTGTGTGTTATTTGTAGTAAATAGAAACATAACATACAATAACCATTTCTCCCGACGCATATGAAAATATAGCAATCTACTCAGTGCTAAC
>OLKM01000057.1:42677-66151 GCA_900291075.1 Melanogrammus aeglefinus
ACTCCTTCGGGGGAACCAGACAACACACACCCTACCCTATCCCATTCCCAGCTCTTCTTTCTTTTGTTTTGCCTTCCTGCGTTCCTCTGAGATCCTCCGATCCCTACCCTGGCTCTGCCTCTGCCTCCATAGCGCCGGCACTCCGGCTCTCTGGCCTTGACCTGCTCCTCCCTCTGGTGCTTCACCTGCTGTACTAAAGTCCTTATTCCCTCACGCTTCCTCCCTGGTTGACCTGGCTGACCCCCCCCCCCCCCTACACACACTCACTGACCTCTACTATTACCCTCATCCACCATTTTCCCTTCCTTCCTTCCTTCCTTCCTTCCTTCCTTCCTTCCTTCCTTCCTTCCTTCCTTCCTTCCTTCCTTCCTTCCACCCTTTCTCCCTTACCTCCTTCCTCCATTGCTTCCTTGATTCCTTCCCCCCTTCCTTCCTTGATTCCTTCCCCCCTTCCTTCCTTTCCTCCCTTCCCTCCCTCCCTCCCTTCCTCCCTCCCTCCCTTCCTTTCCTTCCTTCCACCCTTTCTCCCTTACCTCCTTCCTCCATTGCTTCCTTGATTCCTTCCTCCCTTCCCTCCTTCCTCATTGGCCTCCTTGCTTCCTTCCCTCCTTCCTCGCCTTCTTCCCTACCTTTCTTTCTTTTTGTTCACCTCCCCCCCTCCCATCTCCCCCCCCCCAGCCTGATGAGGACGAGGCAGTAGAGGTAGATGATGAAGATGAGTTCACCGATGGTGAGGATGACTATGAGCCAGAGCTCCTGATGATGCCGTCCAACCAGCCTGTCAATCAACCCATCCTGGCCGCCGCCCAGGCGCTGCATCAGGAGGCGCGCAAGTGGTCCAGCAAGGTCTGCGCACGTGCATACACACGCAGTAATACACACACACACACACACACACACACACACAGCGTATGTTCACACAACTGGATGGGCATAGTTAGAAACATGACGTCATACTTTTGATCTAGGTTTGATACAAGCGCACACACACACACACACACACACACACACACACACACACACACACACACACACACACAACACACACACACACACACACACACACACACACACACACACACATCTAAGCACACACACACACACACACAAACCAAGCAGAAACTCATGCGTGTGAAGATATGCTTGCATGCACCTTAACATTGCATGCACCCAGAGACACAGGCCGCAACACGACTGCAGCTCGAAGGAGTTTTCTTCCGAGGAACGTAGGATGATGTTGATCACCTGCTGGCCCCATCGCTGCACTCGTTCCCGCGGGAACAACAATAAGCTCTGGCATCGCCATAGCGACCCTCAACCAGGCTGTGGCTGAAGGTGCAACCGTTTCTGTTTTTTTTTTCAATGTTGTTTCATTTTGGCAACACACTCAACCCACGGTGGTTGACCTGCGGTTGTGCCGGCGTCATCGCCGTAGGTGTCAATCAGATGGAGGATTGCTTCCTTTGCCCGTTGCACCTGATTTACTGTTCACCGTTGACTATGCACCGAGAGGTTCCCAGGCTGCTGTTTCAAAAGGACGGCGGGGACAGTCCGGTCACCGGAGGCACCCGACATAACCTGCACCGCCGCGGTCGATAAACGCTTGTTTTCACATGGCATGCGACTAGGCATCACCGTGGCAGTTTTGCACTGAGACATCCGAATCTAACCGCTCTGCAAACTGCTACGAAGGCACAGTGGGGGCGCGTCCTCAAATGTTTGATTCTCCATCGTCCTAATCAAAGGTTTGCGATGACTGTTGGAAAACCTGTTGTTCACAACATCATCCTCTAAACTGTCCGCCCTTCAGCATTTAAAATCATAACGCTGGCCGCATCCGGAAAACAAATCCCCACGATGACCGCACCAGGCCTCTTGCTCACTCTGTCCTGTCCGTGCTGCTCTGCACCCCTTCCCCCCCTTGTATCCCAGGGCAACGACATCATCGCGGCAGCCAAGCGCATGGCCCTGCTCATGGCCGAAATGTCCCGCCTGGTGCGCGGCGGCAGCGGGAACAAGCGGGCGCTGATCCAGTGCGCCAAGGACATCGCCAAGGCCTCGGACGAAGTGACCCGACTGGCCAAAGAGGTGGCCAAGCAGTGCACGGACCGACGCATCAGAACCAACCTGCTGCAGGTGACGGAGACACGAGCACACGGGCGCACGCACGCACGCCGACACACCGGGCATGCGGCCGCACAGAAGTGTAGACACACAGGCGCAGAAACGGACATACACGCACTTACACACGCATGTCTATGCATGTGTAGACACACATGCATAGACATAGACACTGACACTGACTGACTGACTGACTGACTGACTGACTGACTGACTGACTGACTGACTGACTGACTGACTGACTGACTGACTGACTGACTGACTGACTGACTGACTGACTGACTGACTGAACTGACTGACTGACTGACTGACTGACTGACTGACTGACTTGACTGACTGACTGACTGACTGACTGACTGACTGACTGACTGACTGACTGACTGACTGACTGACTGACTGACTGACTGACTGACTGACTGACACACACACACACACATCAAACATACATACATACAAACCGTACACACCGTACACACCGTAGTGTGGTAGAACAGTTTGTCCACCAACTGGTTTCAGGTTGCTGGTTTCAATACTACAGTTGGTCTTCCATAAGTGTTCAGCTGACACCTTACTCCCTATTACTCTGGAAGACAATTTGAACACTTTCCCTGTTCGGCAGGTTTCTTAGGTGTCAATATAGACCAGCTTCAGTTTATCCAACATCATCATAGTTTCCACCCTACCGGCTGCATTAGCTATGCATGTTTTCTAACGAAAGTCAGTCATTCACCGACAACCGACCCACGTTCATTTGTCCCCCGCAGGTGTGCGAACGCATCCCCACCATCAGCACTCAGCTGAAGATCCTCTCCACGGTCAAAGCCACCATGCTGGGCCGCACCAACATCAGCGAAGACGAGTCCGAGCAGGTACGCGGGCTCGTCCACCGTTAGCCTTGTGTCGTTTTTCCTTTGTTATCAGGGGTGGGCGCAGTTGTCCCCAACCTTTTCGGGGCGCAAACCAGTTTTAAGTTCAGCACACTCCTGCGACCCCAACTTGAATCTGCTGCTACACACATAGTTGAAAGTATAGTTTGAAGTGATTAGTGATTGTTTGCTTGTGGTTAAAAATTGTGTTTGTATATTGGGGGCCTTTACGGGATCTTTCAAACCGTATTAAAGGAAGATGGATTTATATTCTGTAAATATTTAAGGGCACATCAAATAAAGTGTGCAACTCAATATCTCTGACTGATAAATCATCCATCATCCACGACCCCCGTGTGCATATCAGGCCACCACAAGTGGGGTCTCAACCCCAAGGCTTCTCAACCCCGGGTCAGGTCAACCCATGGTTTTGTGTTGATGTTCCTATCCCCCCCCCCCTGTCCAGGCCACAGACATGCTGGTGCACAACGCCCAGAACCTGATGCAGTCCGTGAAGGAGACGGTGAGAGAAGCCGAGGCAGCGTCCATCAAGATCAGGACCGACTCGGGATGCACCCTGCGCTGGGTCCGCAAGACCCCCTGGTACCAGTGAACCCCGAACCCGCCCAGCAACCACCAGAACCCAGGGAGTTTAGTTACACATAAAAGAGCACCCCACAGATCCTTTGTACAAATGACACGCACGCAAAGGAAGAATGATAGCACTCGAAGTGCAGCTTTCAGTCCGTCCTTTACTTCAGTTTGTGTGTGTGGTGTGTGTGTGTGTGTGTGTGTGTGTGTGTGTGTGTGTGTGGTGTTGTGTGTGTGTGTGTGTGTGTGTGTGTGTGTGTGTGTGTGTGTGTGTGTGTGTGTGTGTGTGTGTGTGCGCGCGTGTGCGTGTGTGCGTGCGTGCTGTTTGTGCGTTATCTTTTGGTACTTGGCCTACTGTCAGCTAGTCCTACTCGGTTTCCGGGCTCTTTCGTCTGTAGCTATGGAAATCCATAGGTTAATATTTGACAGTTTTTTTATATATATTTTTGGTATGTTGGGTTACAAGAGTTTATCCAAATCCCAGGTATATATTTTTTGCATGAAACGTTTTTTCTACTTTTAAAGGAGAATTATGAAATATAATAATCACTGAGAAAGAATGTTTACTTTTGGTTGAATGTCATCGGTTTATTTTGGTGTACTGTATATATTTAATAGGGATTTATTTTGTTAACATCCTTTGCTGGGAGTTAAGGTGCTTTGGTCTTGTGCATACCTGGCTGTATTTCGGTCCTTATGTTTACGTTGAATCGTTATACTGCTCTTAACTGAAGATCCATCTGAGAGGTGAAACATGACCTATCAACTGAATTACACTTTGCCATGCAATGCTTTTGTTTATTTATTTTCACGATTTATGGGTTTATGAAACCTATTTAAAAGGTCATATTGCTGAGAAGTGGATATTTTTACTTTTGTGGGGGGGGCTAACGTCACAGAAGCATTAGCCAACGTTGTCCAATAGTTAGTTCCTTATGGTTCAACATTGCCCGAGGGTTTTTCATTTCATCAACACAGTTTATAACCACGACAACAAACTGTTAATATGAAATAGGTCAAGTAAAAGACATTTGACTTAGAAGTAATGTTACTTTTTTTTAAAGTTATAGTTGCAATGTGTACCATTTCAACAAGCTCGTGGCGTAAATGAAAAGACATCGAAATGTGTGTAGTCACTGCTGATCGAGTGATTTTATAACGTATCAATAAAATCACATCTTATTACGAACATATTCTACAAATAAAAAAGTAAATACCCTGGCAGTTATTTCCATTCTTAAAGTCTCTCCTGCTTTCTTACCGGGAGCTAACACATTGCGACTTCAATCTTTTTGTGCTTTACTTTCATACCACTTCTCCCCTTAACATGTTTATGATTTGGCGTTCTCCTTGTTAGAAGCCCATTCTGGAGACGTATGCGTGAGAACTAACCTGGAAATCAATCCATCATCATTTGGTTGTGCTTTTTCCAGACGACCGCAATGGTTTTATAACCTTCAAAAATGTCCATGTGGCTAACTGGTATATTCATGCAAGTGCTCAATTTGGATTTGCATCAGGCAACTGCAAAAAAATATATTTTTTTGCCTGACATGTTCAAGATAATAACCCATCAAATTGTTATTTTTTAATATTTTAGCATTGCTTCAACCACGTGGTGGTATCTTTTTTTTTTTTTACATCGGCAGTTTAAGAACTGTCAGAGAAAAGTATAAATACGTGTGTCCTTATAAACATTACTCAACAGGCAGTATTAAAAGGTGGACTGTGGTTTAGGAAAAGGATTTACGTTAATTGCACGTTGGCCTATAACGATGAAGCAATCGCCAACGTTGAGTCACTGAAACTCTCCAACCTTGGATGTCTGATTCTCATAGCGCTGTCCACACACCTGTGCCTTGGAACAATAAAAAAACAAGTACTGTTGGACTTGATAGCCTCTTTATTTGACACATTATGCTCTTAACAATGTTATCGCATACCAATGTACACTTCAGGAGCATTGCCGTAAATACGCACACATAAAACATGGGTTTTTCTTATAAAATATCTTAATTTGTCGATAAACAGAGGACATTCCTTGTCCCCCCTCCCCAATAAGTGATTGTGCAAAGGCTGTGTTGAATAAGGCTGCATTTCGAGAGTATTGTTTTATAAAAGTAAGTAAGTGGGATTTCCTGCCTAGCGTCCTCAACTCTCGACAACAGAGCAGAGATGCACCACGGCTCCACACCACGGTGGGGACTGACAAGCAGCAGAGACGAACCACCGGCACTAGCCAGTGCCAACTTACCGTTGCGTGTAGTTGTAGTCAAGAGTGACGAGGTTAGGTCCTACATATAATACAGCTCGCCAGCTCTCCCCAGGTGGACCAGGGCGCTCTCCATGGCAGACAAGACATTCCAGTCAAACCGCAAAGCCAACATTTCTGGGCTGAAATACCTGCACTGACACGGTCAACAAGGGAACGGTGGCCACTTGGATTCTAGAAAAATAGCTACTATGAAACTGATTGTGTTCAGCTGCAAAAGTTAACAAGGTCTGCAAACATTGACACTGGTTTCATGCTTTATGTGCTCCAGTGTGAAATGGCGTCGCTGGCAGACTGCTGCACAAGTCTTTTAAAGCTTAGTGTTTTCCCTTAGAGCATATAAAATGGGGATAAATAAACTATGACATGAAGAAAAATAAACTAGTCCACAAATCTCTCAAAATACCTATCATCTGGTCAAGATAATGCAGACAAAAAAGAGCATGCAAGTATTTTCCCCACAATTATTAAGGCTTCCCTTTAAAAGGTTAGAAGTATCATTCGATTCTCTGCAACACTATGAACATATAAGTCACCTTTGGACAACACAAAGTCTTTCATTAATAACAGTGAGCTAGGATACAAAAGGCTCGTAATACTAACTGAAACTTGGAGCGTGGGAGAAGTTTCAGTTCCCCGTGTTTGGCACATTGGATTGTTGGCCGTCGTCAGCCAGTTGATGCTCAGGTCCTTACTTGGAATTTTCCAGCTTTTGTGACATATTTGACTCCTTTAAAAGGCTTGTACTTCTCTCCATACATGTCCAGTCTGTTCACCTTTAGCCCTGCAACAAAGGAGGTCAGGTAAGCTAAGCAAACAAGGAGCCATTCGGGTGGACAAAGTCCACACATTCAAACCCAACGCAAAAACGGTGTATGAATGAATTAAGATAAGATCTACAGAATGTTGTGTGAAACAATATCTGTTCTGCAGTCAAACTATACCACACAGAGTAAGACAATGAGCCTTTTTTTTTAATGATATCCTCTTATGGGTGTCAACGTTTTTTCTTGCAGGTAGTGGATATTCAAGTTCAGTAGGTCCAGTTCAAGGAATTAAGTTGCATTGAGACAAATGCATTGCATTTTGACAGGGTCAAGAACTTTTAATACACACAAGTGCAAATGCCTGGACATTTTATTTTATATTTTATCGAAATTAGATGTTGATTACTCATTGTTCTCATTCAAATTAAATGTCAAAGTTATAATATAAACTACATATTTTTTTCTGATATAGAGCAGATTTTTCTTACAAGTATATTTTAAATGATTTACAAAGTGTTCATTCCTTAACAGTAAATAAGGTTTCACCTCATTCTGTTTTCACCCCCCTCCCTGCCAGAGGCCTGTCTCTAGCCCCACTGTTAATTTACCAAACAGCTTATACGATGACACCTTTTGCCTGCCCTTATTCCCTCCCTGCCAGAGGCCTGTCTCTAGCCCCACTGTCAGTTGATCAGGAAGTAAATGTTTCACCTTCATCCTGTCCTCCTCCTCCTCGCTGCCAGAACTCTGTCTCTACCCCCCCCATTGTTCTTAAGGCGGCTCCACACCGGCCTAACCGTTGATGAAGCGTTTGGGGAGCCTCGACGAGTTTGGGCTTACATATCTGTTCCGTGGGTTCAGCTCTGATGGAACCAGCTTTTGGAACCGCGTGGACGGTGTCCGGACCGGTTCAACATGCAAGGCCTTGAGAGCCTTACCAGGGCTTCAAAGTAGGTACGCTTAAATAGTGAACTAAACTTAACTAAGGTAAACTTTGACCCCCAAAAAAGATGGTCGGAAACTTCTGGAATGGGGGAGCGATTACCTAAAACCTGGATCATTCCGGCAGGGTAAAAGGAAAGGTTACTTTCAAAGTAAGAGTACCCGATATTGCCAGCTGTTGAATTTTGAGGGCGATGTTGATGGAGGGGTTGTCCTCTGGTTTGGGGGCTCCGGCCTGCAGACTGAGGCTGCCCCGCAGGTTAGGAAGCTTCTGGGGGTTCAACCTCCCAATGTCCCACACCAGCACCTACCCCCCACCACCACCACCACCACATAGACACGCCTTAACAGGTTATCGGTAACATTACTAAAGTGTAAATAAAAAGTAATCTTATAAACGCTGTACTCTGCTGTGATGTGAACGTTTGTTAAACTGCTTTTCTTAGCCCATTTCCAACAGGACTAGATTAAAAAAAATTAGCACCCCTTTGAACTGAAGCGAGAATCTATTTTTAATTTGGAATCGAGAATCAATTTATTAAATCGAATCGTGGCTCCCCAGAAACTAAAGGCAACACTAGAGCTGGGCGATTAATCCTAATTCAAATTGATGGTCTAAAAATAAGAAAAAAATACATTTCTTTATTTTTTTTATTCAAACGTCAACATGGTACAACGTGCGCAGAAAAAAGTGAGTGTTTAGAGTTTTCCTAAAGTCTGTGGCAACCAAATTTTGCTTTTGTTAATCACTGTTAATCTTCAAATAAAATCCAAACTTAAAAAATATATATTCTTATAATTTATAGAACATAAATCGATAATCGGTTTTGGTTACCTTGGTGACGGGGTCGTAGGTGTGGCTGCCCTGCGTGGCTGTGAGGCTGGCACCGAGCACGGCTTTGGGCATGTGGACGCTGATCACCAGGCCCTCCACCGCCTTCCCCATGGTCTGTTTGGGGCCCGCCGTCAGGTCCAGGCGGCCCCCGGAGCCGCTCTCGAAGAAGCTGATGTTCTGCTTCACGTACACGGGGATGGCCACGAGGCTGGGGGGGGGGGGGGGGAGCAGAGCAGAGGGTCCACCGATATAAGAGTCCTAACTCCTCTAAGGGCTGCGACATTATGGGGAAAATCATAATCACGATTATTTTGGTCAATATTGAAATCACGATTAATCAAACAATTACGTTGTGTTTATTCAGCATGTCTATCCCAAAAAAAACCTTTCTAAAGGAGAACTTTGAAATTTCACCTTAAAGAAATACACAAAATGGTCAAAAAGAAAAATGTTTCAATCTAGTATGATATACAGATCTGAACCCAGCTGTTCTGCGCTTTCTATAAAACCTTAAAAAAATATTTAAAAGAAAAATAAATAAAAAATCTAAAACTTGATGTTAATTTTGTGACCGCTTGACGCTAAAATCGAAATCGTGATCAAAATCCGATTAATTCCCCCAGCCCTACCTCCTCTAGGTATCATTGGCGCAGCACGGCTTAGTGCCTGGCATAATAAAGTAGAGATGATGGCCAACTCCTTCGCTGAACGCGCCTGTAGGGAAGGGGTACGGACCGGGGTGGGGGGCGCGCTTACTTCTGGGCGTTGACGTGGTAGGACATGAGCGTGAAGTTTCCATCGGGGGGGATGAAGGAGAGGACTCGCTCCGCCTCCCAGCGCTTGAATCTCACACACGGGTGGAAACTCACATCGTCCAGGAGCCGGGGATTCTGCAGGGCGAGATGGAGACCGGGAGAGACGGTTACAGCCGAAGTCACCGCGTGAGCCGGCTGGATTAGAGAGAGATCAGGATCACAGGAGAATCCATCTAGCCAGGCTTTGAGTCCAGCCCTTGGGCCCGAAACACAGTGGTTGGGACAATCCTAGCGTCCTAGGAGGAACTGCGTGATCTACTGTGATTGACACATGGTTCATCCAATAATGCCCTGCCAAGTATTTTTAGAAAGACGTCGCATATGGTTCTGTATAACGACGCACCCGGTACGTCAGGTTAGGAGGTTGGAAGGAAAGTCATCCGACAATAAACTAATATCTAGAATGCTGGGAGGAGGGGAACCCACCATAAAAGAGAGGGTCAGATCAGGCATCCCAGAGAGCTTGACGCAGGCTTCAATTACACCCTGTATTTCAGCACACACCGTCGTACCTGTGGACCGGCAGGCACACAAAATATGTATTATGCATAGATATAGAAACACATCAAAAGTAAGAAAATTGGTGACCACAGCATATTAAAGAACAACCCTGCTTGTTCAATTTAAGCCGGACCATAAGCTGTGCTCACTGTGTGGTTGTAAATGTAAAATGCTTGCGTTTGTTTCTTATCTATTTGCTCTGCTACCTCATAGCTGTGTTATCTAGCAGCCCTGTGGGTTACCGATAAGCCCTGGCATGAACTGAAAAGAGGAGGGTTGGTTGCTCTGCTTAGAAAAGGAACTGCCACAACATTACTGTACCCAATAAGGAAGGTATTTCCTACCTGATTTGTCCACTATGGCGTCGATCTCCTCTATCACGTCGAAATAAGCCTCATTATTGGTGTATTTTACACCAGATCGCCTCCATGGGATGGTGGACAACTGACCCGATGGTAGCCTTTCTTCAAAATTACTAGTTCCTGGAATAAAACAAATAATGGCATTTAGCGTAGAAACGCAGAAAACAAAAGAGCAGTCAGGTAGAATCAACTATTGCTATTGTATCAAACAGAATGGTGTATATAATTGCGGGGAACGCTGGATCATGTGTGTGGTGTGTCGAAGGTCTGCGGACCTGTGAGTGTGTTGACCATGGTTCTCAGGATGGTGGGAGGCCGGATCATCTCCTTCAGGATGTTGGACTCTGTAGCCAGAGGGAAACCGTTGTCCAGCATCTCCTCCAACAGCTCGTAAACCGTCACCACGTTGTCCTTAATCACCGTCTCCGAGCATTCCCCAAAATAATCCTGGGGAAAATAAAATAATTACGGTATATATATGAAATGGCACATAGTAAGGATGGTTGATGTAGATCAACCGAAGAGAATAGTTTATGGTATATTACGTAGTAATCATATAGAGTAGAGCAGACATTCACATCAGCAGATGCTTTAATATAAAGTGGCTCACTGTGAATTTAGACAAGACAATAATGGGCAAGTAGTGTCTGGGTATCTTGCAGCCTACTGGGTTTCTATCCTTGTGTGCTTTTAACAATCGAAATGCTTGGGCTGACCTGAAACGTCTCGACCACTCTATGCAGGAACTCGATCACGAAAAGCGGGGGGGCCTCCGTCTGGATGACCGACAGGAAGAAGAGCCTGTCGCGGTAGATGCTGATAAGGTAGTGGTGCGGGGTCTGCAGCACGGGGGGGACATCCTCTGGCTCCGCAGCCTTCTCCTTCGCTTCGAAGAAGTAGTCGCAAACACTGCGGCCGATGACGCTCTTCCAGTGCTTCTCCAGGAAGATATCTCCCGAGTGGTTAATCAGAAACAGGCTGTGGATCATTTCAACTGCAACAATGGGGATGCTGTCAAGGTTGTGACTGCTGTCACATAGAGAGAGAGAGGTAGGGAGGGAGGAGATGAGGAAGAGAATATACAAGTTATAGGAAGAAGAAATGTCACAAGCACATTGAAATCACCAATCGTTTACTACTGCATTAAAGATGTACGATGAATTCATGCATTCAAAACATAAAGTAAAAAGCCAGTCTGACAAGTTGCAACTTCAAAATATGAAACTGAAAACACAGGTAAGTTAGAAGGCTGGCAACTATATTAGTAAACAACGAAGTACATCCGACTTTCGGTCCACGACACTCAATCAAAAACATTCAATTCCACTCCATGACCATAGAACGTCACTGGAAGATAGGTGACTTATTTCAACTTGGCATAACAAAGGCATAAAGTTATACCTGCAGGAGTCGATGAACGATGTTGTGGCAATGTGGCACTTTTTCAACTGACCACTCATAGTGGCCACGGAGAAGCCTGAACTTTTAGGCAAGCTAAAACAATGAGCAATACATGAACTCAATTTTAGATTATAGTATTTATTTTTATTTATTATATACATTAACCATGCTTTAAAACAGCAATTCATATTGATTTGAATGAACACATAAATAATGGACGAACAGCGAGCGGTTTACTTTAGGTCGGGCAGCGCCGAGGCCACCTCAACACCGGTTCCACAGAGAAGGCGCGTGTCGTCCGTTATCCGTCGATCGGGATCGTTATTCATTTCCTATAAGCTCATCGAAACGCAGAGTAACCATCAAGCATGGCTCCAAAGTCGAGGAAACAGAGACATTCGGAGGAGAAGGAGAAGGTAGAAGTCACTCCTCCAAAGAAACAAAGACTCTCAGAAGAGAAGAAGCCAGACTCTCCGACCGAACTAAGGTGATACTAATAAACATTTCAGGGAACGAAGCCTTCCGTGGTTGCTTTGTGTTGTATTGCACTCGCACGTAAATCACTATTTATATAGCGATCGCCTACCAAGTTAGGAGCAGCTGTTTTTGTGGTGCTAGTGAACGAGTCACTTATTGGGGAATTGCGCGCAGTCTGCAGCCGGCGGGCGTTTGTGGAGCTCCCACGTGGCTTGTGTTGTGCAGGAGTCGCTAAAGTTAGTTATGGGAGACATTGAATCATCGTCGTGTCTTCCAAAATGACCTTTCAAGCAATGTTGTTTGCCGTAGTCGCGTTGATTTTTGTAAAAGCGTGCACGCTGAAGGTCAACGCGTGTGTAGTTTACCCCGCAGTGGTGCGCGCTCCCGTCCTGGTTGAACGACTCACTGCATGACTGGACTCTTTCACATTATTGCCACTCCGATGGGACAGTCGACTAATTTGATTGTTCTTCTTCGACATTATCTGTGTGTCGGTGAAGAATAACGTTGGAGTGTACTGTAACGTTCATACATGTAACATAAGCATGCCCCAATGTCATCAGCTAGACGTGAATCGCCATGTCATTAGATTGTTTAAGAACGAGTCAACCGCATACATTTATTATATTGACGATCGATTGAATAAATAAGTACACAACTATCAGGCAGTGGTATGATTGGGTCGCTCCTTCTTCGGCTCCGATGGGGGCGGGACTTCTTCGTGCAGACACATGTCGATCCGTGCAGCACGCAGAGATGAAATTAGGAGTTTTTTGAGTTCTGAGCTCTTTTGGTCTCAGAATTGGTACCGCTCCACAAGTCTGTCAGCGTCAGATATTTTAGAAGTAAGGACACCATGTCTGCTCCAAGGTAAGCTCCCCCCTACAAATTGGGGGTTGATTTGATAAGTGGAAACATTTATCTTTCGAGATGGACATGTGCAGTGGCTGGAGGCATAGTAACATCTCGCCCAGCCCGGTGTTATTACTTATTATTACAAGCTCAGTGATTACTTGATAAAAAAGGCTAAGAAAAGCACGATTGGAACCATCTGTATACATGGATAACCAGGGTGTGGCATCAGATACGTGGTGGTTGTTTATTATGCTGAAATTGACAAGTTACCTAGTCTATAGTTAATATTATAACGTTGTTTGTTTTCCAGTACCAATTGCATCAGTCAATCATATGGCATGCTTTGCTTTGTGTTGTGTCAAAATGGACTTGAGCAGAACAAACCAGTCCTATATTTGAGTGTTGGTTAAGCACATCATGTGCCAAGCCATGCGCATATGGTTGGTTTTGCCTCGATGGGTTTAACCCAAATGAGAGAACAAGAGTACATTCAGGGATTCATTTCTTTGCCTTACACGTTTCATGTTTACACTCTTGACGTAACAAGGGTGTGGTGCGGTTCTTTTATTTTAAAGCTCATTATTTTGTTCCACTCAAAGGGGAAATATGACTGTATCCTCTCCTATATTTGAATGAGTTCCTGTTCCCGTTCATACACGCTTCAGTTCTTGCACACTGTAATGGAACAGGCAGACCTCTCATCTTGAGCTCTGGTTGGTTTCGCCTGAGGGCAAATGCAGTCTTTCAAAGGTTTTTTTCTTATGTCATCATGAATTTGTGCGCCCATGTCACCCTGTAACCGGATCTGAGGGACGGAACAAAAATGTAGCATTGGAAGTGTGTAAGTGTGTAATGCTGTATGATGTAAATGCAAATGTAGTAATGCATGAATCAAACAAGACGTGTCGTGTTATGCCATTCTCCTTGTAAAACTTTTCTATGTTGATGCAACCGTAGGGTGCTGCTGTCATTTTGTTATAGATTTGTTTTACAAGTGTCTTTTTTTTTTTTTGTGTGTGTGTTTCTAGCCCCAACTCTCTGTTCGGGATGGGAAACCCCCTCCTGGACATATCAGCCGAGGTGGACAAGGACTTTCTGGACAAGTGAGTTACACACCTGAACGTGTGTGTGTGTGTGTGTGTGTGTGTGTGTGTGTGTGTGTGTGTGTGTGTGTGTGTGTGTGTGTGTGTGTGTGTGTGTGTGTGTGTGTGTGTGTGTGTGTGTGTGTGTGTGTGTGTGTACCATCCCCACTGTAATATCATTGGGTTGTGGGACAGGTCCATGTGCGCGCTGTAAGACATTGCCTTACCGTTGACTTAACACATCCTTGGAATCCTCTTTTAATGACTGCTGCCCTGCTATCCTAAGGGCAGTGGCATGCATTTGGTTCATCCCCAGAGAGAAAGCCTTTGTTTTATAAGAGATGCTAAAATCAGTTAAAACCTGGGGCAACAACCAACATTTTACATCTGGAACAAAGAGTACGAGAGTTTTTGCATTCAATTCGTTTTTTATACCATTTATTTTAAACAACGGCTGGTTATTACAAAGTGACCGGTGGCTTGATGCTGTAAATGCTCATGTTGGATCCTTCTCTATATTTTAATGGGTGATGTGAGGGTAATCCACGCCGGTTGGGGTAGGCCCGTTCTGGTTTTCTCCGGCCCCTGGCTAGCCAGGAGTTGACGGGTGCAAAGGGCTCATGCAGGTTTATGCTCAGAGTCCATTTCCAACCCGTTGTGTAAATGCCTGAATTAGCCTCCAACCCACCCCCTCTCCTCCCTCTCCTTGACCAGTTCTAATTCACTCTCGCATGAGGATAATGCTAGACTTGCATGGCACTCTGATAACCGTGTGTGTGTGTGTGTGTGTGTGTGTGTGTGTGTGTGTGTGTGTGTGTGTGTGGTGTGTGTGTGTGTTGTGTGTGTGTGTGTGTGTGTGTGTGTGTGTGTGTGTGTGTGTGTGTGTCTCATCCCGTAGGCTCTGTAAAATGATGTGTATGTTCTGCCCTCTATGATTGTAAACTGATCTTTATGTTCTGCCCTCTGCAGGTTTGGACTGAAGCCCAATAACGCAATCCTGGCAGAAGAGAGCCACAAAGCGCTGTTAGTAACTCCTCTATTGCATTGCAACATTTAATGTAACTTCCCTGTATTTTAAAGAAGTAAGAAACAGTACTCTTAAAAGTACTCTTCACGATTTGATCTTTGTTTGAACACTAAATGAAACAAAGAATGGCAAATGAAGGAATAGCTAACTGTAAATTAACACGTTGTTTGTCAAGCAAAGTGGTAAGGGGAAAGAAAAGTCTGTCAAAGAGAGACGCTTGGTCCCTGGTTTAATCCACTTCATTCTGGAATAGGCTGGACAAAACAGGCAAGCTCCAGAACTAATCACGTTCGAGCTTGATTAGATGACGACAGCCAATAAGATGGTCCCAAAAGGAATGGGAGACCGGGCCTGAGAGGCCGTTCAGCCAATTGCAGGATTGGAATCCCCAAATGCCTCCTGTGACTAGAGAGGGAGAGTTGAGAGTTTTAGGTCAAAAAACAAATATTTACCAGAAGATAGCAGAGCTGGTGTGTGTGTGTGTGTGTGTGCTGTCCATGCATATGGTCGCACACGTCCTTTTCACATGTTGTCTTATTTGTTTAACAAACTATGCTGCCCTGCCAGTGTGTATAGTATATGAGTAAGCTAGTCCTTGTCTCCCATGGCCATGGCCCACTATGTTTGTTATAGGAAATGAGGGTAATGAATCTGCTTTATTTAATGTAATTCCCCTGTAAAGCTGATTTCACAGAGTATTATGGGTACCGTTAGTTCTCGGAAGAAAAGGTCAATTATATATAATCAACTGAAAATGCTCTTGGCCCCTGAAAGCCTTAAGGGCTGAAACTATCACAAGACGGCTTCATCATCCGAAGTTGGTGCGGTATCCCTCCCTGTAGTGACCAAAAAGATAATTAAAATGATAAAAAGCATAATCTACCAAAACCTCGGCCCACTGTACTGCAAACACGTCGTGGAGCAATGCGACCAATGGCGTCAGTTCTCAGGAGATCACGCCCCCTCTTCCCTCGCGGCGGCCGGTCAGTCCCAGATGTCTCATCTCGGCAACCTCTGCCTTAGTCTCAGGACCTTAACAGCAGTGGGGCCGCCGGTTTCGCTTCCTCCCTCTTCCAGACACACACGGCACCCACAGACCCCGAGTACACGAATCAGCACCAGTAGAAGTTCAACGTGAGAGACGGACAAGGCCAAAGCCCTCTTTCTAAATATGGATATTTTTATAGGAAATCTAGACGTAAACTATTCATGGAATGGTTTATCTGCCAATGCTACTGTAGAGTCAGGACTTTAAGGTGACAGGCAGCAGGGGTGATCCAACGAGTGTCTGGAACGCGTTGTAGAGAGGGCTCCTGCTGCTGTTCCCTGGCCACCTTCTCCTCCACCTCACTCTGCTCCCTCCTCGGTCTCCAGGTTCGAGGAGCTCATCGACAAATTCACGGCCGAGTACCACGCCGGGGGCGCCACCCAGAACTCCATCCGAGTGGCACAGGTGGGCGTCTCGCACCACCCCGCCTGCTCCACCGGGTTGACACATACCCTCCCATAGCTGTAGCCGAGTGTAAAGGGAGGCTTTTAGACCGTGAAAACGGACTGCTTTAACTCCCGCGTCAGGCGGAGGTAAACTGGAAACGGCTAGGGTTGGCCGTGCCTATTCCCCCAAACATGGCTGATATTTCCTGCAACAGATTCTTGCTATCTGGGAGTTTAATTTACTGGGAGATGAAGATAAAACACAAGGCTGGCTTGTGTTTCGTATAAAATGAGGGAAATGTTTTTTACTGTAAATGATGCGACTGCTGCCCCAAGTGGGAACTCCACTTACTGGAGGCAGGGGGTTGGCCTTCTAGTGGCCTAGCCATACAGCTTCATACAAGTTCTGCCGTACTGAGATCCTGTCGCTCGCTGCTGCCCCCCAGTGGATGATCCGGAAGCCCGACAAGGTGAGCACGTTCTTCGGCTGCATCGGCAAGGACAAGTTCGGGGACATCCTGAAGAAGAAGGCGCTGGAGGGAAATGTGGACGCCCACTACTACGAGCAGGACGAGGAGCCCACGGGCACCTGCGCTGTGTGCATCACCGGGGATAAAAGGTTAGACCCGAAATAACCCCCGGCACATGCTGTTAACGCCAGGCCAACGTCCCCGTGTCCCGTTACTCCGCTTCCAATCGGGACCCTTGGAAGGGCAGTGTGTGTGTGTGTGTGTGTGTGTGTGTGTGTGTGTGTGAGATTCGGTGACTTCTAGCGGTGAGGTTGCAGATTGCAACCTACTTAATATGATAACGTGTCTTTTCTGTTTTCATTCGATTATACACCAATTAAAACTTATAAACATGATGTTCCATTTCTGCCCGGTTCGTCCCGCTAGATGCCTCTGAGTTATGAACACTTTTGACCATTAACCATGACATCTGTTCTTGGCACGTTGCCTACTCTCCATTTGTGTCTCTTGCTCTATCCCCCCCCCCCCCCTCTCTTTCACTCTAACTCTCACTCTCAGGTCTCTGGTTGCTAACCTAGCGGCGGCTAACGCGTACAAGAAGGACAAGCATCTGGACCTGGAGGAGAACTGGGCGCTAGTAGAGAAAGCTAAAGTCTACTACATTGCTGTAAGTGGGGTTGCAATGACTGTGCACAAAACAAAAAAAAGACTTGCGGGAAACTGAACATTTTAATACCAGGAACAATATAGCTATGGTTTATGGAAAGGGAGCAACGACATGCAAGAAGGACTCTGAAATTCAGAAGGGCAGATTTGAAAATAATCCTTTAACCAGTATTATTCACTGCAGCAGACCTATGGAAGGGATGCAATAAAAAAAAAATGGGATAAAACCGACAGGACAAAATTATGTCCTCTGCCCTGGTGAGACGTCCAATCCCCGTTCCGTGGTTTCCCCTCAGGGTTTCTTCCTGACCGTCTCCCTGGAGTCCATCCTGAAGGTGGCCAAGCACGCGGCGGAGAACAACAAGGTGTTCTGCCTGAACCTCGCCGCTCCCTTCATCTCCCAGTTCTTTAAGGACGGCCTCATGCAGGTCATGCCCTACGTGGACGTTCTGTTCGGGAACGAGACGGTACGTCAGGCCGGCCCACCACGTCTGCCTGCCAAGCTGGTCTATTAACTGATAGTTAATAGTAATGATGATAATGTTCAATGTGTTTTGAATTGATAACAGGGTGACTAAAAGCAGATTGCAACGGCAATAAAAAAGGCAATAATTTGAGACTGATAAGCATATACTTGAAAAAGATAGGACTAAACGGTTAACTGTATGAATCAGACAAACACTGGATCGTCGTGATTTCATATTACTGCTACGTTCATTTTCAGGAGGCTGCTGAGTTTGGCAAAGCGCAAGAATTTGAGGTGAGTGAATCGGTGGTCTCGATCAAACCTTAAATGGCATCCACACTGCTGTCATTCATTAGTTACTGCTGGCGCTTGCCTTAATGTTTCTGTTGTTAAAAGACTGGCAGTGCTTACCTTAATGTTTCTGTTTACTGACTGGCAGTGCTTACCTTAATGTTTCTGTTTACTGACTGGTGGTGCTTACCTTAATGTTTCTGTTTACTGACTGGTGGTGCTTACCTTAATGTTTCTGTTTACTGACTGGTGATGCTCACCTTAATGTTTCTGTTTACTGACTGGTGATGCTCACCTTAATGTTTCTGTTTACTGACTGCTGGTGCTTACCTTAATGTTTTGGTTTACTGACTGGTGGTGCTTACCTTAATGTTTCTGTTTACTGACTGGTGGTGCTTACCTTAATGTTTCTGTTTGCTGACTGGTGATGCTCACCTTAATGTTTCTGTTTACTGACTGCTGGTGCTTACCTTAATGTTTTGGTTTACTGACTGGTGGTGCTTACCTTAATGTTTCTGTTTACTGACTGGCAGTGCTTACCTTAATGTTTCTGTTTACTAACTGGCGGTGCTTACCTTAATGTTTCTGTTTACTAACTGGCGGTGCTTACCTTAATGTTTCTGTTTACTAACTGGCGGTGCTTACCTTAATGTTTCAGTTTACTGACTGATGTTGCTTAGCTTAATGTTTCTGTTTACTGACTGCCGGTGCCTTTTGTGTTTCGGTCGTAGACTGAGGACATCGTGGAACTAGCCAAGAAGGCCCAGGCTCTGCCCAAAGAGAACACCAAGCGACCAAGAGTCGTGGTCTTTACTCAGGGGAAGGAGAACACCATCGTGGCTCAAAGTGAGAAATACTTCTCGTTATCCCCCCTCCCTCTCTTTCTTTTGCCTTTCGGTTTTGTCCTGCAGTTCTCGCATTGTTTCGATCTACGCTAATGCTTTTTATTTTTCTATCTAGGCGACAACAAGATAGACACATTCCCCGTGCTGAAGAATCGACCCCAAGGATATCGTTGACACAAACGGTGCTGGGTGATGCCTTTGTAGGCGCGTAGTGTGTGTGTTGTGTGTGTGTGTGTGTGTGGTGTGTGTGTGGTGTGTGTGTGTGCTGTGACTGCTGTGTGTGACTGTGTGTGTGACTGTGTGTGACTGTGTGTGTGTGTGTGTGTGTGTCAAACCCACCTGACCACCTTGGGCCTCCACCAGGGTTTCTGTCCCAGCTGGTGCAGGAGAAACCCCTGGAGAAGAGCGTGGAGGCAGGTCACTATTCGGCCAACGTGGTCATCAGACGCTCCGGATGCACCTTCCCCGAGAAGCCAGAATTCCACTGAGGGTCCGTCCGTCCGTCCGTCCATCACTGTCGTATCGCTCGTGTTCCCAGTTCGCCTCAAAGCAACCCTCTTACAAATCTGACCTCGTGTGGTTCAGGGCCTGTGTTAAACCTCCATCAACCCACCAACAGCAATCCGTCCCTGTGTGTGTGTGTGTGTGTGTGTGTGTGTGTGTGTGTGTGTGTGTGTGTGTGTGTGTGTGTGTGTGTGTGTGTGAACTGCGTGTGTGTGTGTGTGTGTGAGAACTGCGTGTTGAAGTACCCGTCTTGTCATCCATGCAGTACCCGTTACATCTGCTAGGGGTCACTTTGAGTTGTTCCACCAGCAGTTCGGGGAGATGGTCTTCTACAGCAGAGGTTATACCAAAACAGAAACGTGGGGAACCTTGTAGGCTGTAAAACCATTGCCGGACATATTGAATCTCAGTGGAAAAAGGGCATTCATCGTATATTTTGTTGAGACGATAAGTGAGTTTTTGATAGTATTATGAGGCTCTGACACTGCCAGCCACTGTGTTTATCGTGCACAGTTGCATTCAAGCCGTTCCCCTTGTGCTTTCTGTGACAGCAGAGTAATTCCATGAGGGGGTGATGACCTTAATTATAACATTGTGATGTAATGCATACAGTATTGAGCTCTACAGGAATGACGCGGGGCTAAGATTTTTTTTTTCCTTTACTCATTACTGGTTAACCTTGTTACTCAGATAGGTTTTAATCGGCCAGTGGGATGTCAAATTGGTTCCCTTTTTCTAAAGCACACGTTTAAATTTGTATAACTATATTTGTACTTAAAGGTGTGCGAGCTAAGCTTTGCACACTTGTTCCCTGCAGACCATTGAGCTGCTTTGAATGTGTTTGCCCTTGTCCTACGTTCTGTTTTAGAGGGTTGGTCTGTACGATTTAATTTTCCTCAACTCTTCATACGGAGAGGAAGCCTCTGTCGATTCGGATGCCTTTTTTTTAATTCATTTATTTTTACTTAAGTTTGCTGAGGCATGATGTCCACATCCACAGTCATGTTTACCTACATGGAAGTTACTCGCCATCTTTGCTCAGCACAGTGCAAGAGAGCCGGGCCCATCTCTCCTTGATAGCCTTTTTTACTTCTGCCTTAAAAGACTGAAAAACCTGCGAGTGTGACTCGTTTGTCTACATGGCCTCAAAATACCCGGAATGGAAGGTCTTTTTTGTTAAATGCTAACTGTTACGGTCTTTTCTTAAACTGACAAAGAAAGCTTATTTACGATAAGAATAAGTAGTTGGTCAAACTGATCATTTTTTATTTTTTAGAAATCCATATTTGGTTAAATTTGTTTCTGCAGATTTTAAATGGTAAGCTGTTAAAATCCTAAACTTAAAAAAAATTACATTTCTGTTGGATCATGAGGGATTTTTTTCTGGTGAGGGTTCAATTTGAATCAAATTATTTAAGGACGTCACTTCTGTGGGCATCATGCTTTGGAAAAAGAAATCCAACGACATGCAAACAAATTGTCCCTGCAGTTGGAAATGGTGTCGATAATATTAAACCCATGGAAAGTTAACGGCCTGGCGTCTTCTTTTCACTGAGCCTCTCCTCCTGCAAGGCAATGTCCAGCGCTCTCAGCTGCCTCAGGAAGCCGTGATTGGGCAGAATGCACCGGCGCTGGCGCACGTGCTCAATAGCGCCCACCACGCTCAGGCCTCGCTCCATCATCAGGTACGCCAGGACCAGCGAGGCTGACCGACTCCGCCCCATTACACAATGGACCAGCACCTTACCTACACACACACACACACACACACACACTAGCTTTACAGGCAATGTATGTGCATTCAAGGTACATAGCTTTGGGTCTCGCGTAACATAAATAACCAGGTATGGGTGGCCAAAGCATGGATGGAACCCACTAGCACTAGTAGTAATGATGGAAAAGTGCCCAGTGATGTACATTTTATCAATTTCCTGAAGGCATCGGTTCACGGAGGCCTACTCTGTGGATCTTGAACAGCGCCGTGGATGAAGTGGCTGGCAGGACGGAAGAACTGGGCGATGTTGAAGGTGGGCTTGTCGTCGGCATCCACCCCGTAGTATTGGATGTCCATGTCGTCTCGGTAGTAGTCGGCGCCGGTCGATACGTTGTTCCACTTGCCTTCTGCTGCGTTGAGGATGTGCGTGATGCCCATGCTCTTCAGAGCAGCTCGCTCCAAGGCTGTTTTCCTGCGGACAGAGAGACTTTTAACTTCCCTTCATTGAACTGAAATAACAGATTATTCATTATCCTTATTAGCAGGCAGGAGTTGGGACCCATCTTGCTCAAAGATGCATTCAGGTACTTTTGCGGATGTGGGGTCCTACGCTGGTGGTGCCTCGGATAGGAGCCACATCAGTGTGCGTGTTCATGTAGGCCTACTCACTCATCTCCTATGTAGATACCGGGCCAAACTTCGTTGACGTGTGTGTTACTGGGCTCCAGCGCCCCGCCCAAAACATCTGCTTCCAGGTCCAGCGTCCCGGGCGTGATGTTAGTCGCTATTGGGGTCCACACGCACGGCTGTTGTACGGGTTACCCCCCGCAGCGCGGCTTCACCCCCACGCAAGAAGACATGATCCTCGCCGCCTGCCACCACCAGAACCCTTGACCGTCTACCGGAATATGGCTCTTCCTCAAGTGCTAGGCAGATGTCTGGGATAGTATTGGCAGTGATTGACGTCCGACCTGGACAGGTTACAAAAACAATCAAAACAAAGATGTATTAGGGTATAGTGTTAGTAAAATGGGTTATATTTAATCGATTTCTCTATCGGCAATTGTTTTATGAAAACTATGTAGCCTACAAAATATGTCGTTTTAAGTTGTCTTTAAAAAAAGTCAGAAAATATATAAAGCAGCACGATACCTTCCCTTTACGCACTTCTCTTGAGTGTGTTTGTCACTGTAGAGCTCCCTCTATCCGTTTTGGTTCCATACTGAATGACGGATCAGGAATGGTAACGACCCCTCCGCTCGCATGTGCAAGACGATATATTTAGGCAACCGAGGACAAACCCTGACCTCTGCAACCTGCTGCTCCAAAGGGAAAGTGTTCTCTCTCTCTCTCTCTGTCTCTGTCTCTGTCTCTGTCTCTCATCTGTTTGTCTCTGACACATCAAAACACACTTATTTGACTGGTTTATAACACTTAGTGTTTGATGATTAGGCCTACGCACCACCACCACTCCTGATGTAGTTTTCGCAACTGACACACTAAAGTTCCCAGTTGATCACTTACATCACGGACACCAGTATGTGCACACACAAGCATTGTCCATCAAAATGTGAAGCAATGTTTCAACAGGTGTGTGGTGTGTGTGTGTGTGTGGGGGGGGGGGGGGGGGAGGGGGGGGGGTGGGGGGTGATACCTAACAGGTTACAGTCACGGTACAGAATAACACTTTATAATAACGGTACATGAATGAACCATTAATTAGCAGTAATAAGTGGATTAGGGTAAGGGTTAACCCTGACGCTGAAATAAATATACACCTGTGTTAACCATGAACACAAATAAGCTTTGTTAACATGGAACACAATAAGCTTTGTTTAACATGAACACCATAAGCTTTGCTAACATGAACATCATAAGCTGTCGTTTAACTTGAACACCAAATGCTTGGTTAAAATGAACACCGTTAGCAAATGACAACTTCACCATTAGTTAAATGCTATTTAGTTAATTCTTATTAACAAATCTTAATTAATGGAAAATGAGTAAACCCTCATTGGAAAGTCTTACTTAACTTGATTTAACTTAAATTTAATTAACTTTAAATTCAAATGAAGAGCATGTGATTTACAGTTTGCAATCTGTATTATTGTGTATAAAAGATTGTTTGATTGTGGATCGCTGATGAATTTATAATGCATATCCCATGATA
>OLKM01000057.1:66176-76176 GCA_900291075.1 Melanogrammus aeglefinus
TGCTAAAGAACTTACATGGCACTCTGGTGTTGTGTGTTGTGGTGTGTGTGTGTGTGTGTGTGTGTGTGTTGTGTTGTGTGGTTGTGATGGCGGTCTCAATCCTCCGTAGGCTCGTAAAAATGATGTGTATGTTCTGGCCCTCTATGTTGTAAACTGATCCTTTATGTCTGGCCCTCTGCTAGGTTTTGGAACTGAAGCCCAATCTGCATCCTGCAGAAAGAGCCACCAAAGCGCTGTTTTTAAACTCTCTTTGCAATTCAATATTTTAATGTAACTCCCCGCTGTATTTAAAGAAGTAAGAAACAGTACTCCTTAAAGAATTCGAGACAACACTTGTCTGGAACACTAAATGAAACCAGAATGGGCAAAATAAGGAATAAGCTAACTGTAAATTAAACACGTTGTTGTCAAGTGACAAGGTAGGTAAGGGGAAAGATAAAGTTGTCAAAGAGAGACGCTTGGTCCCTGGTTAATCCACTCATTCATGGAATAAGGATGGACAAAAACAAGGACAAGCTCCAGAAACTAATCACAGTTCCAGGTTGAATTAAGAAATGAACGACAAGCAACAATAAGTGGTCCCAAAAGAAATGGGAGAACCCGGAGCTAGAGAAGGCCGTCAGAAGGGGGAAACCCACACCATTGCAGGATTGGAATCCCCCAAATGCCTCATCCTGTGACTAGAGAGGGAGAGTTGAAGAAGTTTTTAGGTTCAAAAAAACCACAAGTATGTGTAGGTATACCAAGAAAGATAGCAGAGCTGGATGATGTGGTGTGTAGTGTGTGCTAGTCCATAGCATATGGTCCAACCCACACGTCCTTTCAACATGTTAGTCTTATTTGTTTACAAAACTCTATGACTGCCACTGCCAGTACGTGTATTATAATATACTGAGTAACGCCCTAGTTCCTCCTCTCGCGCGTCTCCCACCGCGCCCCATCGGCCCCACTATCGCTTTGTTAACCGGAATGAGTGGTAATCCGAACCTCTGTCTTTTAAATTAAATGTAACCCTGCCCTGTACAAGCCTCGACTTTCCACAGAGCTATTACAAGGGTACCATGTTAGATTCTTCTCGAAGAAACAGTCAATTAATATATAAATCAAGAAAATGCTCTTTGGCCCCTGAAAAGCCTAAGGGCCTGAAAACATATACAGCAAGACGGCTTCATCATCCCGATAGTTGGTTGCAGTATCCCTCCCGTAGTGACCAGGAGCAAGCATAATCTAAACCATGCATAACAGTCATAATCTACCAAAACCTCTGCCCATCTGTACTGCAAACACAAGTCAGATGGAGCAAATGCGACCAAATGGCGTCAGTTCTCACGAGGGAGAGGGTCGACGCCAGCCAGGGGGGCGCGCGTGCTGGTGCGCCTCGCGGGGGCAGCCGGTCCAGTCCCGCAGATGTCTGCATCTGCGGCAACGGGCTGTGCTGAGCCTTAGTCTCAGGTACACTTAACAGAGCAGTGGGGCCCGCCGGTTGTTTCGCTTCCTCCTCTTCCAGACACAGCACGGCGACCACTACCGCACAGACCGAACGATACACGGAGTACATCCGAATCAGCACCAGTAGAAAGTTCAACGTGAGAGATCGGACACAGGCCAAGCCCTCTTTCAAAAATATGGATATTTTTATAGGGAAAATCTCGACGTAAACTACTATTCATGGGAATGGTTTAATCTGCCAATGCTACTGTAGCGTCAGGAACTTTAAGGTGACGGGCAGCAGGGGTGATCACAGCGACTGTGTCTGGAGAACGCGTTGTTAGAGAGGTGCTCCCTGCTGCTGTTTCCCCTGGCCACCCTTCTCCTGCGGCACCTCACGTCTCTGCTGCGCCTCGGTCTCACAGGTTCGAGGAGCTCATGTGCGACAGAATTCACGCCGAGTACCACGCCCGAGGGCGCCAACCCAGAATCTCCATCCGAGTGGCAACGAGGGTGGGCGTGCCTCGCACCCACCCCGCTGCTCCAACATCGGTTTGACACGTATCCCTCTCATAGCTGTTAGCCGAGTGTAAAGGGAGGCTTTTAGACGAGCGTGAAAACGGAACTGCTTTACAACTCCCGCTGCGTCAGGCGGAGGTAAAACTGGAGAGAAACGGCTAGGGGTGGCCGTGCCTATTCCCGCGGCCAAACGCATGGCTGATATTTCCTGCAACAGATTCTTGCTATCTGGGAGTTTAATTTACTGGGAGATGAAGATAAAACACAAGGCTGGCTTGTGTTTCGTATAAAATGAGGGAAATGTTTTTTACTGTAAATGATGCGACTGCTGCCCCAAGTGGGAACTCCACTTACTGGAGGCAGGGGGTTGGCCTTCTAGTGGCCTAGCCATACAGCTTCATACAAGTTCTGCCGTACTGAGATCCTGTCGCTCGCTGCTGCCCCCCAGTGGATGATCCGGAAGCCCGACACGTGAGCACGTTCCTTCGGCTGCATCGGCAAGGACAAGTTCGGAGGACATCCCTGAAGAAGAAGGCGCTCGAGGGAAATGTGGACGACCCACTACTACGAGCACAGGACGGAGGAGCCCACGGGCACCTGCGCTGTGTGCATCACCATCCGGGGATAAAAGGTTAGAACCGAAATAACCGCCGCGCACATGCTGGGTTAACGGCCAAGGCTAACGGGTGCCGGCCGTGTCGGCCGTTACTTCCGCCTTTCCAATCGGGACCTCTTGGGAGGGTGTGTGTGTGTGTGTGTTGTAGTGTGTGTGTGTGTGTGTGTGTGTGTGTGTGTGTGTGTGTGTGTGTGTGTGTGTGTGTGTGTGTGTGTGTGTGTGTGTGTGTGTGTGGTGTGTGTGTGTGTGTGTGTGTGTGTGTGTGTGTGTGTGAGAGAGATTCGGTGACTTCTAGCGGTGAGGTTGCAGATTGCAACCTACTTAATATGAAAACGCGTCTTTTCTGTTTTCATTCGATTATACACCAATTAAAACACTTATAAACATGATGTTCCATTTCTGCCCGGTCCGTCCCGCTAGATGCCTCTGAGTTATGAACACTGCATCTTTTGATCATTAACCATGACATCTGTTCTTGGCACGTTTGCCTACTCTCCATTTGTGTCTCTTGCTCTATTCCCCCCCCCCCCCCCTCTCTTACTCTCACTCTCAGGTCTCTGGTTGCTAACCTAGCGGCGGCTAACGCCTACAAGAAGGACAAGCATCTGGACCTGGAGGAGAACTGGGCGCTAGTAGAGAAAGCTAAAGTCTACTACATTGCTGTAAGTGGGGTTGCAATGACTGTGCACAAAACAAAAAAAAGACTTGCGGGAAACTGAACATTTTAATACCAGGAACAATATAGCTATGGTTTATGGAAAGGGAGCAACGACATGCAAGAAGGACTCTGAAATTCAGAAGGGCAGATTTGAAAATAATCCTTTAACCAGTATTATTCACTGCAGCAGACCTATGGAAGGGATGCAATAAAAAAAAAATGGGATAAAACCGACAGGACAAAATTGATGTCCTCTGCCCTGGTGAGACGTCCAATCCCCGTTCCGTGGTTTCCCCTCAGGGTTTTTCTTCTGACCGTCTCCCTGGAGTCCATTCCTGAAGGTGGCCAAGCACGCGGCGGAGAACAACAAGGTGTGTTCTGCCCTGAACCTCGCCGCTCCCTTCATCTCCCAGTTCTTTAAGGACGGCCCTCATGCAGGTCATGCCTGCTACACGTGGACGGTTCTGTTCGGGAACCGAGACGGTACGTTCAGGACGGCCGCACCACCACCTACCACCACGCGTCTGCCTGCCAAGCTGGTCTATTAACTGATTTTGGAATTAATAAACAGGGTGACTAAAAGCAGATTGCAACGGCAAATAAAAAAGGCAATAATTTGAGACTGATAAGCATATACTTGAAAAAGATAAGGACTAAACGGGTTAACTGTATGAACATCAAGACACACACTGGATCGTGGTGATTTCATATTACTGGCTACGTTCCATTTTCAAGGAGGCTGCTGAGTTTGGCAAAGCGCGCAAGAATTTGAGGTGTGAGTGGAATCGGTGGTCTCGATCAAACCTTAAATGGCATCCACACTGCTGTCATTCATTAGTTACTGCTGGCGCTTGCCTTAATGTTTCTGTTGTTAAAAGACTGGCAGTGCTTACCTTAATGTTTCTGTTTACTGACTGGCAGTGCTTACCTTAATGTTTCTGTTTACTGACTGGTGGTGCTTACCTTAATGTTTCTGTTTACTGACTGGCAGTGCTTACCTTAATGTTTCTGTTTACTGACTGGTGTGCTGCTTACCTTAATGTTTCTGTTTACTGACTGGCAGTGTGCTTACTGCTTACCTTTAATGTTTTTGGTTTACTGACTGGTGGTGCTTACCTTAAATGTTTTTGGTTTTACTGACTGGTGGTGCTTACCTTATGTTTTCTGTTTTACTGACTGGCAGTGGCTCACCTTTAATGTCTCTGTTTACTGACTGGTGGTGCTTACCTTAATGTTTCTGTTTACTGACTGGTGGTGCTTACCTTAATGTTTCTGTTTACTGACTGGTGGTGCTTACCTTAATGTTTCTGTTTACTGACTGGCGTGGTGCTTACCTTAATGTTTCTGTTTACTGACTGGTGGTGCTTACCTTAATGTTTCTGTTTACTGACTGGCAGTGCTACTGCTTACCTTAATGTTTTGGTTTACTGACTGGTGGTGCTTACCTTAATGTTTTGGTTTACTGACTGGTGGTGCTTACCTTAATGTTTCTGTTTACTGACTGGTGGTGCTTACCTTAATGTTTCTGTTTACTAACTGGCGGTGCTTACCTTAATGTTTCAGTTTACTTGACTGACTGTTGCTTAGCTTAATGTTTCTGTTTACTGACTGCCGGTGCCTTTTGTGTTTCGGTCGTAGACGGAGGACATCGTGGAACTAGCCAAGAAGGCCCAGGCTCTGCCCAAAGAGAACACCAAGCGACCAAGAGTCGTGGTCTTTACTCAGGGGAAGGAGAACACCATCGTGGCTCAAAGTGAGAAATACTTCTCGTTATCCCCCCCCCCCTCTCTTTCTTTTGCCTTTCGGTTTTGTCCTGCAGTTCTCGCATTGTTTCGATCTACGCTAATGCTTTTTATTTTTCTATCTAGGCGACAACAAGATAGACACATTCCCCGTGCTGAAGATCGACCCCAAGGATATCGTTGACACAAACGGTGCTGGTGATGCCTTTGTAGGCGGTAAGTGTGTGTGTGTGTGTGTGTGTGTGTGTGTGTGTGTGTGTGTGTGTGTGTGTGTGTGTGTGTGTGTGTGTGTGTGTGTGTGTGTGTGATGTGGTGTGTGTGTTGTGTGTGTGTGTGTGTGTGTGTGTGTGTGTGTGTGTGTGATGTGTGTGTGTGTGTGTGTTGTGTGTGTGTGTGTGTGTGTGTCAAACCCACCTGACCACCTTGGGCCTCCACCAGGGTTTCTGTCCCAGCTGGTGCAGGAGAAACCCCTGGAGAAGAGCGTGGAGGCAGGTCACTATTCGGCCAACGTGGTCATCAGACGCTCCGGATGCACCTTCCCCGAGAAGCCAGAATTCCACTGAGGGTCCGTCCGTCCGTCCGTCCATCACTGTCGTATCGCTCGTGTTCCCAGTTCGCCTCAAAGCAACCCTCTTACAAATCTGACCTCGTGTGGTTCAGGGCCTGTGTTAAACCTCCATCAACCCACCAACAGCAATCCGTTCCGTGTGTGGTGTGTGTGTGTGTGGTGTGTGTGTGTGTGGTGTGTGGTGTTGACTGCGTGTGTGTGTGTGTGTGTGTGTGGTGAACTGCGTGTTGAAGTAACCCGTCTTGTCATCCATGCAGTACCCGTTACAATCTGCTAGGGGTCACTTTGAGTTGTTTCCACCAGGCAGTTCGGGGAGATGGTCTTCTACAGCAGAGGTTATACCAAAACAGAAACGTGGGGAACCTTGTAGGCTGTAAAACCATTGCCGGACATATTGAATCTCAGTGGAAAAAAAGGGCATTCATTTGTTCATATCGTATATTTTGTTGAGACGATAAGTGAGTTTTTGATAGTATTATGAGGCTCTGACACTGCCAGCCACTGTGTTTATCGTGCACAGCTGCATTCAAGCCGTTCCCCTTGTGCTTTCTGTGACAGCAGAGTAATTCCATGAGGGGGTGATGACCTTAATTATAACCTTGTGATGTAATGCCATACAGTATTTGAGCTCTACAGGAATGACGCGGGGCTAAGATTTTTTTTTTCCTTTACTCATTACTGGTTAACCTGTGTTACTCAGATAGGTTTTTAATCGGCCAGTGGGATGTCAAATTGGTTCCCCTTTTTCTAAAGCACACGTTTAAATTTTGTATAACTTATATTGTGTACTTAAAGGTGTGTGCGAGCTAAGCTTTGCACACTTTGTTCCCTGCAGACCATTGAGCTGCTTTGAATGTGTTTGCCCTTGTCCTACGTTCTGTTTTAGAGGGTTGGTCTGTACGATTTAATTTTCCTCAACTCTTCATACGGAGAGGAAGCCTCTGTCGATTCGGATGCCTTTTTTTTAATTCATTTATTTTTACTTAAGTTTGATGAGGCATGATGTCCACAGTCATGTTTAACTACATGGAAGTTACTCGCCATCTTTGCTCAGCACAGTGCAAGAGAGCCGGGCCCATCTCTCCTTGATAGCCTTTTTTACTTCTGCCTTAAAAGACTGAAAAACCTGCGAGTGTGACTCGTTTGTCTACATGGCTGCAAAATACCCGGAATGGAAGGTCTTTTTTGTTAAATGCAAACTATGTTACGGTCTTTTCTTAAACTGACAAAGAAGGCTTATTTACGATAAGAATAAGTAGTTGGTCAAACTGATCATTTTTTATTTTTTAGAAATCCATATTTTGTTAAATTTATTTCTGCAGATTTTAAATGGTAGGCTGTTAAAATCCTAAACTTAAAAAAAAATCACATTTCTGTTGGATCATGAGGGATTTTTTTCTGGTGAGGGTTCAATTTGAATCAAATTATTTAAGGACGTAACTTCTGTGGGCATCAAGCTTTGGAAAAAGAAATCCAACGACATGCAAACAAATTGTCCCTGCAGTTGGAAATGGTGTCGATAATATTAAACCCATGGAAAGTTATCGGCCTGGCGTCTTCTTTTCACTGAGCCTCTCCTCCTGCAAGGCAATGTCCAGCGCTCTCAGCTGCCTCAGGAAGCCGTGATTGGGCAGAATGCACCGGCGCTGGCGCACGTGCTCAATAGCGCCCACCACGCTCAGGCCTCGCTCCATCATCAGGTACGCCAGGACCAACGATGCTGAACGACTCCGCCCCATTACACAATGGACCAGCACCTTACCTACACACACACACACACACACACACGTATGTGCATTCAAGGTACATAGCTTTGGGTCTCGCGTAACATAAATAACCAGGTATGGGTGGCCAAAGCATGGATGGAACCCACTAGCACTAGTAGTAATGATGGATAGAAAAGTGCCCAGTGATGTACATTTTATCAATCAACTATTAAGAGATTTAAAAAAATGAGAACAAAGTAATTCGCCTATTTCCTGAAGGCATCGGTTCACGGAGGCCTACTCTGTGGATCTTGAACAGCGCCGTGGATGAAGTGGCTGGCAGGGCGGAAGAACTGGGCGATGTTGAAGGTGGGCTTGTCGTCGGCATCCACCCCGTAGTATTGGATGTCCATGTCGTCTCGGTAGTAGTCGGCGCCGGTCGATACGTTGTTCCACTTGCCTTCTGCTGCGTTGAGGATGTGCGTGATGCCCATGCTCTTCAGAGCAGCTCGCTCCAAGGCTGTTTTCCTGCGGATAGAGAGACTTTAATTCCCTTCATGAATTGAAATAACAGATTATTCATTATCCTTATTAAGCAGGCAGGAGTTGGGCCATCTTGCTCAAAGATGCATCAGGTACTTTGCGGATGTGGGGTCCTACGCTTTGGTGCCTCGGATAGGAGCCGCAATCAGTGTGCGTGTTCATGTAGGCCTACTCACTCATCTCCTATGTAGATACCGGGCCAAACTTCGTTGACGTGTGTGTACTGGGCTCCAGCGCCCGCCCAAAACATCTGCTCCAGGTCCAGCGTCCCGGGCGTGATGTAGTCGCTATTGGGGTCCACACGCACGGCTTTGTACGGGTTACCCCCGCAGCGCGGCTTCACCCCCACGCAAGAAGACATGATCCTCGCCGCCTGCCACCACCAGAACCCTTGACCGTCTACCGGAATATGGCTCTTCCTCAAGTGCTAGGCAGATGTCTGGGATAGTATTGGCAGTGATTGACGTCCTACCTGGACAGGTTACAAAAACAATCACAACAAAGATGTATTAGGGTATAGTGTTAGTAAAATGGGTTATATTTAATCGATTTCTCTATCGGCAATTGTTTTATGAAAACTATGTAGCCTACAAAATATGTCGTTTTAAGTTGTCTTTAAAAAAAGTCAGAAAATATATAAAGCAGCACGATACCTTCCCTTTACGCACTTCTCTGAGTGTGTTTGTCACTGTAGAGCTCCCTCTATCCGTTTTGGTTCCATACTGAATGACGGATCAGGAATGGTAACGACCCCTCCGCTCGCATGTGCAAGACGATATATTTAGGCAACCGAGGACAAACCCCGACCTCTGCAACCTGCTGCTCCAAAGGGAAAGTGTTCTCTCTCTCTCTCTCTCTCTCTCTCTCTCTCTCTCTCTCTCTCTCTCTCTCTCTCTCTCTCTCTCTGCTACTCTCTCTCTATGTCTCATTGTTCTCTCTCTCTCTCTCTGTCTCTGTCTCTCTCTCTCTCTCTCATCTGTTTGTCTCTGACACACAAACACACTTATTGACTGGTTTATAACACTTAGTGTTTGATGATTAGGCCTACGCACACCACCACTCTGATGTAGTTCGCAACTGACACACTAAAGTTCCCAGTTGATCACTTACATCACGGACACAGTATGTGCACACAGCATTGTCATCAAAATGTGAGCAATGTTTCAACAGGTGTGAGGATCAGTGTGTGTGTGTGTTGTGGGTGGTGTGGTGGGGGGGGGGGTCATACCTAACAGGTTACAGTCACGGTACAGAATAACACTTTATAATAACGGTACATGAATGAACCATTAATTAGTTTACAGTAATAAGTGGATTAGGGTAAGGGTTAACCCTGACGCTGAAATAAATATACCTGGTTAACATGAACACAATAAGCTTTGTTAACATGAACACAATAAGCTTTGTTAACATGAACACCATAAGCTTTGCTAACATGAACATCATAAGCTGTGTTAACTTGAACACCAAATGCTTGGTTAAAATGAACACCGTTAGCAAATGACAACTTGACCATTAGTTAAATGCTATTTAGTTAATTCTTATTACTGCGTAAACAAATCTTAATTAATGGAAAATGAGTAAACCCTCATTGGAAAGTCTTACTTAACTTGATTTAACTTAAATTTAATTAACTTTAAATTCAAATGAAGAGCATGTGATTTACAGTTTGCAATCTGTATTATTGTGTATAAAAGATTGTTTGATTGTGGATCGCTGATGAATTTATAATGCATATCCCATGATACCCTAAGAACAAAATCATTTGATTTTAGTTAGATTTAGTAATGTGAATAAATATTAAATAAATAGTATTTTGGAAAACTGGAGAGTATCAATAAGTCTGTAAATTAAACACCAATATATCAGTGCTTATGGGTGTTAGTAATCCACTTTTTGATTGGTACACTGTTCATCTCTGTTCTTTTGCATATGTCTATTTGTTTAGGGTTAAGGCATGCAGAAAATGTGTATGTGTGTACGTAGATCCGGGTGTATGTGTGCAGAAGACAGGTGTTAGTATGTTTACGTCTATGTGACCTTTTTTGCCATAGATAAAGTATGCGTGCGAGTAAGTTTGCAAATCCATATGCCTGCACAGATGTCTGCATGCTAGATTATCGTGCACTCAGGTTATTGTTTGAATTTATTATTGTATATATTCATCATATAATCTATCCAATTAATGCAAGACAAAGGTTTAATTGAAAAAAGGTTTTA
>OLKM01000057.1:78676-226176 GCA_900291075.1 Melanogrammus aeglefinus
AGCAGGTGGCTGTTTGAATACCGGATGGTTCCAAATTTAGTTCTCAGTTCAGTGTGTGTCTGTGTGTGTGTGTGTGTGTGTGTGTGTGTGTGTGTGTGTGTGTGTGTGTGTGTGTGTGTGTGTGTGTGTGTGTGTCTGTGTGTGTGTGTGTGTGTGTGTGTGTGTGTGTGTGTGTGTGTGTGTGTGTTCTTTCACTGGATCCTTTATACTCACACTATTTATGTTCGGTGCATAACCGCGATTCAGACACGCAGAGAAAAGTGATTGGTTCTGTTTGTGCCTCGAAACAACCTCTGTTCTGTTTGAGAAACACAACCCAAGGCTATTGATTAAATGAATAATTCATTCTTTATCCTTTCCATTCTCCATTTCAAATGATTATTATTATACCCAAGATTATTATGCACTGTTCCTGAGTGGCGTCATGTCAGATTATATCAAATTACGGTACATTAAATAAGACATATTGCCTGAGAGTAGGAGGGTCTCAAAGTGAATCACAATGTGTAGGATGGGTTATCAGTCTCTCTCCCGCTGCAGGTTCCGATCGAGGGCAATAAGCTGTTGCAGGAACCCCCGGTTTGGGAAAACCCAGCGCTTCTGCTGAACAAGGTGAATGGAAGACACGAGGTTGAGGTGATGATGGATCATGAGGTAGGCCAAAACGACGGCAGCTGAACGACTCACTCCCACGGCACAGTTCACGAACACCTTGCCTAAAGACAAAAGCAAGCATTCACACAGACACAGACAAACACATGCATATAATTACAGACGCACCCACACCTGCATAGATATGAATACACGTACAAAGGTGTGTGCACTCAGACACGATTACACAAACACGTACACACCCGCTCTCTGACATGCACACACACATATATACTTTGACGGCAGGTGTGAATACATTCATGGTCATCTACTACGGCAAGTGCTTTTCTCAGGAATAGGAGAAATATTTTACGGTACCTCCTGATGTCAGGCCCTCGTGAATAAACAGCGCAGAGGTGTGGAAGAAAGGTGAAAGGTCAAAGGTAGGCAGGTCACTGGCTGGCACGCCATGGTACTTCACCGTGGTGCCGTAGAAATCAGCACTCCCTTTGCAGCACATTTTGCCATGAGCTGCGTTCAAGACGTGCGTGATGCCCAGCTGCCACAGTCCAAACTTGTCATGGGACATGTACCTGGTGGTAAATGGACTGCAATGGACAACTCGACACTCAGCTAGGAGGAGCCGGGGATCTAACTAGTAACCTTGCAGTTACCAGCCGACCCGCTCCACCTGCTGAGCTACTACCGCAGGTGGTGGAGTAACTACTGGTGTTACAAACATTAAAAATACTGTAAAAAAAAAAAGAGGTTTTGCATATGCCACACAGAAAAGGGAACACAATAAAACACAACACTTACATGTCACCCAGATACAGGTTGGGCCACACCTCGTCGCCATGACGACACGAGCGCGGGGCCGAATGTAAAATGTCCTCCAACTCCTCAAGAGACGGCCGCTGAAGTTCCTCTGCCTCAACGTTCGTGCGCGGTCTCATCCACACTGTGCGTCCGGCACTGGGACCCCTGCATCTCGCCTTTCACATCCGACATGACATTAGTTTGGAGTATTAGAGGAGTATTCCAAGCTGTGTTATGCATCAGTGAATAAAGCAAGAGGTTTTCTTCACTGCTACTGCCAATGGTGTTAAACAACTGTTTCATTTGATTAACACTGGCTGTGAAAGACAGGTGGAGCAGTTTCTCACACAGGAAGAATATTCTGCAATATGCACTATAAGAATGCAAAGGCCATTCCTGCCGTTATCAACAATAAATGCAATTCTGCTTATATTAAGCCGATTGACCAGAATAATCAATTTCAAATATTGTTGACCTGTTTTATGATACATAGACAACAGGGACTGTAGCTTGGGTTAATGATGTTTCATTGGTTCTAGTGCGCACTGCGCAGGTTTTAAAGTCGACCAGCAGATGTCAGCGCATCCCTGCTTCTGGGTATAGAGGTTCCCTGCGAGACTCTCTTTGCTCAGTACGTTTGCTGTCTCGGTCCCTTCCTGTTGTCACACACTACCACTATGTGGTTCAGCCCCCGTGGTTCGACCATGGTTCGACTCATAGCTTATGTGTAATTTCTGGGATCTAACGTGTAAATCTATGAGTCAACCCCGAATCGTGGCAGCGAGGGCATATAGTCATGATGACACTGAAGCGGGTTCATCGCAATGGAGACAAACCGGCAGGGACATAGCAAGAGAGACTGAGTTTACAGAAGAAAGCTGTAAGTAAGAGAATCAAACATTTCGCCTCAATGCTGAATTGTTGCTGTATATTGTGGTGATTATATTGTACACAACCAGGCCTAATGGAGTAGGCCTACCTCTTCATTTGTTTTTATTAATAGTTCACCTCTAGTTTTCAAGACTTTCTTTAAAGTCGTATTTTTTTTACAACTCTGCATTACAAACCGTTTCATCGTATGTCCAATCGAGGAATCTGTGTCTAATAACGACAGAGACTTGATTAATTGATTATCGATTGAATTACTCCGGGTTCGATTAAACCCTTTTAGCCCACGTGCGCAAAGTAACCCTGTCGATGACGTCATTGAGCCGTCTAGTTGTCAGACAGGACGAGACATGTATTGGAGACCCTTAATGTCAGCCAAGGATGAAAGAAACTGGCCCGTCTTGTTAGCGACAAGCTGGATGTAGCTGACCTTTGGTCATGACTGCCTTGCTGTTTATGGTCTCACTTTGAATGTCAAACCAAAACGTATTTCGTGAGGTTTCCGTATAGTGAGTACCGTCTATGGGACGGGTCAATACCGTAAAGGACTGCTAGGCTATATCCTATAGGTGGCCCCGTTTTAGGGCTTTGACTTCGAACTTCGTAATTCGAATATAATTCGAATATCAAAAAAATATATATATATTCGAACGAATATTAGGCAGCCCTTAATATTCGAACCTGTTATGGGCATTATTTTTTGTAAATGTCTTTGTTGAACGTTGTTTTCAATTCAGATTCCGCGGCTTTTTCAGGGCTGGTGATGTTGTGTTGTGAGCTCATTAGCCAAGGCTATCATGGTCATCTGGCTCCTGTAGGTGACAACGTGACATAGGCGTCCTGTTTTGCGCCAATTTTGTATAACAATGGCCGCGTCAACATCGACATCAGCACCCGAAGTTTAGAGCGATACAATTTGGCAATGGGCCGTTCGTTAGTGGCTGGTAGGATGGGTTTTTGTTTTTTGGCCTACCTTTAGTTTGTCCTTTCAGTTTAGCCTGACTGGCTTATTTGACTTGATTGCTTATTTATCTTTATTTTGATGCACAGTATACACAGTTCGTGTCTGACCTTAAATAAATAAATGTTCTGAAAACATCGTAGCTCTGCCTGTGCCTATTGACGTTGACTTATACACTGCCCTCTGGTGGACAAAACATATACAACTCAAGTTTGATACCATATATGTCTTACTGAAGGTATTACATTTTTTTTTTTAAATAGATATTCGAATATATTCGAATATTAATATTAATAAACAAACGAACTTCGAATTTGATTTTTGGGCCAAAGTCAATGCCCTACCCCGTTTATACGCTTATAACCCGATGTATTTCTGAGTTCTTGTGGAACTATCTCCCACACCAAACCCCACCCTATATAGACTCTCCCTCGTGAGTTGTCTCTGTTGCAAACACAAAATTGGTGCTTTCTTTCCCAATGTGGTCAGTCTTGTGTGAATCATTGTCAGCCAGTGAGTACACGCACGCACACGCGCGCACGTTCACCAAACACGCGCGTGCACGTTCACACAAATGCAAGTTGGTCTATTTCCAATCTTGTTTTTGTTTTATTTTGGGGGCTTAGAGCCAGCTGGAGAGTGTCTTCGCAAGCCTACATAGGTAAGTTACATGCAGTAACTTTGTTAAGTTACATACAGTAACCGTTGATCTCTGGTTTAGTCCATTACTAGGACATGTAGCTGTCTGTCTGTGTTTTCACAGACAGACAGCTATTGGCCTCTCTCCAGCGATTGACCATCATTTACCATGTAATACGATGTGGTGGATGTTTTCCATCTGATCCTATCGCTTATTTTGTTCAAAATGTGATGACTGAAGACATTTCTCGTCTAGATTTCACACTGTGGGTGTGCATTTTCCTTATATCTGATCGAAATGACAAACGTTAATATCATCGCCACAACTTAAATTTCGAATAGGATCCCCTTGTGCCATGCCCGCTCCTACCATAAAGTAGAAATTGCTTGGATCTTGTACAGTTAATATGCATGGGAATAACACAGACACTAGCTTGTTAAAATCGGTCTATTTCAAACAGATTCTTGATGAGTAATTTGATGGTGGTGGAGAAAAAGCTGGTTACAGTAGTCATCCTTACGTCCTGTCAACCTTCTTTCACACCACAGTAACAGTTCCAGTATGTAACATTCCTTTCCAACGCCTGTGGGGGCCTGTACTGGCCGGTATTGTGTAAGATGCCTGTAGGTACTTCCAAAATGATATCATTGTCAACGGTGTGGAACAAAGTGTCAAGTGATGAGGTTCCTGTTTTTTCACCACATCAATAAAATAATTATTGCTCATTGAGCTGAAGGCGACTGTATACATGCTCTGTGATTTCGGTTTTGTAAGAAACCAGCATACATTTTTAATGAGCATTCTTCCCTAGGCTATGTCAGGCCTGTCCCAAACAACTTCTAGGACACTTGTATAAAAACTTCTTGGTGGATGTGATGCACAGCGCATTCAACATGGCGGTCTCCCTAGAAGAGGACAAGCTCCCCATGTAGATATAAAAGACTAATTTTAACTAAATCACCAAAAAAATGTTGTATTTTCATTATAAACAAAGTAATACATATTTATGAATATTATTTTCCATTTCTACAAAGGCTGTTCCCCTGGATGCAACTTTATTCTGAGCACTACACCTTTAACAGAGTACTATCATCTCAATGAGATTAGCATCAGTGCAGAGAATGGCAGACCTTTGGAGTTAGATGGCGTGCTGGCATACAGCTAGCTACTTATCAAAAGGTTCAGAGAGCAGAAAGTTCACTTTTGGTTATGGAACCAAATACCACCACTACCACTAATATTTGGAACCTCCTATTTAATGGTCTGGTATGAACAAATTTCAATAACAATGATTTGAGGCATTCTTTATTTTTACTCCCATTGCAAATATACTTGGATATCGGCCTGATATAATTGAATGCATATTTTTGTGATGCTTTTCTTCTTGTGTTAGCATATTTAATTATGCTTTGTGAGAGTGAAGTCTGTTTATGTTTGGAGAAGCACACACAAACACATCGTGAGCCTGCCTGTATAGACATGTGTGTGTGTCAGTCAGTGCCAGTGCCTACTGCTTAGACGCTACAGTGCAGTCACTGTCCTAGCCACAACCAGAGCAGAAAAATCTGCTCCATGACAGTAGCTCACTAGATTATAGTAGCCCACTAAATGTTATAAGCCTGCTTAATGCTAGTACCACTAAATGTTAGTAGCCTAATAAATGCTATGAGCCTGCTTAATGCTAGTAGCCCGTTAAATGTTATCAGCCTGCTAAATGTTATCAGCCTGCTTAATGCTAATAGCCAGCTGAAAGCTAGGTCACAGAGAACGGAGAGGTCCATCAGAGCCATCTTAGTCACTTCCCAATCATGTGAGAAGATTGCCTCTGGCCAGCTGGCCTCGGAGTGTCCTCCCCAGATTAGAACCTTGTGACATCCATACCTCCCTGACCGTACGGCCCCACTCGCCGCTCTCCTCCCCCTGTGTCTGTGCAGCGGCATGGCTCCCTCCGAGGGCGGCGTTGGCAGCTGGAACTGCAAGCAGGTGGCCGGCTGGCTGCGGACGGAGGGCTTCGGGGAGTACGTACAGCTGCTCTGCACCCAGCACCGCCTGGACGGCAGCAGCCTGCTGGCCCTGACGGAGGCGGATCTCCGCGGCCCCCCGCTGGGCCTCAGCGTGCTGGGGGACATCAAGCGTCTGGCGCTGGCCGTCCGCCGCCTCCAAAGAGACAGAACCAGTCCCGGCGTGAGGAGCTCGGCCTGGACGCGGCCGACGGGCTCTCCAACGGGGGTGGGGGGCCGGCGGGCGGGTGGGCGGGGCGGCGGGGCTGGAGTGGTGCTGGGCCAACGGGGCGGGGGGGCAGTGTCTGCGGGTGGAGCGGGGGTGTAGCGGCGGCGGCTGTGGCTGCGGGGAGTTCTGCCTCAGAGACCGCGGTCCGGCCCGCGGACTGGAGGGGCTGCTGTGCCACGGCCACGCCAACGGGCGGAGCAGGCAGCACATGGCGGGCCGGCTGGACCCGGAGCTGTGGAAGACGGCGCTCAGCTTGGTCTACGTCCTGTTTGTGTTCGGCTTCACCTCCTTCGTCATGGTCATCGTCCACGAGCGCGTCCCCGACATGAGGACCTACCCCCCGCTGCCAGACATATTCTTAGACAGGTAAGGTAGGTGTGTGTGTGTGTGTGTGTGTGTGTGTGTGTGTGTGTGTGTGTGTGTGTGTGTGTGTGGTGTGTGTGTGTGTGTGTGTGTGTGTGTGTGTGTGTGTGTGTGTGTGTGTGTGTGTGATACGTGACAACACGCATTTAAGAAAAGCCTGCTAGATTGTGCAATCAGATCTGTTTTTGGCGTCTATATCTAATCTTCTTACATGTGTTTTCTCTCTCCTCCGATAGTGTTCCCAGAATTCCTTGGGCGTTTGCAATGGCCGAAGCCTGTGGCCTGATTCTGTGTTACATCATCTTGTTGATCCTAATTCTTCACAAACACAGGTAACGCATCGTAGCAGTTCAAGTATGAATGTGTGTCGTACTTGAGTTATGCCCCACTTAAGTTAAGTAGGTGAAGGTCTGGTTATTTATTTTTTTTGTAAAAAAGGGTAGTTGCAGCTTTTTTTTGGTACACCTCAAATTTGGTCCTACTTGAGCGTGCTGCGGTTTCTCTCCTCCGTCTGCCTCAGGTCCATTCTGTTCCGACGGCTCTGTTCCCTGATCGGTACGGTGTTCCTGCTGCGCTGCTTCACCATGTTTGTCACCTCCCTCTCTGTGCCTGGCCAACATCTAAAATGTGCTAGTAAGGTATGGAAATAGTTGAATATCACAAAATTCTATTCATCCGCCTTTATAATGCAAATTATTAGGAGGAGGTTAAGCCACCATAAATTGCCACCTCTGTCAAAATTATAGTGCAAATAATAGTTCCGTCATTGTGTTTGTGTTTGATTTGAATCAACCAACACCATTTCAAAATAAAACCGGCATTTGCATAAATATGGATCTTTATGCGTTTGTGTTTTTGAGTTTGCGCTGTTATGTAACATAATGCATTCCCCGCCTGCTTGCTGGGTGGGCTTATTGTTTCTGCAGATGTACGGCGATACCTGGGGCAAGCTACAGAGAGCGCTGGCCATCTGGAGTGGCTTCGGCATGACTCTGACTGGCGTCCACACATGTGGAGACTACATGTTCAGCGGCCACACAGTGGTCCTCACCATGCTTAACTTTTTCGTGACAGAGTGTAAGTACAAGCGCTAAGTTAAGTTATCCTTTATTGTCCCTTTTTGGGGGGCGATTCTTTCTCTGCTTTTGACCCATCCGGGAGCCGGTGGGGCACACCCGGAGCAGTGGGCAGCCGCAGTGCAGCACCCGGGGAGCAGGTGGGGGTTTCAGGTGCCTTGCTCAAGGGCACCTCATCCGTGGATGAGGACGTAGGAGAGCTGTGGACCACTTCCCTCTAGGACAGCTTCTTCAACTGAAACATGTCTGAGTGATGCAGGATCTAGCAACAATAGGAAACAGGATAGTGTAGTCGTTACGGTGTTTGACGGATGAATAGCCCCGGGTTACCTCAGCAAGTCAAACACCTTAAGCACTACACTATCCTAAGGTGTTTGACTTGCAGGTGAATTGCTCCAGGTTTAACCATGAAAATAAACAGTGGAGATTTAACAACTCTTTACTTAAGCAGTTGGTGTTCATGTTAAAAGAGAAAACAAAGGAGTTTATTCAGATCAATCTAACTTCAGTGCCCTCATTAAAAATAGTATGGGAAGCATTTCAGGTTACCTGTAGAGGATGGATTATTGGCTACGCCACAGCCAAAAAGAAGAGAATGGTGATGAAGAAAAACAGTTTAATGTTGGAGACTAAGACTTTAGAATCGCAACATATGTGGGATCCTAAGAATATAAGATTTAAAAATGAAATGATCTGTATGGCAGAATTACAATCAATCATTCACGAGGAGACTGCATTTGCACTGTGGAGACTTCGTCGTAAATACTTTGAAAGTGATGAGAAAGCAGGCAAAATGCTAGCCTTAAGGTTAAAACAATAACAAAATCTGCATTCAATTTCACATATATGTAAAAGCACTGGTGAGGTCATCTACGAACAAATGAATCAATAAAGCTTTCAGAGAATATTATTCAAAACTTTACCAGACCGAAAGTTCCTTAAACGAGAAAGAGATGGAATCTTTCTTTCAGGAAAAAGCAAGAATCCTGCTGCAAAAGATTATCCAGACTTGGAAAGGAAAAGGAAGAGAGGTAGATTGGGAGTCCCAGATGTTTATTTTTATTTATTTGTTGGTAATGCTAGGTTTCCTTTGTTGTGGGCCTGTACAGGCCACAGTGAGTAAGGGAGTTGGAAATGGGTTGAGGAATTTTTTTTTGCCAACCAACACAAATCTTTCTTCCTAGCCGCTTTATGGTATTACCCTAAAATCAATTGGAAAATAGTCGATCCTCTTACTAAATTTTCCTTTTGAGGTAATAAAAATAGTACAGAAGCGTCTCCCTTTCAATGGAGCATACATCATGCCCTATGGAGCGACCCGTATTAAAAGCAGGTGGATCTTTATAAGACTTTATAAGAAGCTGGACATTTAAAGGAATTTCTTGAATATTATGAATTTTTATAAGTACATTTTGATTGAATTCTGGTCATTTTAACCGGTCTTTGTCCAGAGTTGAATAATGACGCCCGTTCATGTCATCCCATCTTACCTCCACCAGACACCCCAAGGAGCTGGAACCTGATCCACACCATCTCATGGGTGCTGAACCTCTTCGGCATCTTCTTCATCCTGGCAGCGCACGAGCACTACTCCATCGACGTCTTCATCGCCTTCTACATCACCACGCGCCTCTTCCTCTACTACCACACGCTGGCCAACACGCGCGCCTACCAGCAGAGCCGGCGCGCCCGTATATGGTTCCCCATGTTCTCCTTCTTTGAGTGCAACGTCAACGGGCCCGTGCCCAACCTACAGCTGGCCCTTCGACAGGCCCGCCTTCATGAGGAGCCTGATTGGTTAGAGAGAGTGTGTGTGTGTGTGTGTGTGTGTGTGGGGGGGGGCACGAGGGAGGGCTACTACTGACCTGAACTTGTAGGGCTTTGTGCAGAATGTTTAAACTAATATGCCTTTAAGCCATACCCTTCTATTATTTGGTTCATTATTTGATTATTTACAAATAAACTGAGAGGCAGCACAGCGAATAACATGGTTTTAATCCTTAGACAGCAGTTGGTGTCATTCAGGATAAGGTTAACTTGATCAAGGCGGGATTATGAAGGAAACTGAGCTCTTTTTACGCTTATTCTGCATAATGGTATGGAAAAACTTTCTCCACAAACCTTTTATGTAACTGCATGTTTACTTTGGAGCCATTGTTCAAAGTCTAGGCGTTCTCGTTTTATTTTTTTTAAGCCAAAGTGCAGGTTTTTTTTAGCCAAAGAAATTACAGGAAATGTATTGCGTTTTTGAAATTTAGCTATTTGCAATACTGGGTTTTTCGCTTCTGTGTTATTTATAATTTTGTATTTAATTTTTTATCAGACTCATTGTTCTTTCACATATCAAGAAGAAATGATGCAGTTATGTATAGAGAAGAGTCTAACGGGTGTATAATGTCTGAAGGGATTTGGGAATCGGTGGATTGTGTTTTTAGGGCGCATCAAAATATTTTTTTTGACACAATTGATGAACATGTCGTTGATTTAGCACCTTTGTTTAACAAACCTGTTTACAATGTAATTATTCCTTTTTGTATACGTTATCACTGGAGTGGCGGTTTACAAGTTTATTTATTGGCAATGCAATTACTTATGATTTTCGCCGCTTGGCTCAACACTTTTTGTATTTCAGTCAGAGATCACTTGAAGCTGCCTTGACCAATATTGTATTTTGGGTACTCGTTCTATTTCGATGATTAAAAAAACAAAACAATACCTATACAATGCCTTGCGTGTTGTGATTAACCCATCTATTGTATTTTAACTTAATCAAATGTGCGATAATGTTATCACTGTTCTGTTTTATTCCAACAAGGTGTGCCTGTATACAGCCTGTCTGCATTACCTAAACTGTCTGGTTCCCTATTGCCCCACGCCTTAAAACAAAGCACTGCTACACACTTTTAGATTAGTATTCTGGTAATGATTAGAGATAGGCAACAGCTCCCACATGACTATAAAGGCGGCAGCAGGGAGCGGTAGAATACTAAAGCTTCTGTATCCTACGACCGCAACACTTCTCAGGATGGTAAGAACTTGCATGCTTTAGAGATATCCTGAGAGTTGAATGTGGTTTGTTTTCAAAAGGTTATATTATTGCTTTGTTAACATTGTAAAGGAAACCAAATGAGGTAAAATCTTATTGACGTGTGCAAGCACTCTTTTTGATATTTATGAATTGATAGCATTAAATTTAGTATATTTAATACCATATTTTTGTTCGAACATTTTGAAAAGCTTCATTATTTGTGATGCTCCTAAATAGGGATCAAAAAACTAATTTTGAGGATTTTCTAAAGAAAATATTCTTCGGGAAAAACAAGGGCATAAATGCGACATTTCCCCTTTCAGAATAAGGTGTTTTTGTATCATCCTTTCCTCAGAATACCCTCCGTGTTTTGGTTTGCCTGCTGGGATTAGTTGCGCTTTCTCACAGTGAATGCTTTTTCGTGGAGCTGGTGCTTAAAGATCTAAAGAATCCTCCAACTGGTGAGTCCAACCGGCGTGCCAATTGCAAACGCGAGACCTGCCGAAAAGAGAATCGTACTGAATAATTTTTTTGTGCAGCGTGTGTGGATAAGGATGGCGGGATGCATGCCTTTGGCTCGGAATGGGTCAAGGACTGCCTTGAGTGCTCCTGTACGCAGAATGGCATGAGCTGTTGCAGCATGTAAGTGACATTACATTTAAGATCTATGATCCACATTAAGAGCCCTTGTTTAAAGATCTTCCAGACGAATCGTGGCGCTTAATTCCCTCTCTTTGGTCACTCGATTTGCTTCAGTCTTGGGGAGCCCATGTCTGTTTTAATGCCTTTAAACTTGAAACATTTCAATATATTTATTTGAATCTTTATTTTTCTTCCAGGATCCCTGATTTGAGTTCTATGGAAGTGCCCGACGACTGTGAGCTGGTTGTGAATACAAATGCCTGCACTTCCAAGTTTGTGCTGAAAGCAGACAAGACAAAGGAGTGTCCCATTATCTAAAGAAAACACGTTTTTTTCCTGAATTCACTCCTATAGAAGGCGTGTGTGTGTGTGTGTGTGTGTGTGTGTGTGTGTGTGTGTGTGTGTGTGTGTGTGTGTGTGTGTGTGTGTGTGTGTGTGTGTGTGTGTGTGTGTGTGTGTGTGTGTGTGTGTGTGTGTGTGAATACTTATTGCTTCACTGCTTACAATATCGATAAAAGAATACTGAATAAACAAATCTGCATCTTTGCTTTCGACAAAATATCTTTGTCTAGGCCTATATACATTATGGATCAGAGCAGCCGATAAACAAATCTGCATCTTTGCTTTCGACAAAATATCTTTGTCTAGGCCTATATACATTAATGGAGCAGCCGGCTCTCTGAACAATTTGTTTCAAGATCTAATAGCTTCACCACTCTGTGGCAGTAGAGTACCATTTGGGGCTTCATTTTCTCTTGACATTATTAAAAACAGTTAAGGGCTGTTGCACATTTTGTGCAACATGCACGTTTGCATTATAACAAAAACATAAATAAAACCTAAGATCTCCCCCCACCGGTGGGTCTTTCTTCTCTTGATACTTACATTAATTCTAAACAGCGTTTTACACAGTAGGAAATCCTCAAAGGTAAATCAGCGTAATTTAACACTGACTGTAGCTTTTTATGGCTAAAGAAGCAACGGTGAAGGACCGTAGGCCACTAAACGCCCGATAAATGTATGGGTCTGTAAAATGCTAATTAAATCAAAACAAAAGTATTTATGAAGCACCTTTTATAAAAAGGTAATTGATTGGGGGGAGATCTTGCCTGTCTACGCTTCAAACTCGTGCAGATTGCAAAAAATATGCAACAGCACTCCCTGGGGTCACACTTTTCGGTGGGTCTCATGTAAATCTTTGGTTTGGTTTGGTCGCCTCTCTGCCTCTGGCAGCAAAAAAAAAGCCAGTCTGTCGTCTCTTCCACTAGCCTCAACAATACTTCACTCTTCAACGGTGCCTAAAAACAAGGTCTTCCAGGAAAGAGTGCAAATCCAGCAGTCAGTCTGGATGGGAAGAGTGGGACCTGTGTGTTTTTGGTTTACAAAATGTGTATCTTGCAGAGCTATGACTATATCTCCAACGTGATTTCTTCATATATAAATTCCACACTTGCAACTCAGAAACGCAATTGTTGGGAAAACAAACATTTATCAGAATAATGAATAATTTGTAAAGGAAAACTAATGCATTGACTGTTTTTAAAATGTTATGGCGTGATAACAGGATTTTTTTTACATATTAAAACCTATGATATTTCATAGTTGTATAGCCTATATTAAATTAAATAGAGACGAATACCTCAGGCTACTTCATGAAATCATTAAACTAATTGATTTAATTCTCTGGATATAGAAATATGTACAGCCAAACAACCTGAAACAGGAGTGACAGGATTTGGAGTAGCTGTTCCATCAAAAAGAATAGAGTTTAATAGATGCACATCAGATAATTTAAGCGTGTATACAATGGAGATGTTAGGGTCGCATTAATTAATGCTGGTCGCATTAAAATGGGTGGAATCAAACAGTGGAAAAAATTGTGATATGTACAGATTCAGCATCAGTTTTGGCAAGTATGAGGTTGTTTTACTCAAGCAGTCGCCAAGGGTTGTTGTATGAAGTTCTACAGTCAATTACGAGAATCGTTCAGCAGGGGAGGCAAATACATTTTTTTTGGGTTCCAGCTCATGTAGGGGTGAAGGGGAAATGAGAAAGACGATGAGATGGCTAAGAAGGCATTGGAGAAGAAAAAAGTAGAAATGAACATCAATATAAGTAAGGCAGAAGTTAAAAGTCTGATATGGGAAAAAGTTAACAAAATGTGGCAAGACAAATGGGACAGTGAGGAGAAAGGGAGATATTTATATATATATTCAAAAAGTGTTAATGTTAAAATAGTGTATAGTGGTCAGAGGAAGGATGAAAGAATTTTGATGAGGTTAAGGTTGGGGCACAGTGCACTAAATAAAACAATGGAATTGATAGGAAAACACCCTACTGGATTATGTGAGGGGTGCCAGGTAGAGGAGACAGTGGAACATGTCTTAATGTACTGTAGTGATGATAGAGAGAGAAAGTATGAATAATCAATTGAGAGAATTGGGAATGCAGGTGTATACTTTGGAAAAAATTGTAAGTTTAAGGAAGAGGAAATATATAAAAGTATTGTTTGACTTTTTGAGAGAAACAGGTTTATATAATAGGATATATAGAGTAACAAGAAAGTTTGAATGAGTGTTTTGCATTTTTTTTATTCATTCAATGGATCAGAAGAGGGCGGTAATGCACCAACATGTGGATGCCCACCGACGTAAAACACCAAGACGAAGAAGAAGAAAGTGGGGAGTGACGTCGGATATCTCCCAGAGCTCCTTGCGTTTACAAACAACAAGCGCGAATGTTTTTCTTCACTGTTTTTCCGAAGGTTAGTGTTATTATGTGGTTTTGTATTTCTGAAGAGTATAGCCTACACTTGAGAACAAGTAGCTCTTAAAATATGGGTAATTAACTGCTATGTCTGTAAACTCTTAATAATTGGGTCACATCATGTTCTCCTTCCCGAACACAAGGCACTATGTGTCCACTATGCACTATGGTCTGTTGTATAACTGTGATCCTTTCGCCAGACACGTTTCTAGATGGGCTAGTTTGTCTAACCAATGCTACACTAGATACAAATAAATGTGTTGAATAGAATAAAGTAAAGTAATTTAAGATATTGAAGATGGTGGTGTGGGTGGGTAAATACTCGAAAAAACGACTTCGTGTCGTTAATGAAAACCCTATTTTCGATTAATTTTTATCCCCGATGATATACCAAGTTATTCGTGTCTACCTGAGACTAAATCCATACTTGCATTGAAAATGGATATGGTAAATATGAATAACATTTCTGTAGAAATAGAGGTTGAAAAGTCGATCTTAGTTTTGCAATGGAAAGTGTTGGTTTTTTGACAGGTGTTCCACTCAAGTTGAGGCAGGGGCATTATGGCCAGGAGCAATGAAGGGTCATCTATTCTCAAAGGTAAAATATTGAACTGAACAAAGTTAGTTTCATTAAAATCAAGTCCAAAGTTTACAGAAGGTCTGAGTTTATTCTATTCCCAGATGTTGTGGCGTACGTTGATGTGTGGTCGTCATCTAAAACGGAGAACTATTCGAAGCCCTTCATTGACGAACTCAAAGAAATGGGTGCTGAGGTGAGGGTGTGATGTTTGTGTATTTAGAGAAAGACAAAAAACTGCAAATTCAGTCTGAATTCTAAATTATCAGGTTTTTGATTTATCTCCTTTTCAGGTATCGAAGACATTTAAAAAACATGTCACCCATGTAGTTTTTAAAGACGGTCACCAAGCTACTTGGAATAAAGCCAAGAAAATTGGGGCAAAGATTGTATCTGTTCTTTGGGTGGCCAGGTAAACATACCATTATTGCTGTTGTTAAATGTGCTTTTGTATACAGTGCTCTTATTGATATTATTATTTTATGCATAAAGTTGGCTTTTTCGTGTAAACTGAAACGTCATACAACCCTTTGTTACATAACCTGAATTGTGTCATTGTATTGGATCGATGATTTTGTGAAACTTGTGTGCAGGTGTAAAGAGGAAGCAAAATTAGTTGATGAAAGAGCAGTTCCCCGGCCAGAACGATGAAGCCAATCACTTGATAAAGAAAAGGACGGTTAGAAAACTTATGATCAATTCAGCTATAGAGTGGCTAAGACAAGCCCGCCTCATGCGTCAGGCCTGGGCCTTGGAAATGTAGTGTTATGTAATTTGTTAAAAAACTGGCATGGTACAACTGTGTATGTACATACAATTAAATGGTAAAACACACATGTTTCAAACACTACCGTAGTACCCACGCCCATGAAAACACCGTTGATCAAACACTGTTATCAAAGCTACTCCCGCAGATTTCTGCTCCCTCCTTGAGCCATGCTTTACACCAGTTAACTAATGTTGACTGGTGTTATACAGTCTGGTAACCATAATGTTTCTTGGAAAGAGCTTACACATTTCTTGATGTGTAAAAATATATTTAAATTAGACAAACCCTGGCTGGAGGGTTTTCAGATTGTTCAGCTCCATTGACTAAAGTACAACTTTTTTTAGTCTCTAATGCATGAGGTGGGTTTGACTTATTGCCATATTTGGCCAATTTATTCCTTCTAAGAAACGCATTTTGTAAAAACCCTGTTTGGTCCTAAACTAATAAATGGGCTCGTTTTATACAGTTGATGTCCATCTTGGTGTAATACACTCGATCCCAAACCTTTTGTATGTGGACGTAGCACCGTTGCATGCAGCCGAAAGATTCTGCTGAAAAGACTCCTGAGAACAACAGACGCATGAAGAAGAAATTGGACAAGATGATCAAAGACCTCGCTCCCCAATACCCTCTCTGTAAGAGTCCAGTACGCCTGTACGAACAATCAATTTCCATTTGTTGTCGAGACTTTTTGTAATTTGGCTTGTGGCCATCCGTCTTTGCATTGTGAAGTCCCAGACGTCTCCCCGTACATTATCGACGAGGAGAACGGTATCGTCTACAGCCCCTCTCTGAAGCGGTCCGACAGCATGGCTCGACGGTTGAAGGAAATGAGGGAGAAAAGAGAGAGCCTTTCACCCACAGGTAGGCTCAGTGTGGTACCCGCCACCCCTCCAAAGGTCTGCAACCCTACCTGCTACTTGATGATATGGAAGGACGGGAATTCAAATTCGCTTTAGTTGGGAGCATCTGCTAATGGAGTAAATGGTATTTAAATGTGACATATTACACCACCAGATGTGAGTTTAATTAGCCGTTACAAGCTGTTTTGAAATTCTGCCTCTTCTGACATCACAAGTGGGCACGTCCACCTAGATGTGTGACGGATAGATGAGCAATGTTTGCTACGGTCCACTGGGCAGGCTGGTATACTGATCTATCCACACACATCTAGGTGGACACGTCCACCTGTGATTTCAGAAGAGGCTGATTTTCAAAACGGCTTATAGCTGCTAATCACACTCACACCTGGTGGCATATTATGTCACCTTTTTTAATAAGTAAATAGCACTTAAGAATGTGTCCTCTCTCAGCATCACAGGAGTTGGAGGCTGCCAGTTCCTCCCAAGCGGTTAAACCTTGTTTTGGTTTCTCTTCGACTATATTGAAGTTACTTGGTAAGATCCATTACATCGTGACCTGGTTATTACACTGAAAGTACACCTTATATTGAATATGTTAATGTTCTTGTTTTGTGGTTTTTAAATGTAGCTAAGCTTTCGCCATAAAGCCCAAAAATATCTCTCATCTCGATGCAGATGACGACTCTGATGAGGAGGCCTCGTCTCCAATGTGTTCTCCCCGTCTCCCTGCTGAGGCCAGAGGAGGAGCTAGCCTACATATGGATACCGGCCCTCCCCAGGCCACTGAAAGGCCCTGGCTCTCACCTTGCGGTGATGTGCCGAAAAGGAAATCCCTGAGTCATTTTCGAAAGCTGAAGTCAGGCGACGGACTACCAGAAGAAGGGCCCTTGCACCGAATGTTGAGGAGGAGCTCAATGAGAACTGATTTCTTCAAGATACAAAGCGGCTCTGAAGTTCCTTGCAAGGATACCATAGCAGAGCTTCCTGAAAACACCAAAAAACCCAAGTTCATACAATCCCAGTTAAAATTTAATAGCAGTGCAGTTCATAAAAGTGGACATTTGCCTAATGATGTGAAGCCAAGGACGAAACCAGTGACCTCTCTCAAAAACAGAAACGATAACGTCTCTAGGGGATTTGAATCCCTCTAGTTGCCTCTCTGTTCCAGCCGTTACTCCAAACACTCAAAAGAACCAAGAACTATCCAAAGGCGCTGTGTTTAAATTAAAGAAAGCAGACCCGCCGACCCCTAAAACTATGAGGAGAGCCTCTTCAGCTGCATTGTCGAGGAAGCCCACCCTTCCCATTGAATCTCTAAGCGTCGTGACACCTTTACCTGAGGTGGAGGCAGACGGAGACTTTGAGGACTACTTCTCCCCAGCCAACCAACACCCCATCCAGAAGCTACCGTCTCTGCCCTGGCTGTCCGAGGAGGGCGGGATCCAGCCTCCTTTCCAATGGGCACCCGTGCCAGTCAAGAGGACCTCAAGGAGAAGTGAAACCTCAAGGCCGAATCATAAGAAGAGGAGGCCAAATGAATCACAGAGCTCAATGGACTCTCCAGACATACACGATCAACCTACAAAGCATCCCCATGTTCCAGTCCCCGTTCCCTCCCTCACGGTCTCCCCCAGTAGAGACTCTGCCCGCCCGGCTCGGGCTAAAAGTAGACTGAAATCGGTGCCAGAAATGGACATGGATGATTTTGTAACTCAAGTGGTCAGGCATAGAATCCCATCTAATCCCACGAAAGGGCCCCAATTAGGCCCGATCAGAGGCAGTGCATCCCATGGACAGCAGGCACAACCTGAGGGCAAAGTCTGTCCACAGGACATGGAAAGTGAGTAACAAGCTGAACTGTGTGGCGCCTAATTACCTTGCATTGAAACACGTTTTGTGTTCTCTTGACAGCACTTTGAGTGTGAACCCAATGTGAAATGTTCAAATTTGTATTTGTAGATACTATAGATAGATAGATAGATAGATAGATACTTTATTTATCCCGAGGGAAATTCAGGTATCCAGTAGCATAAAAACAAAACATATATTAAACATACATTAGACTAAAATTGTGTTCACTGTCTCAACTGGGCTACACCAAGCCTTGCATCATCAATATAAACTTAGCACAAAAAGTAAGGGAATTTGTGTTTGGTTGTTTACACAATGCTTTTTGGCAATAAATCTTATAGTGTTGGAAAAGCCTGTATAGTTCCCTTTCAAATGGTGCCCCCCCTGCCCCATTTGTAAGGAACATGCATTTGTGGGATGAGCAGCAGAGCTGAGTTATGTGGGTTGCGTCCCGTGAAAGATTTGCCAATGCCAAACAGCTTATTCTGCCATTGACTCGTTTTGTGTTTGGTGGATTGGATGATTGAAGTTTGAAGAAACAAGACACTTTTGGCAATTTGGCAATTTATTCATTTCACAAACGGGCGCCTCAGTAGCGTGTAGAAGAACCATACACAGCCACAACAGCCTGGCACCTCCTCATGCTGGTCACCAGCCTGGTCAACACCATTTTTGGTTTTATTTAATATCCATGTCATAACATGACTTCAGTGTTATATGTTATAAAATGTATTTGTCATCAATCATAAATGTGTCCTTTCAATTCTAGAAGGTATTTATGGGGCAACAAGCCAAAGTGTATAACATTGTAATCACAGAACATTTTGGCTATTCTAGATGGTGGCTAGAATTTATAGAAAAGGCCCAAATAATAATGGTTTTGAAGGTAAATCATTAGAGAATTATAAAGTGTAAATTTGCTGTTTATGATTTTCTATGGCAAAGCCATGGCCTCCACTCTTATGCATTATGTCACATTTATATATGAGAGAAAGGAAGTAATTAGTTGTCTGTATAACTGTCTACTGCCACTATAGCAAATGTACAGCACTAAACCCACCACTGTTGACGCGGGGCCGACTGCACCTGCTGTTAGACGTCTTTGTTTACCACACTTGTCACAGCACTTCTTTTCTTTTTCTTAAGGTGGAGGAAGTCAACACACTGTAGCAGCTGGTCGCGCTGGGAACACGAGTGCAGACGAGGCAAGTCGCATGAAAATGGAACAGTCGAAGGTAAAAAAACACAATTTTACGTCTTCACATAGGCATGCTTTGGGTGTGATGTTATTGTAATAATTTGTGTTGCATCAGGATTGTTCACGTGAGGTCACCAAAGCAACAGAAGTTCTGTTGAAGCATTTGCGTGTCGTGTGTGTACGTGTGTCTGTGTAGGCATGTGGGTGTCTGAGTCTGAGTGCATTTGTACAGAGGGCTATAGCATGTGCCCTGAAAGAGGTGCATGGTGATCTAAACTCTTTAGTGGCCGACCTCAGCATGACGAGAGGCCCTTTGGGTCGCTGACCTTTCCTGACTGTAAGAATAGCATCCTCTCTGTGAGGGCAGAACAGCCACCGTCAAGGGCAGGTCGTCATACCCTGAAGAATTTCCTCTGTTTGTGCTTTGGGGCCGTCCTGGGTTGGTGCTCCGGATCCCAGCTACACGGTTCACACCAGCCCCTTTTTGTCTGAGGCGTTTTATGTCGTACATATTCCGAACGGTTTGCCTTTTTCTGAGCCTGTGCCAGGGCATGTCCTCCACATCAGATAAGCTAAAATTACCCTTTGAGGGGACGGGAACATTCAATAAAAGGAAAAAGAGCTTCTGAATTGAAACTGTTTCCAGTGGAAAGTAGGGCACACATTCCCTGGCCTTGGGTAAGCAGACGATCTGCTTACACTATAAGACACAATCTGCTAACAGTGGAATATACGGCCAGGCTCGCTTTCCCTTTTAATCCTTTTAACATGTATACATTATTAATGACGATCACTATTTATATAACACCTGTCAATACGGGCAACAAAGTGCTTCACATAAAACGATAAACGACAATGAAAATGGAGTGAAATTAATAATAAATGGGCATAGAAATTAAAATAAATGGATTAAAATAAACGGTTTTGGAGCGTGTTTAACAATGGGGGGGGGGGGGGAAATAAGGGAAAAACTAAATCTGTAGTAATTAATAATAGTAATGTAGTAAAGTAAGGCTTGGGTTTGTAATATTAACACTTTTTAAAAAACTAAAAAACTGTAATAATTTAGTTTTAAATGAAGATTGTTTAAGCAGGCTGCTGTGGCTTTGTCCAGCATCCTGTTTAAACAATCTTCATTTAAAACTAAATTATTACAGTTTTTTAGTTTTTTAAAAAGTGTTAATATTACAAACCCAAGCCTTACTCCTATGGTGTAATAATTTCAATCTCTCGTATACTGAATGCATGAGCAGGTTCACTCCAGCCACATGCACCACTGTTTTGGTATTCACGCTGCTTACAGAAGGCCTGAACATCTGCCTGCGTTTGGGCACCAGGCTCGGGTCTCCGGTCGGGGACAGGAAACAAAGCTTGTGTCCACTGCTCCAACTGCCATTCATGTGCCACTGCTAATCATGTCCTCCGGTACTGGGGTCAAACGGATGATATAATGCCCCGCGCTCTCGCCGGAACACGGGCGTACAGTTCCACTTCACGGGCTCGTGTTTTCCTCGGCCACGGCCTTGGGAGTTTCATTTCCCCTGTTCTCTGACCACGATGCGGTCTGGCATGTGGAAGTGCTAACAAAAAATACCCCTGGTTATGCCAAGTGCCTTATTGACACATTAAAGCTCGCTTTTGTGTTGAACTATTATTTACAGATGCAAGGTCCTATATCAATGAATGCTTTTAACGTGTTATTGCACTGTTTCTGTGTTGCAGGCTACTAGGACTCTAGTGATGACGAGCATGTCTACTGAGTAAGTGCCAGAGAGAAGGATTTAATGTAGAAAACCTCATGATTGTCTTCAGAGAAACCACTTCTTCTTCTTAATCTCCAATTCTCCCACAGTGAAATGCGAGGAGGGTGTATCTCTTAGCCAAATGTAATTATGAGTTATATGATACTTCCGTACGATACTTTATTCAGATGTACGCATTTAATCCACGTTATCTTCCTTCTGCGTTTTTTTTTTCCCAGCACGCAGAAGACGGTGACCCAAGTGGTGAAACTGCTGGGTGGGTTCTCCGTTGTGGACCTCGTGTGCGAGACCACCACCCACGTGGTGTCTGGGGGACATGGCCGCACGCTGAACGTCCTCCTGGGCATCGCTCGCGGCTGCTGGATTCTCTCCTTCGAATGGGTACGCGGAGTCGATATTCACTACGAGTCGGTTTCAAAGGTTGTGTCAGCGATGTTGGGTGACGCCACCTCTGTTGGTACTTTGAAGCCGAGATCCCAAACAAACAGAGCCCGCTCGCCCCTCCCTTCCGCGTTTCGTGCATCCAGTAAAAACCGTCATGAACGCAGCGCTAAACCCCGCAACACACAGCCCGTGTCGGTGATTGATTGGAAGACTATTTATTTTGGTCTTGAGTGGTTGGCAGTACCATTTGTTTTTGTGTGCGATCTCGGAGCATAGGCTGCCTACAGAGACATGTTTTTTGGACGGCCTGCTTATGGTGCAGGCTGCTAGCGGATCGTGACCAGATTAATGTGGTCATTTTTGTTTCGTCCCAGAATCGCTGATACAACCTTTTAATGTCTCCTTCTCGTTCTGTATTTGTTTCTCGTTGATCACTTGTCAAGAGCAGGCCTTTGCTCGGCCTCTTGCTCAGACTGCTTGTAGACTTCAGACTCAAGTCTAGTTTGGCGCTGGGACCCTTAACCACTGCTAAACAATCCTTCGTTACTGCTCAACAATCCTCGTTACTACTCAGTCACACATTTGTCCAAGGTGAAGGTGTTTTTTTAAATTTTGTCATTAAGGAGCAGGTCGGGCTTTAGGAGACAGTGGAACAATTGGGTTCTGAACCCTGAACCCCTTGACTGGAACTCCAATTGATATTTACACTGTGACCTTAAGGGTGGTGATGATGTATTGACTTTTCAATGTGACCTTGAGTGTGGTGATGATGTATTGACTTTTGAATGTGACCTTGAGTGTGGTGATGATGTATTGACTTTTGAATGTGACCTTGAGTGTGGTGATGATGTATTGACTTTTGAATGTGACCTTGAGTGTGGTGATGATGTATTGACTTTTGAATGTGACCTTTGAGTTGTGGTGGTGTGATGTATTGACTTTTGAATGTGACCTTGAGTGTGGGTGATGATGTATTGACTTTTGAATGTGACCTTGAGTGTGGTGATGATGTATTGACTTTTCAATGTGACCTTGAGTGTGGTGATGATGTATTGACTTTTGAATGTGACCTTGAGTGTGTGGTGATGTATTGACTTTTGAATGTGACCTTGAGTGTGGTGATGATGTATTGACTTTTGAATGTGACCTTGAGTGTGGTGATGATGTATTGACTTTTGAATGCGTGTACTGACTTAGATGCTGCGGAGCTTGGAGGAGAGACGGTGGCTTCCAGAAGAACCCTATGAACTGTCTGAGCGTTTTCCGGCTGCACCGGTAAGTTCCGCCACGAGACGGGATCCATTATCTGCCCTGCGTCCGCAAATACAACTGGGACAACAGTGGAGTTGAAGCCATATATATTTAATTTCGTTAAATATTTCATGACGCTTAATCAGTGCATATGATTACGCCATGCCTCGGTCGTTTGTGCGTCAATTGTTCCGCTTGAAAAGTGAAAGGAGTATTTTTGATTGATTCTACGATGAAATCACGAAATGCAACGGTTAAGGAATACAATTGGATATTGTTAAATAAAAGCGCAAAAAATAAAAATCTTGATAGACCTTGAATATTGGGCAGAACGATTTGGGAAAATAATAATTAAATTCCAATATTTTGACCAATATTGCGATTGCGATTTAATATGCAATTTTTACAAAGTTCCTTTTGTTCTGTATTATTCACTAAAAAGGCAATAAATCATTCTTTAGTATGACCAGCACAACATTGGAAGCAGTCAACATATAAACGGCTCTTTCCTTTAGGTCAGGCCGATGTGTTTAGATGAATTTATACAACATCTTTATTTAACTATTGAATTGTAAAAGGAAAATAAATACAAATCTTACTGATCTCCAGTCAGTAACGGTAACAAATCACAAAAACTAATAATTGAAAAATACAACTTTTTGGTAACTTTTTAACTTGTTTTTAATCGCAGCTTTTGCGACTTGCATATCGCGTTCTATTACATCGCGATTTGAATTTGATTAATCGTTGAGCCCTAGTTGGTATTCAGGGTTGCTGTCCAGCCCAGGCTTAGCGGTCAGACCAAGCGAAGGCTCACAGCCCTGCCAGAAGGAAGTGTGGTGCACCACCGCTCATTTTTATTGCCCGTCATTCGTTCTGCTTGTTTTTCCCAAAGCATCCTGTGTGAAAAGTGGATGTTGCTCTTCCTGAGCTCGTCAGTCCCGAGCTACGGCGGCGTCTCCTGTGTCTCTTTAAGGGAGACACGGGGTCTCCGAACATACGCGTGTCATCACGTTTCCTCCCTGGATGCGTTCCCCTATCAGGGATGCCAGGGCTACCTGTGGGCTGACCGGGTCTATCGCCCGGGAGAGCGATTACGGCCCAAGACTGCGGTTGTTATATACAACGCTTTGGGTGGCGTCATTTGTTTCATGGTGTTTGGGTCTTGGCTCGCTCTCTTTTTTTGCTACTGTTTGACTTGACTCGCGATTCAACATCAGCTATTTAAGCCCGCTGTTAACACAGTGGTTCTTAGTTTATTGCAAAGTTTGTCTGCCACAATCATATCGCAGTCATTCGGTCATTTGCAGCAATAATAACTAATTCTGCTGATTCCCGTGAGCTTTTTTTTCATCCAGTTTTCACAAACCCCCTCAGAAACATTCTCTGGTTTTCCCGAAGCGCATCGCCACACAATTCGACTGGATTCCATTTCTACTAGGTAAAGATAATTGTCGCCATCGGTTGCAGAAGTATATGATGATGTGCCAGGCTAGGTTAATAGGCCAAAAGGGTTTTATTTCAGCAGGCTGTTGTTTATTTTTAAAGCATGAAAGTGCACAATGCAAGAGGCAGCAGTGCCTTCCCCTTCAGTATAAACACCCTGTTGAGGCTTTTGAACGAGGGTCATCCAGCCTCCTTAAGCTTCCACGCTCAGTGTCAGTGCATACATATTTTTCGCCTCCCATGAAATTGACAAAACAATCTAAACCAGTGTCATTACTAAAATGTGGAAAAACTATGTAAAGTATTAACATTTTTTCCTTAAAAAAACATTCATGAAAAACAATTCACCGTCATGGTAAAGTTCATGATAAAGTTAAATATTAGCCTTTTACATCTTGACATAAATTAAATAAAATATACACAAAATCTCTTTGAAAAAGTAAATTGGTTATCAAAGTAAAAAACACATTTGTGTACTATTTTACCGATATACCCTCATCTAAAGTGACTTTTAACAATCTCCACCTATGCCATGGTTATAGCCCAAGTACAATACATATTGTACCACAGACATTATGATGATATGGTCAAAGCTTTAACCAATTTACAAAAAGGACATTTACAAATCTTTGACTCTTAAAACCTCTGGCGGGATTAAAGTGTCTATCCTATTTCACCACACCAGGGGAGCGGTTTTTTTATGTGGCGATCAGAGAAATATTATCCCCAAAACCTTGGGTTACGGTTACGTTTTTTAAGCGTAGTTTGTGGTGGGCTGTCCTTCACCTCTCGCGGTTTCATAAGACATGGGGACTCAAAAGTCGGTTGGTCGGATCATCATGGTGGTGGTCTTCAGGGAGTAGCCCGAGCCCTTCCAGTAGTACCATTTGATCCCGTTGAAGCGGTTTGAGTTCTGGCCTTGTTGATAGTACATCCCATTCAAGTTGGACGGCCCGCATGCATCGAACCACCACCCTTGAAGACGGGGAAAGGAAGAATTGGGAAATTCTGAAAATGTACAGTATTTTAAAATACTTATTTTCCAAGAGCGACATGTGTATTACATACCACACAGTATCATATACTGTGTGTGCGTGTGTGTGTGTGTGTGTGTGTGTGTGTTTGTGTGTGTGTGTGTGTGTGTGTGTATATCTGTACACACAAATATGAAGTTCATGTATTTGGGTGTGTATACTGTGCACATTCTCACCGGCTCAATGCCACTTCGTGTGCATAATTAGACTCAGGGAACGGTCCCTGGCTATCTGTTAGAGTTTGAGGCATTCCTGTGTTAAAAGAAGCACTCAGGAGAAATAGGAGCGCAGTAAAGAACAAGACAGAAGTCTGGCAGCGCTGGTTCGCTGAGGTGTGTGAACACAGCCCTTTGGAGCGCTGTTCCCAGGCTATTACTGTCAAATATCATGGATCCTTAAGTCCCCGCTGTAATCATCACTGATGGCATTTTGAGCCAATTCTGCTCTAGTCACTTCAACTTTTTGGGGGGGGTTTTGTGTGTGGATGTGTCTAGCACGGAAATGTTTAGAATTTTAATATATATATTCATCCTTGTATTTCTCAACACACTTTGTATTTTTAATGAGCAGAGTTTTGTTGATGCGCGGGGCTGTTCTTTTACCTCCCGTCGTGAGCTGCGAGCATTTGCAAACGCATTTGTCGTTGTCCGTATCCTTTGTGCTGAAGTCACTTCCTGGCGTTCCGAGACTGCTTATTTTTCCCGCCGTTCCACTGTACCCTTTGATGTTTATCCTTAAGGATGAAAAGTGAAATCCGGATGAGCATGGCATCCATCCAGGCGTCTTGTAAAAGATCTGCTCTATCTAAACTTGTGTTTGTGGTGCATACCTGTAATTCTTGGCTTCCCCTTCGAGGTTAAACTGCTCATATTGCGAGTATCCAGAGTTCCCTTCCCAATCACTGAGCTGGATTCTTAACACGTACGACCGCTGATGTGTCAACTTGGAGACAAACTCATTTCCTAACCAGTACTCCGCCACAGGGTCCCCAAATCCCTAGAAAGGCACAAGATGCATTTGATTCAATATACATATTAAGATTCAATATGCATATTGACTTTGCTGTGAACCATATATATATATATATATATATATATATATATTTCCTGTCTATCTACCACATTGCACATTTATTTTTAGTTTATTTTATGTACATTCTTGGCAGATATCTGTTTTTGTTTTATATTGTCCATAACTTATTTATTTATTCATCTATTTTTAGTCGTGTTTGTCATTGTTGTCATGTCTTCTCTACGTGCCTTAATTTAATTGCCCCCTGGGGATATATAAAGTTTTCTTGAATCTTGAATATTACAACGGGGAATGGCCGAACTCACTCAGCTAATTCGTAAATCATGCGCAAAAATACACCAGTTAATCGCATGTTAATTCCGTCTTTGGTGTCTTGTCTCTGTTCGATTTGATCCCCGTCAGCGTTTGCACACCGCACGTCGCTGATGTTTATTTTGGCGCTAGGCTTTTATTGTATCTACAGTGTCTAAAGAGGGTTTAATAACATCGAGGCTCAGCCTCTTGCCTTGGGCAGAACCGTAACCATGACTACCTTTTTGTCTTCCCCCGCGTGACAGAGGAATCTCATCCTTGATTACTTTTTACCATTTTGTACTCTTTCCACGTCCGATGGAAGTCAACGCGTCCGTCGAGCCTCTTCTGTACGGTGGTCCAGCCCCCCCCCTCGGTCTCCATGTCACAGAAGGCCTTCAGCATCAACACAAAGACAGGGGGAGGGCATGAGGCGATGGGTGGGCGGGTCTCGTAAGACAGCTGACGGTCATTATTAGGATAATGCGGTTACCACTTCACGTTGTCTCAAACAAATGTGCAGTTCCGTCGTAAGAGGACACCGCATCGATCCAACAGCTAGACCCCCAGAACACTTTTCAAGGAGCACTTATCAAGGAGATAATTCTTTGAACTCAATCGCGCCGGCCCCTCCCGGGATATGCATACTTGAGATTGATTTAAATGTTCTCCTAACCTTTTAAGTGCAAGCCTGGCCGTAATCACCGGACTGATGTTCGGCAACTCTTAATTGTGCTTTTACTTGTCTGAACTGTTGCCCATCGAGCATGTCCCTTGGGGAAACCATTTCACAGTATCCTACGACGCATCGCAAGCCAACAAAGCACACTTACCTTCACCTCCTGCGTTGTGTTGGGGAGTGTGAGTGCATGAACACCGCTCTCTCTGTTGCCGGACTTGAACACGGCGGCGCAGTCCCTGAATGTGGACGGTGTGGTCTGCATCATCCTGGCTTTGCTCTCTGCAACAATAACAAAACACATCACACGCTCAACGAACGAAAATAAAAACTGTGCTGCATAATGCCTTTCCCTTCCTTAATAACAACGATGGGGCCCGCCGTTGAACAAGTCAGCCAGTTACAGCCACAAAACAACTCGAGAAAACATTTCCCGCCGTTGCATGTGTGAAAGCAGGAAGCCGGTGCAAGCGTGCGCGTTCAGCGCTCCCGTCAGCCCAGGCGTGAAAACAAGGTCGGCGAAAACATGTTTTTCGCGCGGCCCGCGCTGGCCAGCGGCGTGCCCCACCTCCGACGGGGCCCGCGGAGAAGCTCTGCGCCAGGCTGTTGACGGTGTTCAGCAGCTCCTGTTGCTGTTGCTGCAGGGCGGTGTTGTTGGAGGAGACGTGGAGGAAGCTGGTGCTGCAGCTCCCCGATGATGGCCGTCTGGCCGGCGATGACCGTCTGGAGCTGCTCCTTCTCCCGCTGAACCGTCTTCAGCTCCAGCTGCCTCTGCTGCTCCATCTCACCCACCCGCTTCTCCAGGAAGCTGTGGAGGAAGGGAACGTCGTTTGGGGGCTCAGACAGGGCAGGGGGAATGAATGGGAGTCTATGGGGGTCCACCCTCAAATTCCACTTTTCTCAGGGTGGCATTTTTGTCAAGTAATTGGAAAAGAGGGGGTGGGCTAAGATAATACACGCACCTGAATATTGCATTTTTGAAACTCACTTATCTGTTCTAAAAGTCTGTTCAAAAAGATGATTACATCTCATACTTTCATACTGGCAGAGGTCCTGCTTTAAGTTCTGAGTCACGTTGGCATTTCTGCACTTATAATATATATTATACACTATATGTATATATATAGTATGTATAGAATGTAGGGTGTTCAACTTCCAACGGAAAGGTACTGGGAGCACCCCGTCTGTTGGAGGTGTACCTGCAGTGCCTTCTTGGGCGAGACGCCCGTCACCCCTACCTGGTGCTCAATTCCATGGACCTGAGTTCATATTCAAGTGCTTTGGATAAAAGCACCTGTAGAAGGATGGGATTCCATTGTGTATTTTCTGAGAAACCTTGCATGTCCTCATATATTGTGTGGTTTCAAATCCAATTGGATGTCGCCCTCACCTGTTTTTGTCATTCAGCTTGCTGATCTCATTGGTTTGGACGATGAGTTCTTTCTCCAGCTTGTTGGTTGAAATTGAGTTCTCAAGCAACTTTCGTTCCAGCCGAGTGCTATGATTTATTACCTAAAGACGAAAAACAATTGCCAACGTCAAAATGAATTCTCACACGTATAAATTTGAGTTATTTAAATATCTGTCGTAGGATTGTTTTGGTCATAAAATGTGTGGTATAGAGAGTAGTTCATTTTCCCACAAGAATGCAGCTTGCTCTTAAATTAAAACCACAACATGATGGGAATATATTGTGATTAATCGGACCACTTATCTTTATAGAAAGAATAATATTCCAAAACAAGGTCATAGTATTCAATCTGACAATTGCATATTTCTGTATAAATAACATGTAACCAAGAATGTCTGTAGTGTCTTAAACCCATTTGAGATTTGTGCAGTTATGTGGCTGGCCTCTTATTTATCTATTCATGCTATGTTTTTGTAGTGCTCTATTTGGATATCAGCCCATTTTTACAAGTGCTTTGAATTCACCAGAGACGGTTCTCGTTGCGTTCCGAGTCATTCCCTCTCTGCCCTTCCAACCCTCTTCACTCTTGTCTCTGTGTCTGCTGACATCAGACAGTCCTTGTCATAAAACCCATTTGCGTATAAACATACTTTTGAGTTGTTATTGCCTCGGAAGAATGTCTTGGATTTAGTTGCAGGGATCGATGTGAACTGTATTTCCCGCTGATGCACTTAAGGCCAGTGTGCCCATGTTCTACTGAGCCTGCACTGAATGACTGTTTTGTGTTCATAATATTGAGATGAATTTGGTAAAATCCCAAGCTTTACATGTCGACCTTAAGCTGCAAGAACTCGCTGATTCAAAGATTAACCAGCAGTCCCTCAAATATGACATGTGGGGTTCCTAGTACATAACCCCCTGTCCTACACCATTGCTTTCCTGCCTCTGTTACACTATCATTGAGTATTTGCTCCGTCACAGGGGAAAGAATACCGCTTCAGTACAAACTGACACACCTCATTTTCATGAGGCTGGGGGGAGTTTACATTTGGTGGCGTATTGTGAAGTCTACATTGTTTTTTCTTTCGACAGCGGAGCGTATTGAAGTGAGCGGGGTCAAAGATGCTTTAGCTATCCCATTGTGGAGGAACTGAACTCAGCAAAAAGCAGGCTGTTTACGTGAATTAGGTCTGCCTGGGTCTGCGATGGGAGCTGTTGATGTCTTTGAACAGACGGATGTGTGATTGTGACAAACTGATTGACCCGTTCTGTGGGAATACAATTGTGGTAATAACAGGAAATGCTGTTTGGTTGGCTCACATAAGGTCATTGGCAATGGGCCAAAACCATATACCGCACAGTAGGATAATGTAGCCTATCCATGTATTCTCTCAATTCAACCTTTACCCAGGCACTACTGCTGGACTTAACAAGTGTAAGTGCACGACCCAGGTACGGCAATGAATGCACTTGGACTTGGTGTCCAACGACTTTCATTGCCATTCCTAGATTGTGCTTGTACTCGCCCATGTTCCAAGTGAGTCTTATATTTTGTTGTTTTTGTTTTGTATAAAGGATATACCTCTGCACACACAGACAGCTGAACTGTGTGATAGGCCTTAATCTCTCCACGCCTGTGTTTTGCATGTTGCTCTTGGTTATATCGTGTGGTGCCAGCCCCACCTGTGCCTCCACGTTGGTCAGCTTCCGTGTTTGTTCAGCGGTCTGACTGAGCAGGTTGGTTCCGATCTCAATCATGGTGGCCGTGTGGTTCTGGACAGCGGTCTGCTGCATGTGGAACATCTCCTGCTTCATGCTGTCTTGAATGTAGTTCTCTAGCTGCAGAAAATGGACAGAAATGGACGTGTGGGTATAGGCAGGAGCAAACCTTTCCATTGGAGTGCGACGTTCACTGTGCGTAAATGAATGCCTTACATTGCTAAGGTTTTTAGTCCACCTTGTTTCGACAGTTTTGTCGTGGTGCTGGTTTTCCCACTGAGAGTTTATTCTGGGAGAACGTCCCAGCTGAAGGGCACCATAAGTCATTCACTCTCTCCATTCTTAGATTTACCCCCGCTGCCTTTATAGCCATCGATTTGGCAATCTTCCATGGATTCTGTCATTACGAGGGTTTACCTTGAGGTACCTTCACTGGGCTGCATTCACACTATTGTGCCAGTGATTTCACAGTGGGCCTTGTTTTCCTAATCCTTCTATTCAAGGTTAGGAAATGGAAGGGGTTTGGTTTCGCATAATATTGTTTTCTAACCTTATCTACCATCTTTTTCTGACTCTTTGTTGCCCAAGGTCAGATGACTAATAACTACTTAATACAAAAATACAGTTGATCATTTCAAGAATCCAGTTAGTAAATTAATGTTTCCAGTGTTTTTTTTTTAATTCTGTCATTGAAGCAACAAGTTACCGTTAACACTCCATTGTATCGAGGCGACATACCAATAGATCCATGGCAGCAATAACGCCAGCAAAAGTCTCTCTTGTGTGAACCATTACCTAGCAGTATTTCGTGTTTTAGTGCAATGCCAATCATAAAGTTCTTTCCTGCGCAGTGGTGTTCCTGAGTGGCAATCAGGTCCCCTGGCCAGTAAACAGGATGGAGGTGATGAGTGAGGAGTTACATCCTTTATAAACGTGTGACAGGGAGACCCACGTCACCTGGGCATTTCAAGCATCCGCGGCATGTTTGCATGATCGCTACGGCTGTTTACGGGTCTGTCACCGAGGAGACTTAAAATAGTCTGTGGTGGACTTCCGAAAAGCGAGGGAGCGTCACCGACGGCGCAATTAGCACTGATTTTTGTTTGTCCTCCACCTCCGGTGTCCCACGTTGTTTGTGTGTGTGCGTGTGCGTGTGCGTGCGTGTGTGTGTGTTGTTGGATCGACGTGGAAGTGGAGTGTCACTTGAGGGGTTGGCAGGCCATTCCACTGTCGGGACACGGATCTAATCAGCTGTTTACTCTGTGAGCCATGCTTGTTTGTGTTCTGCGTTCACGCGACAACCATGTTGACGGCAACCAACATCAAACTTCAAGGCACAGCAAAGCATTCGGGGTTGTATCAGGCAAAGGCTTTGATTTGAGGTCTATCAGATGGGGTCCAATGGAAATTGCAGTTGATCAGAACTGCATATTTTATCTTTCTTTAGATGTTTTTAGGAATAGGTCCGAATGATGAGCGGGGTTTCTGGTTAGATGCCGTTATTGGTGTATTATGTGTACTTGAGAAGGACCTACTAACAGGTTTTCACCTACCAACTAGTGATTGTGTTGCGTGCTTGATGCCGTGGCCTTGAGTGTGTATTGTGCACCCAGAGTTAATGTGAAGCATCAACTCTTGAGTGCTTTGAATGGCCAGAAAGGCCCTCTATACATTTACCATCCAACGTATGACACCTTCATTAAGGGTTAGGCATCCTGCTATTTTTTTTTGTTGGAGTTTACAGCTGCTTGAAATCACTCGTAGACCCGCCAGTAGTGCACGTCGAACCAAATGACCAACTACATTATTATGGGATGGATGGCACAAACCTTGGGGTACCTCCATCCTTCTCTATGACATTTAAAACTTTTGCAGTTTGACGTAATGGGTCAATTTAATGAACTCTTATTAATGACACTAACCAATGGGTGTTACCGGCTAATTGGTGTTTTACCGGTAACAAGTATTCATGAGTTGATTTGGCTAATAAGTCACTGAGTCCTGGTTAATGACGGACGCTGCGGGAGGTCAGAATGTGAGCTCCTATACATATGAACGAGAAGGAGACGGACCCTGACCCATTCCAGTGCTATGGAGTTTGTTATAAGTTACCAAGGTAGGTGCTAGAAGAGGGGTCATGTGTAGTGCGCGCCGTCTCGGGTAACCGGTTTTCTTTTTGGTAAATTAATTTCAATTAAGGATTACATTCTAGACGAGGGGTAGCGGCCTTTTGTTCTTTTGAACGTATACACGTGCACGCTTAAACACACACACACACACACACACACACACACACACACACACACACACACACACACACACACACACACACACACACACACACACACACACACACACACACACACACACACACACACACACACACACACACGATCAAGTTATGGCTGAGCTGCAATGAAAAGGAGGCACCCGTCCCATTGAAGGCACCTGTGTTGAGAGTTTGTCGCTCCTTGTGCGCTTCTTGTTGCACTGCGGGTCTTTTCAGACACCCGGGTTTCTTTTGAAGTGCATAATACAAAACATCCCCTTTGGAGGTGTTAGAAATGTGTTTCATCCATGATGGAATGTATTCACTGATGGCACCAGGGGAGGCAAAACATCATAGCGGTGTAATTGGCTGAATGAGTCATTTGAGCCTGGTCGAGTTGCCTGTATTAATTGATTTGTAAAGGAATAACATCACACAGTGAATGTGTCTTTACTTAATGAGCGTCATACTTTGTAATTAGTCTCAAGTTTATAGAAGTGCATGAGCCGCATTCAATTAGTTTGGTTGGTGATAAAAGTTGGCTCATTACCTCAGGTTTATTTTTAATTGGGTGAACAAGTTGTCCAATTATAAAATATCTAATTAACACCCATCATATCCAGGGATGGCCAAAAATGTATTTAGGGATGTTGATTAAAGTGGGAACATTTTCTGAGGACCCAAGAACCAAAAAACCCATCTGGGCACTGGAATAGCATCAGGAGTAGAAGCCCCTTAATGAATCCACACCGCGCCGATGTCGCCATGACGTCACGTACTTGCAGGGAGATAAGACGAGGTGGAGACGTCCCTACCTTGAGGAGCCACTGTGTGTTGTTCTCCATGATGTTCTCCAGCTGCTCCAGCCTTTCGAAGGACTCGTCGTAGTCTGCCGGGTCGTCCTTCTGGGCCAGGTTCTTGTAGCTACTGGAGGACTGTTGGCAGCTGTCCTCCTGCGGCAGCAGGAAGGTGTAGCTGCAGGCTCCGTTCTGGATCTGGTACTGCCTCTTACCCGCTTCGGCTGCCAGAGTCCACTCAAATACGGCCGTGAGAAGCAGGTAGCAAGTCCAAGCCATGAAGGCGGATTTGGGCATGTTCATGGGAAATAGGACTTACTTTGAAATCAATAACACAGGAAAAAAAAAGTTGTTCCCGGCGGTTGTGATTTGCAGATGAGATCTTGGGATTTCTGTCTCAAAGTGTAGAAAAATCTTCTCGTGGCGCTGGGTTATTTATCCACCGCGGGGCTGTGGGGGTGGAGTCAGTGTGAGAGTCAAGGTGGTGTGTCATTCCATCAGGTTAGTGGTCCCACACTGCATCTGCTCCTCTCTCCTCCAATCCCTCAGCCTCTTGTTTGGGCTGGATTTGGCCCCTCTCATTAGCTGGCTGTTTGAGCACTGTTCTGGCCACACCCCCATTCTCCCCTCTGGCCAGTCACAGTGAGCTGTTCAGCCCCCCCCCCGTCCCGGTCCCCCTCCCACCATCACTCCCCACCCCCCAGTCCCACAGTAGGCACGCCGGGGACGGACACTCATTCAACAGGTCCCGCTATCTGTCCCATTCTAAAAGGCTAAGGAGAGGTTAGTGTCTGACGTGTTACGGAGACCGCAGGACAATGACGCCCCAATGCAAACATGGGGGTCTCTTTCTTCAACTGCAAGGTTACTCAGGATGCAGCTGCCCACTTCAAGAAAGCAGTCTGCAGCGGCAATGACCGTGTCACGGAGCAATTCGTCTCTCTCCCAACCCTTAACAAAAGCCCAGATGTGCTTTTTCGAGGGAGGACTTCAAAGAGAAGGGCTTTCTCCTGGATGTCATTCAGACTAAACTGCTTAGGCTGGCGGAAGGTTGTTTCTCTTTACTAGCAAATGAAATGTAGATCTCACTAGATAGGGGGAGAAAGGGAAACATGTTTCAAAACAATATTAAATGCTATATATATCATATTAAGCTACAGCATATTAATATACAAACGATTAAAATGTCTAATTTCGAAGTGAGGAGAGAAGTTGCATGAACTTTTCAGCATCCGGTCTTACAAAATGACACAAGCCTGGAGCATGTGGTGCCTGCCAGCTCCGAATTTAGATCATCATTCAACAAACGAAGATATAAACCAAAAGGTGCAGAAATCATCCGAGTACATAAAGTTCCTCAAATGAGCAAAACACATTGTAGTGCTACAATAAAGAAACAAGAGATATCTTTCATGAGCTGCGGTCTGACCAGATGAGTTTCCAGCCTGCGGCACAAGATAGGTCGGGTTTAGCTGCCCTGATGTCAGTGGGAAGCTTGTTCCACCATCATGGAGCCAGAGAAGCAAACAATCCCGATTTTGTTGGAGCCGCAGCTGGGATGCCCACGTAGGGAGAGAGTAACAAAGAAATAGTGCATAGTGGACGGGCTGAAGTGGATGGTTCGACAATGTCCTGGATGTAGCATTGGTCAGAGCCGTTTGCAGCAGGGTAGGCAAGGGACCAGGGACTTGAATCAGATTGGAGCAGCCACCGGGTGCCTGTGGAAGGGGCTGAAGAGTGTAGGGGGACATGGGTAGAGGAAGACCAGCCCTGGCAGATGCATTCAGGGCGAACTGCAGAGGACAAATGGTACATGCAGTACACAAGGTAAAAGGGAGTTGAAGTATCATAGTATGGTCAGTCACATCTTCTGGGTAATGATGTTTTATAGAATCAATGTTCAGGATTGGGTTGTCTGTTTTAATTAGATCCGTTCCCGGGAAAGAATGTGTCTGAACGGTGGTATAATCATCAAAAAAGGTTCCTGCATAAATTCTTAAAACACAAATGACACAACATTTTCATCTATTGTTTTTTTTTTTTTTACTAAAAAGCTGCATCCCGGAAGATACTGCAGGTGCGCGGTACAGGAAGTGGGTACGCATCAGAGGATGTTTTGTCCGTTTGTCCAGGGGATTGCCAGTGACATCTTTTCCGATTCACTCACGAGCCACAGTCAGAACCTCTCTAACACTTCTGAAAAATTAGCCTTCACATTCACAACACGCATTTATCAGCTCGCATTATTCCAAATAGTATTTGTTTTAATATACAAATAACAATTGAACAGCAATGACACACGTGTTGTTACATGGGTGGGAGGGGATCTTTATTTAACGTCTACAGTCTAGACCGACGTGTTATTGGAAGCAGAATTGTAGGAAGTGGCCTCACTGGATGTAGAGGAAATGCAACAAACATATTTTAAGGCGCATTACTCAAGAGGAAGGCGTTTCCCCTATTCCAACACACATCAGGTGTAAAGGCTGAGTCACTCTGAAAACATTTGCAGCCACAGATACCTGATTGTTCTATGTTTAGGGAAAGCATAGGAAGGAAATTACACAATGCCATTTTTTTCTTCAATTGAACTGACTTTCATACTCTCATCCGGATTTCATCACATATATAATATGTATATATGATCACATATATAATTTGTTATATTTTACGGTGCGTGTGTGTGTCTGTCGTCATTTGGTCAGTACGCCATTCCTGCCGTTGATTGAAGTTCCCTCTTAAACATGGGGCGACCCTTCAAAAAAGTTTCCCATCTCCTATTCGAAGAATCCAAACCCATCCATCCTGTTCGTCTTGAGACCGAAAAACACTTCTGCAACCGAAACACTTTCACATCACCACGCGCCAATCTACAAAGCCCTTCTTCGTGTCACGGCCGTACGTTTCCCAGATTGTGACTTCCCTTTCTGGCTGTAGATCTGCCGCCTGCAGCAGCACCTCTCAGCGGGGGATCACCAGCAGGACCTGTTTCAGTTCCAGCCGGCCAATGTTCGTGTCCCAGCAGTCCCAGCCGCCACCTCACAGCCTGGAGGAGCTCATCCAGCTGTGCGGGGGGACCGTGTGCAAAACGGTCCGACAGGCCGGCCTCTGCATCGGGCTGTACAGCGGCCGCAGGCCAGAAGGCTGCAGGAACCTCTCGGAGCAATGGGTGCTGGGTAAGAGCTCTGTACAGCTTCGCCTGTTTGTGTTTTGTTGTTTACGTTGTTATCCAGAGGGACTGGCCCTGACGTACTGCGACACGGCATGGAGGAGCACGTTTACGGTGCGCTCCAGATGCCTCGGACACCAGCCTTCCGAGTTGCAAGTGGGGAGATCTCCCAGCTTTCTTGCGGCATTTCACGGAGCCACGCCCCCCTTTTGGTCGGACCCCGTCGGAATTCTGAGAGCGTACGCCGAGTTCAGTGATGACGCTCCCAACAAAAATTGCTGCGCCCATAAAGAGATTCATTTTCTTTGTATTTGCACTACGGTGGTCATTTTAATTTTAAATGCTCTTACACACTTGATTACATTGCTACTTTATTCAGGTCACCAATATTATGCGTTGCACGGTCTTGCTGTGCGTGCGACACAACGTAAAGTTGTTTGTTTTTGAGCCGGTTTGCTAAAGAGGCTAATGTAGCTAACGATAAACAATGACTAGCCAATGACATGACACAATCACAAAGACGATCGGGAACGCTATAAGTGCTACGAGACAGTAAATTACGTCACAAGTGCAACTCGGAAGGCTGGCGTCCGAGACATCTGGATCACACCACGGGGCTCACGGTGATGACATTGGGGATCCAACCCGTTGTTTCACCCTATGCCACAACACTATCCTCATTATATCTTTATACGATACTCAATAATACAATTTGTGTAAGAATTCTGTCTTTATGTGTAACTGTTGTGTTCTCTGTTATGGTTTCTTCAGATTGTATTACGCAACTCAAGCCGCTGTCCTATGAAAACTACAACCTGGAATGAAAAACTACAAAGCGGTTTTAATCATGTCATGTCCGTAATGTGTATTATGTGTCATGTGAAGTGCCTGAGACATACACTGTAATTCAGTCCATAGTAGGTACACACACACACACACACACACACACACACACACACACACACACACACACACACACACACACACACACACACACACACACACACACACACACACACACACACACACACACACACACACACGACTTGCATGAGTTTCACTGTATCACAACTGGAGATATGTGAATGGAGATGTGTTTTTTTTAACTCCTAGCAACTGGCATTCTAGCAGAATATGCAACTATGAAACGTGAATGTGTTGTAACACTGTGTACAAAGCTATATCAATTCTGAAAATATATAACCAGTTTTTATGACTTGTATCTGTGTGTTTTTCTGTCATTGCAGTTTTGGTACTTTTGGTAAAAAAGTATATATATTCGGTGTTTCAAATATAACATGCATTCACCAATCCTTGTCTTAATGTGTTGTACCGTTCTTGCCATTCTGCATGCCAGACAGTACGATGAGAGTTATTAAAGTTTTTGTACCTTTTGTAGACGCGCATAATACATTGTATGCAATACGCCTAGGCCTACGGGTCACAGTATGCAATTGTTTGAGGTTCAAATAACATCAACCGAAAAAAATAAAATATATGTATTAATATCACTTTTCAGAACTCATGTTCTATTGCTGTGCTGTGTAGAAATATAGGCCCCCAAAATTGGATTAGTTTATTATTGATACATTATTAATCATCGTCATTTTCGATTGCTTTCTTTTCATGCTCAGCATATAAACATAAATTCGAAGTCATGCAATTAGGTGTAAGATGATCAGACCACGGTTTGAATTGATTTGTTGGTACTCGGAGTGTAATCATACCCAGGCACGTAGTGGCAGCAGTGAAGCAGAGAGACCAGGCATCAGCAGCACTAATCTGAACCTCTGCTCTCGACCAATCGGCGTGGAGGACGTTACGCGTGTCATAGCATGCGTCTGGCAGAGAGTGTGTGTGTTGACATTTACGTTACAGGGATAGTGTGTGAAAAGGAGCTAGCCTGTCAATGAAGCGCAGGGTAGCAACGCTAGAGAATATGTCGAGCCATATAGCTACATCTTATTTTTAAATAGCGTCATTTTTTTTTTTTTTGCTACTAAAGTCCCATGCCCGTCTCGGGAGACACTGCACCCAGCCCGGCGTTGGATTATGAAACTACGGAACAAACAACGTGTTCGCTAACATCCTCAGGGCTAGCATGCTGCAGAGTGCACCGAGGTCGTTTCCAGGAGTTGGGCTGTGCGCTGTGGTTGCGTAAATCTCGCGTTAGGTGAAGATCAGTGTGTTTGTAGTTGTTCCGTGTTGTGCACTCCACTTGGTCGCGGTTTAAATCTCACTTCTCCGAGGATCAGTGCACAAGGTTAAGAGTGGCCATAGCTAGCTAGCCCTACCAGCACTTTTTTTGCATCAGTTTGCCCTCACTTTCCCACGCTGTTCCCCCAAAGACAGGTGCTGTGGTCTAAGTAGGTCAAGTGTGGTCGGGTACGCGGACCCCCCCCACTCTAATCGCAGGGATTATATGCTATTTAATTATTTCTAATAATTAATCGGACTGTTTTGAGTGGAGCCAGGGTCCACGATGCTGCTGTCCTTCATTGTACATACATACTCGCTGCGGTATTGGTTTCCGGCCACTGTCATGCTGGGCACAGCCCCGGCGTACCTCCTGTCCTGGGGGGTATGGCGCTTGTGTTCCACGGTGTTACCCCTAAAACTTTACCACAAGCATTGACGATCGCCTCTACTGCGTCTACCAGAGCATGGTGCTCTTCTTCTTTGAGAACTACACGGGAGTGGAGGTGGGTGCATTTCCTCATGTTGTAGTCGTTCTTGACTGTTGCTTGCTACTTTGGAGACTGTGTTGGAGAAACAGGAGTGCACAAAAGTGCCCGCTTTGACCCAAGTGCTTTGTTCCGCAATCATGTTTTTCGTGTTATCATCTTGGCCCACAGTTGCTAGAGCAAATCAAATACAATGAAACGATTACAGAAGGTAAATGTTGACGCCTCTCTGAACTTGATAAATCGGATGGCCAGCAGAATGCCTGCATTCTTGTCGGCTTTGACTGGCACACCCAGTGTTTGTGTTGTGCTGTTGAAAAAGGTTCCTTAAGCTAACTATCGCCATATACAGAGATTTGCTCTGTGCTGCACACTAGTTCTGCATTTGTCTCATGTACATTTTGAACCTTTTTTTCTTTGGGTCTTGATTTATGAGCTCGTCTCAAGTGAGTGAATTTGTCAAACGTAGAACAAACCTTGCCAGTAGCACTGACTACGTTTTAAGGCGCAAGCTAAGCAGGTGTAGAGTAGAAACGTTTGTCAGCATTTACAAGCCTACACACGCTTGGCAATTCTAAAAAACTAAAAATAATTACAACTTGCTTCCTCTTGTATAATATGCATTCTTCCACAGTTTATTGGACATAAGGGTGGGGTTATAAAATGCAAATACATTGTGGTGTATTTGCAAGGCCATCGTGTTCCTCAATTTAGCCTTATAAGGCTCTAATCAATGTACACTTGCAGTAGTGTTTAAGCCAGCAGCCACAATAGACCCTTGTCAATCTTCTTCCTGTTTTCTCCTAGATTGTAATATACGGAGATATACCAAAGAAAAAGGAAAATGTTGTCTACCTGTCAAATCACCAGTGTACAGGTAAACAAAAATGTTTCCTATTCAATAACATGTCTGGATGAACACGTGTGTATCAGAATAATCAAACCAACATGGTAATATTCAAAGTAACCTTTGTCCTAACAGTCGACATCAAGGTCCCTGAAAATTTAAACAAGTCGTTTCACAAAACTATGGTACGAGTCCCTATGTCCTTGCTGAGCTCTCAATCCTCTATATATCACGACCACTTCCCAAGGCACATCCTGTCATGGTGATTAATCAAGGAACTATGTACCAGGCTGAGAGGATAAGAGGATCTCATGACCACACAATACCACTCAAAAGACGACAAGCCACAACAACAATATTAATAATATTGAATTATTGCCCTGCCGTTAATCTTGAGCCATCGTATCCTACTTCCCAGCGGACTGGATCATAGCCGACATGCTGGCCATCAGACAGGATGCTCTGGGCCACGTGAGGTACGTCCTGAAGGACGGGCTTGAAGTGGCTCCCGCTGTACGGGTGGTATTTTTCCCAGGTAAGATGACCCTGCGTCTAGCCTTTCCTCCAAATCAATCGCAATCGAATCATGCTCCTCTCCACGTCTGATTGAAATACGTCTCTAAGCAGCGCGTGCGTGTGCGTGCGTGGCGTGTGCGTGTGTGCGTGTGTGTGTGTGTGTGTGTGTGTGTGTGTGTGTGTGTGTGTGTGTGTGTGTGTGTGTGTGTGTGTGTGTGTGTGTGTGTGTGTGTGTGTGGTGTGTGTGTGTGTGTTGTGTGTGTTGTGTGTCCTTTCTCTCTGTTCCCAGCATGGAGGTGTGTACGTCAAGCGAAGTGCAAAGTTTGAGGAGCAGGCCATGAAGAGGAAGCTGCTCACGCAGGCCGAAGCAGGAACACCAGTAAGGGCGTCCTCTTCCCTCCCGTTGAACGGCTGCTTTATGTCCGTTTGATCCGCTGGAATAACCGTTGGTCTAACCCACACAATAAGGTTAAACATAATATAATATTCATTAAAGTCAAACGGTCCCCTCTCATTATCGCTTTTTATGAGAAAAGACTAGACGGGATATATTGTTTATCTTGTCATCGAGACACGGTTGACCCTTGCTACTTCCTCCATGTTCACACGTTTGATTGTGTGGGTGTGTTTTTATAGCATGCTGCTGTAAAGTTGCATGGACTGGTTCACACACACATGGCACCTGCCCCCCCCCCCCCCACCCCACGTTCGATAGGTGTTGGGACTCAACACAAGTTTAAGGTTGAGGCACAAATATTAACAACGGAGCTGAAAGATGTCAGCTTTGTATCAATTCTTATTTGATGACTTAACACTGTCAGAGTCTTTTGGTTCCCTTTCTCTTCACTACGCTCAGCAGAACCTCAAAAGTGCAGTCTAATCTTTTTTGGTATTTTATAAATAGACAAACACACACTAGGTAACGTCTGAGCATTCAGCAACATCTGAGGATCATTTCAGTGGACTCTTCTGTGTTTTGCTCTGCAGATGTATCTTGTCATCTTTCCGGAAGGAACCCGCTATAATCCGGAGCTCAAGAATGTCATTTCGTCCAGTCAGGAATTTGCTTCTAAAGAAGGTACGCAGATTTGGAAGAGCTGACTCTTCCACCCTTTATGTAATTCACTCAGACGTCCATTAAGCGTTGGTTCAGCGCCACATCCAAAGCCAATGACGAGTTCCATTTGATTCATACTTTCATTCAGTTGATGTCAATTCAATAATCATTTTCTCTATCGCACCTCAAATATTTCCTAGGGACCGATCTTGGCCAACAAGGCAATTGATTACGGGCGTTTTACCAAACGTTAAGCAGCGTTTTTTAAAGCATGCATCCAGTTCGTCAAATTGAGTTGGTTATTTAAGGATTATGAGGTGAAAAAAATGAAAGTCAATGCTTGATCAAACAAATGTACCTTTTTGGCATGATAAGATCCTGAAACGTGAAGCCCTATTCCGACAGGACGTACGGGCACAGTAATCTTTCCCTGATCAGAGCAATGAATAAATACCTGCTCTTGTTAATCCATCTGTAAGCCGCACGAGCAAAAGGGCACGGATATGGCATAAGTGAGCCGGGGGCCATTAGTTCACTCAATGTTCCACGTCTCCTCCATTCAGTGGCTCATGTGCGGTGTTGTTGTTCCCCCGGTACCAGGGCTGGCTCTCCTGAAGCACACTCTGACCCCCAGGATGAAGGCCTCCCATGTAGCCATCGAGGCCATGAAGGGCCACCTGGACGCGGTGTACGACGTCACCGTGGCCTACGAGGGGACGCTGGACTCCGCGGGCCACAGGCTGCCGGCCCCGACCATGCCAGGTGCGTGACCCGCTCATTTAATAACTGCTTCGGCCTTCAGCTCTTGGGAAGGTCACACGCAACAGGGCGGGCCGTAGCTCAGGAGGTAGAGCGGGTTGGCCGGCTGACCGCAAGGTTTCTAGTTCGATCCCCGGCTGCTCCAGCAAGGCATCGAGCCCTAACTGGGCTGGCTGTCGCCTTGCATGGTCCGCCGTCGGTGTGTGCATGACTGGGTCAATATCAGGCCATATGGTAAAGAGCGCTGTGGATAAAGGCGCTATATTAATGCAGTCCATTTACCGTGAACAGGGATAATGGTGGCTCGCGGTGTTTCTTTTGGTCAGTGTAATGCCAGGTCCTCCCGACTGCTAAGCCCTCGTAGTCTGCCTTCCTGTACCTTCATATTTTGCGCACCGTACTTTTAGCTACCCCTTTTTAATGTGAAGTCAATTCAATCAGAGGTTTCACCTGTGTTATAGAGAACGGTATAAAGTTGCAGTAAAATATTATGTTGGAGTTAATTCCGTTTACCTGTACCTGAAGGTTTTTCTGCAAACAACATGCCTGAGGTGTATTTATAAAAAAAACATCCTGTTATTCAGCGGAATAATAATCAATATGTGTCACGGCAAACGGAACAGAAAGCAAAACATGGCTTTAATCTCGTACCTCCGGATCTTGTTGTCGACGTGATTGTACCGTTTCCTTAACAGTTTGTTGTTTAGCGTCTGGCATCCAAATAACATCATGAACGGAATAAACAAAGTGAAACAAAGGGCATATTTTAATTGCCATGTATTTGCTGTTGATGGACATATGTTCTGAACGTGTTCGGTTTTTACGACGGAAACAAATTCTCTCACTGTCTCACTGATTTTCCCGTGAAGGTTAATAATTTAACCTTCCAGGTTGTCAATTAATTTTCGGTCAATGGAAAATTGCAACCTTGGCTTTTACTGCGCTGGTAACGTTACCATCCAACACCTTCTGAAATACAGATTTCGTTAGATTATTGCCAAAATGTTAATGATTGTTTCCTGAAGTTCCAACATATTAGGGTTCAATGGTAATATCTTTAACCAAAGATCAACCTCTTTGAAGTCAGAGACGATGTCATCTTTAATCATTGTGCATTCGGCACAACGTACTTGACCGTATGTCAATGTTTTTATTTGTCATATTATACTTTTGTCATTCCTCCTGGCTGAAAGGATTTTCCTGTTTTTGTTTGTTCCCACGTTCATGTTTTTCTTCTCCTGTTTTCCTTCAGAATTCCTGTGTAAAGAATGTCCCCGTGTCCACATCCACTTTGAGCGGGTAGCCATGAAGGAAGTCCCCCTCGAGCCGCTGTTCTTCCGCCGGTGGCTCCACGAGAGGTTTGAGATCAAGGACCGGTGAGTTCTTAACTTCTGCGATTTTTAATCTATTCACAACCTCCACAGATCATATATTTTTCGGGATAACTTTTTCCCCCTTCGTCTTCGGTTCGCTTTGTGTGTTTACGTTATTACAATCAGTTGAGATAACTGTATAATATAAAAACTACAGAATCTTAATAACAGAATACACACTGGGCTGCCATAATTAAGAACATCGCCTTTCCTAACGCGCAGCCGACTGGACAGGAAACTGGAACAAGTAGTCCTATGTTCTGAATCAAGAATCGATTTTCCCTCCCCAATTACACATGTGGTTTGGAGTGCTAAAATTAAGTTCTCTCGTGATGGATTGAAAAGAAATGTTGATCCGTTTTGACCATTAGGCATAAACATTGATATCGGTTGAATGAAATCACTTGCCTCCTTTGAGTTGATTGTGTTGATTGGCCGGAATCCTGTCTTTCAGCCGATTCATTATTGAGATGCTAGGCAGAGGCAGAATAATTCTTGAACAAATGTATTTTATTATTTTTCTATTGGTGCCTGGGTGATCTATTACTTTAAATGCACACACTTTACATCTGCATGAGGTTTTGCAGATTTGATGATACAGCATCATGAGTCCCTCTGGTGTTTAGATGATAGTTTCTAATACGAAGCCAGCCTTGGAAATGCAAGTATAATTGTATTAAACAGCACAGCACATAATGAAAGACTATTTCCTTAATATTTCCTTAATTAAACTTCCAAACAAAAAAAAACAAATAACATTTTAACACCCCTGCTTAGAATCATAAGAAACAGCAGTTTATCAATGCCTTCACTCTTATTAGTTCCCTGATTTAAAATAAACGACGTTCGTGATAATCCTATGACTCTTAAAACCCCGCCTCCAAACCGCGGTTAGCTTCGGTAGCGTCTGATCCCCGCTGCTCGTGTCCGACTGAATGCAGCGTCTGTCGGTGCCTCTAGCACCCCTACCCCCCCCCCCCCCCCTAAGAGCTGAGCCTCCTCAGAGAGCCCTCCGTCTCCTTGCAGACTGCTGACCAGCTTCTACGAGTCGGACGACGCCCAACAGAGGAGCCGCTTCCCGGGGGAGGGGCGACGCTCTGCGCTGAGCATCGCCAAGACCCTCCCCTCCATGGTGGTCCTGGGTGGTCTCACCGTCCCGCTGCTCCTGACCGAGTCGGGCAGGAACTTGTACTTCAGGACCTGGGTCTACGGGACTCTCCTGGGGTGGCTGTGGATGAACGTCAGCCCCTAGGGAGCGCACGTACACGCACACACGCGTCGGTTTACACCAGATGACCAAAAAAAAACAACAACAACCACCCGGCAACACCTCCCCCAAACGGGGGAGGTGTTGCAACAACAACCACCCGGCAACACCTCCCCCAAACGGGGGAGGTGTTGCCGGGTGGTTGTTGTTGTTTTTTTTTCTTGTGCAGCGACAAGAGTGGGGGGGAGAGTTACGAGGGGCCGACCGCTGGTCCACCTTTTTTAAAACCTAGACCACCGCAGCCTGAGGGAGCAGAAGGTAGACCTCGCCCCAGCTTCCAGGTCCATGGTGACGGGTGGATCAGTTGTTTTGTTTAGTTTCACATGCCATCCTTTACCTCAGCCACAAACTCAAGAATACGATTTCTCTCCTTTCGTTAAGAGTGTTATCCGTCAGAAATGATCCAGATTATTTTTCACGTATTTTTGCATGCACGCTCTCCCAAGCACTTATGAGGCATTACCCAGGGTTACCCCCCCCCTGTGTGTGTGTGTGTGTGTGTGTGTGTGTGTGTGTGGTGTGTGTGTGTGTGTGTGTGTGTGTGTGTGTGTGTGTGTGTGTGTGTGTGTGTGTGTGTGTGTGTGTGTGTGTTGTGTGTGGAGCTCTTCCCTCAAAGCCTAGCAGCACCTCTTGTTGCCCATGGAACGGATGTAACTCGTTGATATTGTTTATAATGCGACCTCGTATGGATGCCAAGTTTCATGTCTATGGGTTATGCACTTTGCTAATTTTGGAGCGATGCTCTGCATTGGAACATTTGTCCTTCATACGCATGTGAACCGCTCTTTGAATCCAGGCGTTTACCTGAAGTGTATGGATGGGTTTCAAGGCGTCAAAAGTTATGTCACCTGGTTTCACTTTTGGTCACACGTGTTGGGTTCTGCATTTTACTAGCCCTTTAAAAAACCTTCTGTTAGATGTTTGTTTGTTTGCAGTTTAATGGTGAATGGTTAAATGTGAAAAGAGTTTAAATGCAATCCTGGTTCTGTTTGTTTCCCCCCTGCCTGGAAAGAATTGTATGAGAGTGAGCCATTCCAAGACGATGCCTTGAATGGTGACTATATTGCTGGGACAGGTACTGTTATAAGCTCATGTTTATTTATGTTTAAATCAATAATATAATGTTTCTGCCAAGGTAAAACATCGCTCTATATTGGAAATGACCCATTGCTGAAATGTCCATTTCCTTCTTATATCGTTTTTTTTTTTTTTATCAGAGCCATGCTTTTTGTAATACTTGTTTGAGTACTTCATTTTGCCAATGTCCATTCTCCTGCTGACATCATAACCGGCTACACATTTTGATCACCTCACAAAATACATTTTTATTTGACTATTTTCTGAATGACAGTGGGTGGGTGTAGACACGCTGTACGTGATGCTTTCAACCCTCACGTACAGCTCAACAAAAGTATTGACCTTGCAAAAAAAAATCTTAAGCCATCTTGAGTGTACGAGACCTTCATGTTTCTTTGCGAAAAATGCCATCTGTATTATAAACATCGCTGTATTGTGAGAGTCACTGTATGCCCATTCTTGTTTACTGTAATGAAACCAACCATTGTACAACTAGTCACTTTACATATTGGCTTTCTTATTCTGTGGGTTGGATCTTTTCTTTGGGTCATTCATACATGTGAATTCAAGGTTGTTTTTTTTTAAACTATACCTCACTTGAAATCTCTTTTGTTTAACAAAAAAAACACAACATTGCCAGCCATTTTATACCCCCTTTTTTTTAATGTGTCAACCGTAGACTTTATTTAATCTGGGGATTCTATGTAGGTACTTCCAATGACAGTGATTCCACAAAACGTGCCTTCTAGTCGGGAGTCCCCAACCCTCATCGAGGGGACCCGAGTGGGTTATTTCACCTGATGACGGCATAGAGGCTTTACGCTGGAAAACTGGGACCGCAACAAGATGCAGAATATTGGTCAAATAGTCTTCAGTTCATAGTGGCTTATTTTATCCTAAAGGAAGTGTATTGATTCACTTCTTGAGGCCTACTATAAAGAATGGAAACCTTTAAGTGATGTAAGCCTTGGGAGTTTCGGTTGGAGTGAAATAAAGTGTTTTGGGCGGGGTTCCGCTTTGCCATTGCTTATTGATTTATACTGATAAGTTTGCTCTTAATGCCACATGAATTAAAGATCTGAAATTGTTTTTCATGAAAGTGTAGCCCTATGCCATTTCTAATGAGTTTTGTGTTTGATTAGTGATACAAAAAATACGTGACTCTATTAGCCACAAACCGGCTGGTTCGAGGTTTGGTAATCTGAAAACATAAATATATCATGCCAGTCCTTGGGCTCGACTGTTTTGGATGCTGTGGGAGCGTTTAGACGTCACTGACGTCAAAACGAGCATGCGCAGTAGCGTAGGCGTTTCGCATTATACGCACAAGGAAGGTAGCGATTCAAAAAACGCGTGGTGTTCTCTGAAGTCCTCTAAACATTTATCATCTTAAAAGATTCAATTCAAGGTAAGACGTAAACACTCTTGATACATTCGTTCATGCCGTCCAGCTATAACCAGCGCAATAGTAGTTAAAGCGAGCATTGACCTCCTTGTGGCCGTTGGTTGGGGCTTTATTTGATGGCCGTTGACAAAGTGCACTCTCATATTATCACATAAACTAAACCATAACCGTTATTGTTCTGCTTCTGTTCATCAGCTCTAAAATGGCAATCGACTGGCTCGGGTTTGGCTATGCTGCAGCCATAGCTGTCGGCGGGCTTATGGGCTACAAAAGAAAAGGTTGACAAAAGTTCAGCATGTTGCTCATGTTAGACAACATCAACAATAAGGTAATGTCATAAAAGGTTTATATTCTAATCCTATGACCTTGTCCCCCTGTCTTTGGTAGGTAGTGTGATGTCCTTGATAGCTGGCTTAGTGTTCGGTGCGCTTTCTGCTTATGGCGCATTAAAGATATCAATGGATGTACGGGACACCTCGATCTCCTTGCGTAAGTTCATACTTGGTTATCGATTCATAATCATAGGAACTGTAGTCACTTGTTGTCTACCATCCAGGCGGTGTACTAACTGTTGTGGTTCTTTGCTTCAGTTTCCTCGGGAGTGCTCGCTCTTGTGATGGGAGTGAGGTTTAAGAACTCTGGAAAACTATTGCCTGCTGGTCTTATGGCAATACTAAGGTCAGAATCTAACAACCACCAATCTGTTAAGTGTATAGATCAGTTTGACAGACACTGTGGTAGTCATGTTATGTGGACGGATTGCTTGTTTTAACTATTTCCTCTCGCTTCCTTACAGTTTGTTAATGTTTGTGCGGATCCTCTTCAGGATTATGATGTGACACCAAAACCGAAAAAGTAGGGATTGGACCACAACAGTTTGCGTCTATTGAAAAAAAATAGACACACCGGTTATGTGACACTCATAACATTCCCAATGATGATTCCTTATGAAAATAAATATTTTATAAAATGAGCTTACATTCCATGACACAACTTCAAGATCAATATTGTGATGGTCCATAATGTTATATAGTATGAAATCTAAACTAACTGTGATTCTCACTTATGTTATGTATGTCTGTACAATAACCAACCAGATCTAAGTTTGTACATTTTCAAGCTTATAGAAAGAGCGATGACACCACAAAACAGTGTTTCAGTGGGACATAATAAAATGTCCTAATGTTTTTTGCAGAATACTAAACGTTTGCCTCTTAGTCGTGCCCAAAATATTTGGGAAAATGCCATTAAATTACTTTTGCTGTCACTAATAAAGGCTGCAATAAAGGTTTATGTGCACACTTTATTTTCAGATGGGTACTCGGATGACAGCATGACTAAATGCAGAAAATGTTTGTCTTCATTAGTCTTTAATCGTGACAAGCAGTGGCGGTGGGTCAATAGGGGGCGCTAGGGCGCCGTGAAATATTCACTTGAATATATCTGCCAACTATTAACCAACTTTTATCAATACGAAATAAATCAACAAAATACATAGCGTTTATCCTCGTTTGATTATGTGATATACTTGTCACTGCCAGCAATTTAAATGCGTCTGAACGTCAATGATTTGGGCTTAACTTTTTGCTCAAGCAGAGACAACTATTCATTGGGGGGCCAGACCCCAGACACCCTGTCTATTACTGTGCTCCACCAACATTTTTGATCACCAGCCGCCACTGGTACAAGCATATAATCTATATTTTAAATCTCATTTCAAAAATCGAATAGCTATTTAGCCATGTGATTTCATTCACAAGGAGTGCAGCATTGAAGAAAATTGAAAGAAATCCATTGATTCACTTCTGTAGGCCTTCTATCAAAGAATATAAATATGGAAGTGGTGTTAGCCTGGGGAGTTTGGGTTGGAGTGAATAAAGAGTTTTGGGCAGGTTTCCGGACCCATAATAATCATTCTGATTACTACTCTACATAAGTCTTGATAAATGATCTACGCATTCCAGCTGCTTAAGAAATGTGTACCTTTTATGAAGTGATGGCTAATTTAAGATTAAAAACCTCCATTGCAGTTTTAACATAAGCGTCCTCTTTTAGTGGCTTCCTCTTGCTGCCTGGTTGAAGGAATCTCTGAATAGCTGGTTTGTCTGACATTCTGCCCTGGAAAGACTGAAAGGTAATGTATAAATCAATATACAATCAATGATGTCGGAATAAGTACTGGATTTATTTGACCCTTTAGGTGGTGATACAATGCAGGAAATACATTTGCAATTAACTGGTTGCTCAGTAGTTATGAATGGAGAAGCATGATTGGCCATTTCTTAGAAACATGAGGGTAAACTGCACCTTGATGTTGGGGAACTGAGCCAGAATTCCAGGGAACTTCTCCTCTAACATCAGGGAACACTCCATCAGCTGGACATCTGCAACGCTTAGCTGTCCGCCCACCAGGAAGATGGAACCAGAGACCGCCTGGAGGTTAAAGCACACATACAAATGTGTTGGTTAGCTGTTTTTTTTGTGTTGTCATAACATCATTTTTAAAGCTAATTATGACTCCCTCTTTTGCGGTTAAAATCGCCACACTTGTACTGCTAATAACTTCAGTTGTTATTAAAGAAGTTTTGAAGATATAGTTTGTTGATAATAGAAAAACAAAGAAAGCCAGGCTGAAACTTTGGGGGCTTTTGGAGCACGTAAGTCATGTGTTAAAGACCTAATATTTCCCCTCAAAAGCAACATCACCTCTGTTCTTATGATTTACATGTTGTTGCAAACACCGGCAGGTAGCGGCCTGCTGCTTTAGCTTCTATCTCTTCCAGCTTGGGTTTTCATATCTGCAGGCGGTGTGATAGGTAAAAACATGATCATCTCCATGAGATCAATCAGCCCCTCAGAATACGTGTTGATCCTGAAAAGTAAAACAAGTCTGGATATTCATGTAATATTGATTGTCGCAAATCATGCACCAAAATGGCATGGCTATTTTAAAAAAAAAATCCCAAGACTTGAAGCATTAAGAACATGTATAATATGTATTCATGTCATACATTGCCCGCTCTTTAATGTATTTTCCGTTTAGATTGTATTTTTCTGCAATGTACTTCACGATTGCCTTTGTCTGAACAAGATGCATGCCATCAATTTCCACCATTGGGACCTGTTCAAACATGAGCACTCCATCAGAGAAACAAAGAGAAAATATCATCAAACCAACATCTCAAATAGCAGAAATATCATTGTGTCCTATTGGCTGCACAATATGAAAGAAATATGATATTGTAGGTCAGAGGTAAATTAATTTTTAACAAGTAGGTGAGTGAACAAATATCCAATGGGCGGGAATGAGACATGGTGCAAAGGTTAGAACTGTCAACCACAAGAGACAATTGAGATGAGGTATTGAGGTTATTTTTGCATCCAAATTACCAGCCAGAAGTTTTTCGTAGTCGTCGCGGCGTGTTAAATGCACTTTGTCAAACTGTGAATAGCCTATATAATTAATAGAAATGTTATTAGTAGGATGTCAAGGATGTAGGCCTACTCACCTCAACTTCGGCAGCTGTTAGAAGCCAACAAATTGATTCCATTTTTCCTCTCCCATCGAAGTAGTGCAACACAACTTTTCCAGACATCGCTATTACAAGACCTTAAATCTATTTCTAACACAAATATGTAACATTATTCACATTCAAATATGCATATAAAAACATATTATAAAATACAAAAAGGGTCTCTGGAGCCTACAAATTTGTAGTTATAGGCTACCAACCATAAAAAAAAGAGGTAACATAAACGTAATAGGAAGCGTGAGAAAGTTCCTTTGTTATGTAACTGTTGACCAGGCTGTCAACTGAGGACAAGAGGAGCCGTGGCCTCGCGGTGGACCAGTCGACTGAGAAACCTCTCCTGGCCGGTGACAAATAGGCTAATGTCCATACCAGTGTGATGGATTGTGGGAAATAATAACGCTTCATCTATCGTTTTATTAAATACGACATGACATATAAGACGTACCACTCTGATTAACTGACCATATTTATTTTATTATCACAAATCTGTCTCAATAATACATACAAGACGTAATTAGCAGTCTGCCGTTCACTTTTTTTTTTTTACATAACATTCATTTAAAGAATACATTTTAAGTATAAAAGTAATTAATATATTGAAAATGTTGATTAGTGAACAATTGTCCTGACTTGATGCTGTGTAATTTGTATCGATGGTGGATCCCATTGGTCCGCTATGTCCAGCAGAACAAGCTCTTTTTTTCAAATAAGGGGACTTATCCGCTTGGGATTTTAGTGGTGCACGCAGAGAATAAAGTAAAACAAAGGTTATTAATACATGCCCTGTGTGAATGAATTGGCATCTGTAAAAGCTGTGTCAAATATACCGCTGCATCACCACGAAGGCCTCTGTTTGGAAGTGTTCCGAAGGCAATTCTGTTTGTGCCCCACAGGAAGCTGCTGCTTCAGTCTTTGTTTGAGTTCACCTTCTGATTCTCTTTGATTCCTGAGAGAAACCAATCAAAGCATTGTAATTCGATATGATAAGTTGATAATAAAGTTATTGTCAGACTAGACTGATATTTAATCTGACTTTACAAACATCAAAGATAATATTCAATGTCTTTCTGATCAGGGACTAAACTCCGTAATTCCTTTTTGGATTGACTGGTTCACAAAAGAGGGATTTAGTCTTAACATTACCAAGCTATGGAAGCCTGTATATCCTGTTTAATGGGAACAATGTGAATAATACACTGGCTTGTTCAAAAAAGTGGCCAAATCAGAATCTATTAAGACTTATTCTACAAGTTGTAACTATTATTTATAACAAAATGTGCTTTTACCATGGTAAATATCTGTACTGCTTAAGGTAATGCTGCTTTGCAGAAGCTGTTCTTGACAGCTCCTGGTATGTGGATAAAGCCTTATTCAGATTCAACTGAGTATCCTTGCTATTAGGCTGGAAGAAATCCAGAAAAGGTCCATATCTAAGAAAAGTCGGTATAGCTGGCTTAGTGTTCGGCAGAATGCAGTAAAAAAAGGTTGACTTTTATTGTACCCAAAATACCCAAAACCCAAAATACCATTCAATTATAATTGCTGTCACCAATAAAGGCCGCAACAAAGGTTTATGTGCAACAGAAATGCATGCAGAAAAATAAACACAAAATATTCGACTTCATTCGTCTTTAATCATGACAAGTCAATTTAAAACTCACGCTTCGAAACTAAATTTGCTATTAAGCTATGCGATTTCTTTCATAAGTATTGCATTATTGGAGAAGAAATAATAATTGTACCAATCAATTCTCGACATAAGTCTGGATTAATGAACTATGCATTTGAGATGCTTAAGAAATGTGTATCTCTATCGAGGGATCGATTTAAGATTGAAAACCTCCAAAACTGTTTTAACATATGCATCGTCTGGCTGATGCTTCCTCTTGCTGCCTGGTTGCAGGAATCTCTTAATAGCTGGTTTCTCTGACATTCTGCCCTGGAAAGACTGAAAGGAAATTGATGAGTCAATATGCAATCAATTATGTTGTTAAAAATCATTGCTTTTGACCCATAATGTGGGGATACAATGTATTCTCAGGCAATGCATTTTGCAAGTAACTGGTTGCTCAATAGTTATGAATGGAGAAGCATGATTGGCCATTTCTTAGAAACATGAGGGTAAACTGCACCTTGATGTTGGGGAACTGAGCCAGAATTCCAGGGAACTTCTCCTCTAACATCAGGGAACACTCCATCAGCTGGACATCTGCAACGCTTAGCTGTCCGCCCACCAGGAAGATGGAACCAGAGACCGCCTGGAGGTTAAATCACACATGCAAATGTGTTGGTTACTGGATCTTTTGACATAACAAATGCCAAATTAATAGAATTTCAAAAGCTTATTATGACTCTTTTTGGGCTCAAAACGTCACACTTGTACTGATAATAACTTCAGTGGTTATAGAGGGACCCCATTTATATGCAGAAGATGTTTAAGTGCAAGGTTTGGGAATTTTGGAGCACTTAAGGCATGTGTTAATGACATAAAACTCCCCCAAAGCAGCATCCCCTCTGTTCTTATGATTTACATGTCGTTGTGGTACCTTTTCAAACACCGGCAGGTAGCGGCCTGTTGCTTTTGTTTCTATCGTTTCCAGCTTGGTTTTCAATTCTGCAGGCGGTACGAAGGGTAAAACCATCATCATCTCCATGAGATCCATCAGCCCCTCAGAATACATGTCGACCCTGAAAAGAAAAAACAAATATTGATATTCATGTAATATTGACTGCTGCAAATAATGCTCCAAAAATGGCAAAAAACATCATAAGACTTGCAGCCTTAAGAACATGTTTGTCATACATTGCCCGCTCTTTAATGTCTTTTCCGTTTAGATTGTATTTCTCTGCAATGTACTTCACGATTGCCTTTGACTGAACAAGATGCATGCCATCAATTTCCACCATTGGGACCTGTTCAAACATGAGCACTCCATCTACCAAGAAACAACGTGAAACTATTTAGGTAAATCTTCAAGAACATGATTCAAAAATCACAAACAAATTACAAACACAGATATCTAACATATCAGAAATAACATTGTGATCATAGGTGTCCTATTGGTTGAACAATAGAAAGAAACATGATATTGTAGGTCAGGGGTAAATTAATTGTTAACAAGTAGGGTGAGTCAGCAAATATCCAATGGGCGGAAATTAAAGGCGGTTGCCAAATGTATAGAATATGGAAAGGTTAGAATTGTCAACCACAAGAGACATTTGCACGAGAGGAGTGATTGAGATTTTTTCTGCATCCAATTTACCAGCCAGAAGTTTTTCGTACTGGTCGCGGCGTGTTAAATGCACTTCCTCAAACTGTGAATATAGAATAGACAGAAATTGTATTTACTAGTAGCCTACCAATCGCGCAGTAGGCTATGCATTAATAAACATTCCTTAAAATTCCCGAACCGTCCCGCGTCGGGACGGTTCGGGACATACGTCCCGCATCGTATGTCAAAGATTTACTCACCTCAACTTCGGCAGCTGTTAGAAGCCAACGAATTGATTCCATTTTTCCTCTCCCATCGAAGTAGTGCAACACAACTTTTCCAGACATCGCTATTACAGGACCTTATCAATTTGTAACACAAATATGTAACATTATTGACATTAATTATATCTATATCTAAACATATATCCATTATGAAATACAAAAAGGCGTCTACAAATATCTAGAGTCTACAAACCTTGACCAAACTCGCAAAAAAAAATAGTGAACAACGAAGCGTAAGAATGCTACTCTTGTTATGTAATGTTGATCTGGATGTCGACTGACCAAATACTCCGTTTCCAAGAGTGGGCAAGTACCCTTGCAGTGGACCAATGGACTGAGAAACGTCGACATCTCCTGGCCAATGACAAATAGGCTAATTCGCATTCCATTGCGATGCATTGTGGGAATTATAACTAACTGGTAATTGTTTTAATAAATACACATAGGGGAACGCAACAACAATAGTCGTCCATGTTTATTTAATCCTCACAATTCTTTCTTAACAATACATGCAAAAAAGTAATTAGCGTAATGTAAAACCTTGACTGAGACAAGTATGCGCACAGAGAGGTATATAAACACAGACATCCCAGCTTCAGTCGATGGATGTGAGGGCGATCTGGCTGCGACATCTGTCACCCCATTGATCGCTAGGGTTGATTCGGCTGATCTGGCTGGCTAGGCGGGTGTCCCCTTCCTCCCTCCGTTCCATGTGTGTCCCTCCCGAAGCCCCGCGCTCGGTGCTAGTGGACGTATCCCGGCGGACGAGCATCGTTGGTATACCAGTAGCTGCTCCCCTGCTAGAACCTCCAAACAAGCTCAAGGCCCATTTGTAGGAGAAACGTAGGGAAGTCAAGCTCCAAGACTTCAGACACATCCAAATGAGGCGCTGCACGTGGCAGTCTGCCGTAATTTTTTTACAACACAAGAAAAGAACAATGTTATGTTTGAATAATTCACAGCAAACCAAGCATCAGTCAGCATAATTTCCTTTAATTTATTTGTCACTGAAATAAAGCACCAGCATAACTCGAAATTGGTGCCAAAAGTTGCATTTAATGTTATAATGCATCAAAACAAGTATAAAATACATTTTAAGCATACATTTGAAGTATAAAAGTAATTAATATAAAATATACACACGCACACAAAATGCAACAAACAGTAAAATCTATAAATAATTCAAATGGTCATTCACTTTTTATATATTTTGTAAGACACAAAGTGAATAGGCCTACCAGTACATGTTTATATTCTCAATAATCTTTTCAAGCAGATCGGCAACTTTTCTTTGAAACTAAACAAATGATTGAAGGCCATAACAACAAGGGAAGGTCTGGTAATACTTTCTGGCCCATGTAAACTGGACAAAATAAAATAATGATATGTTGATACCATAAAAAAAAATAGTATGGCTTCAGTACAACTTATTCAGCACAGTAATATTAATAAGGAAATGCGAATCAGAAACATTTTTCAACCGGTAAATTCTCTAGGCGAATTGGATACACTTAAAAATCGCACAACATACTGTACATATTACACATTGAGTAAAACCCAAGTTATTGCTATACAGAAGATATGTACAAATGCCATTGTTATAGTAAAATTACAAAAACACCTATGCCCACTCTTTGGAGGGAAAGAGTTTTTTTGAGGCACACGCAAACCCCTTGAACCACGCAAGGTAATGAAGCCGGTTAGCGGTGTCCATATTTGGCGGACCAGTCTCTCCGCCCATGGCTTTGCACGGGGGGGTGAGGCACCAGACCGGGGGTGCTTTTGCTGGCAGAGGGAGCGTAAGAGGAGGTGCCCACATGACTGCGGTTGGACCTCCACGTTGCATAATCTAAACGTAGAAAAAAAACAAGGGAAAGGATTGTTCAAACATCACCTAAATCCACACCAACAAGGAAATGAAAACAAGGAGCCAAAAGACACGTGAAAAACGACACACAACTGATGCAACTGATACACAACTATTAAATGAATTACTAACTCGATGCTGTGTAACTTGGATCCAAGGTGGATCCCATGGGTGACCCTCTGTGTCCAGCAGAACCAAGCTCCTTTTTGAGATAGGTGGGCACGTACCCGCTGGGGATTGTATTGGTGCCTGCAGAGAATTTGAAAAGTAACAGAAGTTATTAATACATGCCCCATGTGAATGGAATAGGGGTCTGGAAAAGCTGTGGAAAATACCCTGCTGCACTACCATGAAGGCCTCTGTTTGGAAGCGTCCCTCCAAAGGGAATGCTGTTGTTGCCCCACAGGTGGCTGCTACTCAGGTCTTTGTTTGAAATCACGGTCGGATTCTTTTTGGTACTGATTCCTGGAAGAAACCAATAAAAGGCATTGTAATATGATACGATAATACGTTACTGTCGGAATAGTCTTGACATTTAACCTGACGTTACAATTACACAACGCACTGCAGAAACAAGTTGCCAGTCATTGGAATACAAGAGAATAATGTATGCAAAAACGAAACAATGGCAAATCAGATTCTATTAGGACTTATTTAACCAGTTTGAACTATTATTTATAATAAAATGGGCTGTTACCAGGTAAATATCTGGACTGCTTTAGGTAATGCTGCTTTGCAGAGGCAGTTCTTGAAGGCTCCTGGTACGTGGACGAAGCCTTATTCAGGTTCAATGGACTATCTTCCTTGCAATTAGGCCGGCTGAAATCCAGAGCATTTCCATATCTAAGAAAAGACGGTAATTACAAGACAGTGAGACAGGTAGTTTATGTGTTGTAGAGAGGAGGGTTCAAAACATGTGTCTCAATAAGTACTCCACAGAAGCCAGTCTAAAGATCAAACATGTTAGTATATATAAAGCCAAAAAAGTGGTAGGCTGATTTATTCATGTAAACGCATTGTTTACATAAATAAATCAGCTTACCAGTGTGCGGTGATTATACACTTTTCTGGCTTTATACTATTGTTGGCTGCACATCACCGGCACTTGAGAATCAAAAGGCTGTGCGCAGGGACTTTGTTTATGTTAATATATATATGTTTATGACATTTTGGATTTGTAACTTATTTGATATTTAGCGAAGCAGCTCAAAGACCAGGTCACATTCACTCTTCAACTTGGAACACAGTTGCACAGCAAAAACACAATTGAGCTCCGATCTCTGGACATGCGCAGAACAAACGGCCGGAACCTGCTGGCCGCCTCGGCTCCCTGCTTGGTCTTCTCCATGGAGTAGTGGGCTTTGCCCCCCAGGGGCATCAGCTCGGTGTCCTCGTAGTCCTCCCAGTCGTCCGCCTTCAGCAGCCCCGTGCTGTGGCCCCAGCGCCGCCGGCCCGCCTTGGGCTTCGTCTGCAAGCTCAGGGCGCTCCCGTTCTCCGGATCCGCTCTCAGCTTCAGTGGGAAAAGACTAAAACGCTCAATGCACCATCATTAACATTTTCATTCACATTTAGGGCATTTAGCAGACGCTTTTATCCAAAGCGACTTGCAATAAGTACATTTGTCATAAGAAGTGAAACAATATATCGCTGTCGGAACAGTAAGGATGTTCATAGAACCAAGTGCAGTACCAACAATCGCTAGGCTAACCCATTCCCCGTATACAGCAGGGATAGCAGCTACTGCAGATGCTACACAAATTAGGTACTATGAATAAGCACAACGTAGTACGTAGTAGTAGTACTTATTGTACAAGTGCGTACAATAAGGGCGCACATTAAGTGCCCCATCACTAGGGCAGTCTCTAGGCTCTGGAACTCCCCTCCCAAAGACATCAGAGACTCAAGAGTCCCTCCCAGTTTTCCAGTCACGCCTCAAGAGCCATCTATTCTCTACTGCCTTCTCTAACCCCTCCCCCCCCCCCGCCCATCCATACGTGCGTCAGTGCTGTATGTCTGTGGTTTGTTTTATCACCACCGCCCCTCAGTGTAAAGAGACTTTGAGTCATAGAATAGCGCCACGTAAATCCCATTTATTGTTATTATTATTATCACTGTGGCTTAAACGGCTAATGCGGGGCCCAGGCTCACTTTGCTCTGGAGGCCTTTGTCCGCGATGTACGGGAGGAGGCCCTGCGGGGCTCGCTGGGCCTCCTGCGGCTTCGGGGCGTTGCCGGGCGCCTGCCCCCGCGGCAGCTCGGCGTGCCGCTGGTACGCGGCGGCCTGGAGGCCCGCAGACAGCGGCAGCGACGGCGGCGGCTGGATCTGCTGCAGTGGCCGGGGAGGGGTGGGGGGGGTGCTGGCTGGCCGGCGGCAGCGGCTGGTTGGGGGGAACCGGCTGGAGCAGGAGGGGTTGCTGGTGGAGCGTGTGCAGGGGCTGGGGCGCGGCCAGGGCGGGCTGGGGCCTGCCCTGGTCCAGGATCTGCTGGGGCGTGCCCAGCGCCTGGCCCACGTAGAAGTAGGAGTAGCGGAGAGCCTGGGGGCGCAGGTGGAGAGAGGTGAGGGCACGTCTACCTGTGTCTGGGAGGACCCCGCCCTTCCTGCTTTGGCTGGTGTGTTATTGTAGCGTTAAGCCCTGGATGGGTGAGGCCACGAGCCTAACGGGTACCAGCTGAAGCTAGGAGGGGCTATTCAAGAGCCCCCTTCCCTAAGATGGCTCTGTCACCCCAAAATTGTACCGGGGGCGAAGCTTGTACCGCCTACGTAGCTGCCTGGCAACTGATGATCGCGTCGAACGATGTCGTCTATTATCTTCATTAAATTAACACAAGCTAGCTAGACTACGATACACTTTAAACACTCAGTTTAATTGCTAAATTCGATTAAACAATTAAATACAATACAAATATAAACTACGATATACTTTAAACACTCAGTTTACTAGCTCAATTCAATACAATACAAATATAAAGTAAAAACAAGTGTTATCTGTATTGTGTTATTTCGTCCTGATGAGCGCGAATGTTTTTTGAAACCTGCCTGGCAAACGGACTATCGCGTCGGTCGATGACGCAATGTTTCGGCGCGGATTACGAAGTGCTTTTAACGACTCGAGTCGACAGAAACACCACTTGACGTTACCTGGCTCGAGGCCGGTCTCTTCTTGGGATCCCACTGCAGGAGATCTCTCATCAGGTGGATGGCTTCAGCGCTGGCGTTGGGGATCAGCGTGCGCAGTAGGCTGGGCACACATTGGGGCCAGCGGAAATTCATGGAGCTGGCCAACTGGAAGCCCTCTGGCCAGTCATTCTGGAAGGTAGAGGAGGTTAAAAAATATATATCCACACTTACTGGGCTGTGGATGGGCAGATCCTGAAAGATAACCGAGAGTACGCAATACATTGATGCATGATGTTGTGTCTAAGGCAAAAGGAGTTAAAAACCAATTGGCCATTGCTAGTAGAAAATCGAATGATAAAGGCTCCAAATGAAGAAATGATTGTGATGATGGCCTAGGTTGAGATGAAGTATGACTTTAACTGCACGTTTATGTACACGGTAAAACTGTTTACCTTCTTGGGTGTTCCCAGGACTTGGCAGATTTTGAAGATGGTGTCTATTTCGCTGGACCCTGGGAACAGGGGTCTGAGTGTGTAGAGCTCAGCCATGATGCAGCCCACGGCCCACTGGTCTATGGGGGAGCTGTAGGACACGGATCTGAGCAGCACTTCTGGGGCTCGGTACCTGGGGAAGTGGGGGGGACACTTGGCTCCTTACTTGCTATCTCAAAGGTCTCTTTTCACAGGGGTCACAATAGGAGAAACCGGGAAACCGAGAAACCGCTTTTCTTTGTACTCAAAGACACTTTACCAAAAAGGAATACATACAGAAAGTACAAACACTCGAACATGGTCTGTCTGTTTCCTTGTCTTGTTTTGGTTTACTGTTTTCACTTTGGTATCTCTGTCTTGTTTCTCCCCATGTCCGGTCAAGTTTCCCTCCTGTGTGATAACTGCTCCCTCCCCTAATGTGTTTCAGCTGTTACTCGCTGCGTGCCCTGTGTGTTTAGTATTCAAGCCCTTGTCTTTCCTTTGTTCCTTGTCAGATCTTTGGAGTTCGTGGTGAGTTGTGTCACCTGTGTTCTCGGTGTTCCTTGCCTTTTTTTGTTAATAAATTATCCTTTACCCGAACTTTCTGCTATTGGGTCCTACCGGCCTGCCTGCCACCCGCTAACCGTGACATAAACAACACTACAACAATAGACACATTAAGAGAGATAGAAAGGGGTAGAAGAAGAGCAGAGGATGATTTGTCAGAGGCTGTAGGTGGTCCTGAAGAGATGGGATTTAAGATGACTTTTGAAAAGGAGTGTATCAGGGTTTCGGATGGCCAGAGGGAGGGAGTTCCAGAGGGTTCCACTGTATAGAGCATGTGACACTGATTATGGGTGAGTTCCATGTATGGTACTGCAGTGCTAACGGATCAAACTAGCAAAGATGCCCGATGAACTAAACCCTGACTTTGTTCATAACTTTAAAATGTCCTTGCACAAAAAAAAGTGTTCCCCACTGAGATAGGGCGGTGCATACCAGAGCACAATACAAGATAAGATCTTGTTCCTGTTCAAAAACAGGAAAGAGAAGTCTTACCATCTTGTAGAGACATAGTCTGTGTACGGAGGGCGAGATCTGATCTCCCGGGCCAGCCCAAAGTCTGCTATCTTCACCAGCTCTGGTCCGATGCACAGGAGGTTTTCAGGCTTCATGTCTCTGTGGAAGAATCCTACACAGGCCACATTTTATGGTTAACCGGTTAACCAGGCTGTAAAGTAGATTTAGCATTAGAGTGAAGAATGCACACAAAAATAAATGGTTGCTCAAGACACCAACATAAGACGCACCATGTTTGTGAATGAATGTAAGCCCTTGAAGTATCTGAAACATAATGTTTCTTACAGCAGATTCAGGAAACAAACGAGCCCTGGCAAAAGAGGAAATCAGATCAAAAACTGAATTGATAGATTTCAAATATATTTGAACAAAGGTATAGTATGAATCATGTCAAACATAAATCAATGAATACATACCGGTCTTTCATTAGCTGATACAAGTTCTCCTTCATGTACTCAAATACAAAGTATAAGTGGTCATTCTCTCGAATAACCTCCTTGAGTTTAACCACATTGGCATGGTTCAGCTTCTTTAAGGACTGAAAGTGAAGAGAAAAAGATGATATTACAAACCTTCACCAGAAGCTGACCATATTCAAGTATGTGCCAACATGCCGGACCCAATACTGAACCACTGCAGCACATTTTGAAAGCTTTTCTACTTTTAAACAGAAATATACAAAGAAATATTCAAGAATAGTATCTTGATTCAACACTCCAAAAGTAGAGTTATACTTTCGGCAGGAGCCTAACTTTATTTCAGATCAGAGAAAGTGAAGAGATTTACTTTAATCATGCACTGGAGTGATATAGGTTTAACAAAGCTACATTTGGTAAGGGAGAAGCCACAACAGGTTTGGGAGTTTTTCTTATGGTTTAACAGGCTGTATTCCACAACCGCACGGAGATGCTAAAGGGCTGATTATGGTTCCACGTTTACGCAACGCAATGACCACGCAGACGCCTTGACGCAATCCTGAACCTTTATGGTTCTGCGTTGGATGTTAGTAAGCCAACCAATCACAGCTTTTGCTGCTGCGTCGCCTCGACGGAAGGTTACAATCTTTAGGGGGCGCACGTCGGGCCCTGGCGGTGGATGCAAGGAGGGCCCGCAGGGATGTAGGGGGTCCGTCACCCCCTTGCGTCGCGTGAACGTGGGACCATAATAAGCCCTTAAGGGCTAGGCTACAACGTTCTAAAGGGAATGGTTCCGCCGCTTTAACTTCTAAAGGGGAAGGCAAGGGACAGAATCCAGAGATAATAGCCACAAACGCACACAAGAATCACCTTCTATGGTTTCTGTTTTGTAATTGTGAGCCGTGGGAAAATGTTAATCATTGTTGATGAAGGACAGGGGTGGGCAAAAAAATGAATTAAGGTCAGATGACATAATCCACTTACATAATAGTAAAATCATTATTCCTGAAGAAAGCGTTCAATTGATTCAGCCTACACTTACATACACAATGTTTCTGTTAATAACTATTCTCTTGATAAAAACAAGTTAAATGGTTAACTTACTTTGACCTCACGAAGATTCATGCATTCTTCCCAGGAGTAAAACTTCCTCTTCATTCTGTAAAAACATACAATCAGGGGTTGAGAAACAAAATGTCAACACATGGTTTGAGGCTTATGAAGGCCTCACTTTATTCTACTCCTGTCTTTTTCCACCTGTGGTACTTGGGATATGTTCTTGAAATAGACATTCACAAAAATGGAAAAATGATAGAAAGTTGTACATAAATCCTAGTTAGTCAGAAAGTATATTATTATGGCTTGTTAATATTTAAAAAACTATCATTTTGTGAATTGCTGACTTTTTCTTTCCAATTTCCTTACTGGCCAGTGTGTGTAAAGTGGGGGCAGTGCGATGAATGGTGGTCATTAGGAATTGGGGTTAGCGTTAGGGTTGGGTGGTCATTAGGAATTGAATGAGGCTCAATAATACTCACTTCTTTATGGCAACCAGCTCTCCTGATTCCAGACTGCGGCCGAGGACGACTGAGCCGTAGGTTCCATCCCCCAGCTGTCTGATAGTCGTGTATCTATTCATTGTGAGTCCCCTACCACAACATCGTCTATGAGTAGGCTATGGTGATGTTTATTATATTCTACTGCCGAGTGTAACCAAATGTTGCTGGGACAACAGCAGTAGAAACTGTCCGAAGCTGGCGAACGCATGCTGCCATATGCACCACCCTTACACCTAAGGGTAGGGAGAAGATTGTGAACACCATAAGTATGTTTATGATGAACATTTGTCATTTCAAAGTTAGAAACAGACACTATTTAAATAATATTAAGACCATACATCAACTTAACAGGAAGGGGTTAAGTTACATTCATCATACATTCATTCGTTGTCATATTTGCATCTTTACATTATCATGTAATAGCATTGTTACATACTTGATACGCTTGTTCATTACCAATTTATGCATTAATACATTTCTATTAAAAATATTGACCATCCGTGTTTGATTTTAATAATTGCTATGTATGATTATATTCATATAGAAACCTTGACATTATATTTGATCGAATGGGCTAAACTAAACCAGACTCGTTGTAAGGTTGGTACGTTTGTAGATCTTTGGATTTAAGGAACAGTAATAATCCGGATTTTCTATAGCATACACTATTTGCAAACCCAATGTAAACACAAGTGTTTACATTGGGCTGCTTCTGTCTGGTGGGGGCCGACTCACTAGGATGAACGTTAAATGAAATGCACACAAACACAAATTCAATCCTCACCCTTCTTCTGTGAATGCTATATGCAGCCATATCGTAATATCCGTAAACCGGAGGGATTAATTGTCATGATTAAAGTTGTGTATCCATATCCAGTCTCATGCTCACAACACAGCAGTGATTTAACGAACATTAGGTTCTGTATCCTCAGGCGGGATCATGTCAATCTCGCGTTGTCTCGCGAGACGGTAAACCGAGTTAGGGTTAGGGTAAAGAGATGGTGCCGCCTAGTGGCGGGCGACCAACACGCATGCACAAGTGTACAGAAGCGGATTATTTCTAGGTAAAACATTACTCTTAATTAGAAATGATAAAATGTGCGTGTGCGTGTGCGTGTGTGTGTGTGTGTGTGGTTGTGTGTGTGTGTGTGTGTGTGGTGGGTCGTGTGCGCTGATGTGCGTGTGTCGGTGTGTGTGTGATTTTACTTATCCCATGGATGAATAATCCTACGATATGGTATATAGAACACTATCTGTACAAAACGATAACAACATTACTTTATTGATCCCAGGAGGGCTTGTTTCTGTTGCTGAGGATAATATTCAAAAATAAAACATACATTTATTTTGTAATAAATTATATGTTGGAAAGTAAATCACAAGTATCTGTAGTAATAACCTTAAAAAGCTTCATTCACTCGCGTGATTCGTTTTCTTCGGTAAAATATCTGTAACAAAACAGGAAACATAACAGTCCTTGGTTTCCGGCCCAAGATCTGTGCCGTCCCCCCGAGAAGTTTAACTAAAACATTGCAGTACTTCTGGGTCCTAGCTAAGTGAAACATTTACATACAAAAATTGAACGTCCATAACGTTTCTAGCTTTGGCTGAAATATTCTACATCCACGTCCTGGCAGTAGTTAACCTCGTTCCTAGGGTTCCCCAAATGAGCGTTATTGGCGAGAGAGAGAGAGAGAGAGGGCGGGACTTTTAGAGGGGGAGGGGGGGGATGTATTTTCGACAGAGTGATAACCGTTTTTTCTCGTTAGGTTTAGTTTTTCAAAATCTTTTTAAATACGACGTGTTTAATTTCTTGTAGTTGTTATTCTTGTAATGGTATAATTATTATCTCTCCGGCCGGGGACTCTTGTTTACGCCTGACGTACAGAGCTGATAGGAAGTAAGAGACCGGATGTTGCATTGCAGTAGACTGGGGTAACGCCACAAGAGGTATACGCGAAGATAAACACTGAAGCCAGCGCGTCGCCTCCGCTATCAGAGAGAGGACTGTTTTGGAAGCGAGTCTAGACATGGCAGCGTTTACTCGATCTCGCAAATTTATTAGGAGTTTTGTCCGTTTCTCCGACCGTGACCTGTAAGGTATACTATCGATTATTCGCAGAGAGACAAACAAAGCACGCACGAAGAAACCGCAAGCAAGCCACTATGGTCAGTCACTTGTAAACAATCTCAGAAACGTGTGCAGAGAAACTTGGTGGTTAGCATGCTGTGTTGCTAGCCTCACCTGCGTGGCTGTACCTAAGCTATTTATTAACCCGTCTGTTGTTGTAGTTGGCATGTCTTCTTATTTTCAAGCTTGCATGCAGCTTATGCCAGGCTTGCATGCAAGCCAACCCCAGAGCAGTTGTTTTAAAACCCATGAAGCTAAAGCTTTCAGTAGTCAATGATGTGCGTGTGGCGCGTGGACTCACGCACGGCGACTATACTGGAGGCTTAACTGGGCTGTGGGAGGCAGCTGTCTGCTTTTAGATACCAGCCTTTAGCTGACCTTACAGACACAGATATATTTATATATAGGTCTATTTACCTAGAACAATTTTATATTCACTAAAGAATATGTGCATATTGCTATGACAGAACTGGGATAGGTTGGACACATCTTGTTGCACTGTTTAACATGTTCTTTGTGTATTTCTTTTAATTATAGAACATGGTAGGATCTTCAGGGACACCCTCAAGCTCATTGTTATGATGCAGGGTCATTCTAATCTGCCATTGGTTAGCAAACCGCCATTAGTTGGCCTGTAAAACTTAAAGTTTTGATCCAAATGGCATGTAACACATGAATGGCAGAAATAATAATAATTTCTTATATTATTCTTATATTATTTCTTATATTATTCTTATCCGGATTGTGCATTTACAAATAATGTTTTCTATACCATTACAACTTCAAGCTCATCCAATTCTAGCTAAGGGCCGCAGAATGCTCTTTGGGGATGGGCGTGGCAGTTGTTATGGTACATACGGTATACTGTCAACATTTGGCTTTAAGGTGTACCCCAAAATCAAGACCTTTCGCGGACCAACTCATGCACATTAGATAAACCCACATGCAGATGACTGAGCAAAGAGGGCCAACGCCCCCTTTATACACAATTATTTTTGCAAGAAGTCCATGGCCTTTTGGAAACAGTGGAAAGAAATGTGATTATTTAGCAAACACAAATAGATAGAAAACATAAACGTTATTACGAAAGTTATGATGGAATGCACAAAGCAACACTATGTGGGGTATTGCTAATCCAGGATGTTATTTAAGCGGTGTTGACACCCTTCTCAATTCGGACTGTAAACAATGACTCGAGCACGGAAGAGAACGTTTTGGATAGTCTTTATCCATCATCAGGTAACAACCAGAAATAAGGCCCGTTGACCCCCGAGGTAAATTGTCCTCAGACAATAGGCGTCGGTTTTCCGAGGTTGGGATTCGGATTTTACAGCACTCCAACTCTCTTGAGTTTTCTCCGTATCGCCAGCAAAATATCCCGTGATGCAGTCTGATGTACAGGCCAAATTACACGTTGGTTATTTAGTTGACACTTTTATCGAAAGTGACTTCCAGTGAATGTTTGGAATGTTTCGAATGACGGATAAGTGTTACGCAGCCGCAGGTTAGGCATGTTGCTCAACTGACTGTACAGCTAGGTTGTTGACATTGGGGAGTCAAGCCAGAACCTTTCGTTCAGGAGTCAAACAAGCCAACAACTGCACTGACATTCCTCTTATATCCAATTTAATATTTGAAGTTTCTTGCTTGCAGGCAGAAGAGGAAAATGCTAATGTGGTTGGTGCAAATGAAGATGAAGATGAAGATACAGCTGCAGATGGCCCCCCCAAACTCAAGGCAAGATGGTTTGCAATACTTTATAAGTAGAAGCATTTCTTATTTTACCTCGAATAATCCATAAGTGTTTTAACAGTCCAGTACAATGATGACTTTCACCGCATTTTTTAAAAGGGGTTGGGTCTACAAGAGGCAGCGACAACATTGTTGTGTACATTGCCTTGGGCCGGTCCTTAAACTGGAAACCATACGTTTAGCCTAACTTTTCACTATATCTCCTTTTCAGCTGGAGCTCAATGCCTTCAGAGCTCAGTGGATGTCTGAGCTGAATCCCAATGCGGGAGAGAATGGCTCGGGCAAAGGCTCATCGAGGGCCTCCGATCTAAGAATGGCCCAAGAAGCGGCATGCGAGCGAAAGGTAAGCCGAATTGTTCGGTATAACTAGAAGGCTAGTGCATTCATTTGAGCCTTTGGTTCACGAGACGCAAGCTGTACGTGCTTATGTGGATGTTTAATCTCAGGCTAGGGAGCTGTTCCTGAAAGCCGTAGAAGAAGAGCAGAGTGGAGCAGTTTATGAAGGTATCACAAGGGGGGAAGAGAATCCAAAATGCTTAACAAATCATTTTTGGGCAATGTGCATGTAGGCAATAAATATTGTATATACAAAGAAATCTTGTCATTAGGATACAGTTTGCACAAGCTCCACTCGATTAGCCACATGCATGCTTTTCATCACCTTTCATGTTGTACTTCCAGCCATCAAGTTCTACCGCCGGGCCATAAAGCTGGTGCCGGACATTGAGTTTAAAATCAACTACAACCGCACCGATAAGGAGAACGGGGAGAACAGGTAGGCTCTTTGACCTCTGATTCACATTAACACTTAGCCTCAACTAAATGAAACGGGGCGAAACTCATTCGACACCTAACCTTTTCACAGGGTCTTTGCTATAGTTAGTAGTCTACTGGAAGCTGGTAAAGGGGATATATTATACCACCAGGTGTGTGAGAGTGATTAGCCGTTACAAGCTGTTTTGAAAATCGGTGTCTTCTGATATCACTAGTGTGTGTGTGTCCAGCTAGATCTGTGCTGCATAGATGAGCAACGTTTGCTACTGATCTATCCAGCACACATCTAGGTGGACACGCCCACTAGTGATGTCAGAAGACGCAGATTTTCACAACGGCTTGTATCTGCTAATCAAACTCACACCTGGTGGTGTAATATGTCACCTTTTAAAGCTGTTTGGCATGACATAAACCAATAGTATTGTGGAAAAGCTAATGGCAGTTAAGCAAGCATGTACAACATTTTAAGAAATTCTCTAAATTCCACCTCTCTCCGTCTCGTTAAGTGTAAGCCAGATGCTGTCTTTTCTTGAAGTTTTAAACTTCCAGACATTTCTGTTTTCTTCACCTTCCTATGAGCTCAACACGTTTATCATGTCTGTCTTATATGAACAGTTTTTATGGAGAGAAATAAAAGGACGACCGTGGGTTAGAACAAGGGTGAAAACCAAATGCACAAAATGCATTCATTGATACTTCTCCACTTGTGTATGAGAAAAAAAGAAATTAATTGAAACTGAAAAATGGCAACTCATTTCTAGTTCGGCAGGATTGGCTGACATAGAAGATCTCATTGCCTACTTCCAGCAGCAGCTGACTCTGGAAGATGCCGGGCCGAAGATATGCCAGCCCGAGACAGCAATGTCTGAGATGCACATTTCAGGTAAGTTGGGTTCCTCCCACTGAAAAGAGGAGGCAGGTGTTGGCTTTGTTCAGATACAGTGTGTCCGTGTAGTCTCTGCCAACATGGCCTCTGATACGGAAATGACTTTGATTTGGTTGTAGAGATCATTTGTAAAGAGGAAAGACAAGTTTATCACGACTGGTGCAGCTTTCAGAAGCTCATGGTAGAACCTGGTCTGTTTGCTAGCAAAGGCGTTTGCTGTCTCATATTAGACAAGGCAACTTTATTAAGCACTTTTCATACACAAGGCAGACTCAAAGTGCTTCACATGGAAACGTTTTCATAAAATAAAATGAAATAGATAAGTTAAAGAAAGGGCTTTTGGTACGAGCAGGAGGAGTTGTTAGAGCGATGAGTGGGGGGATGATAAGAGAGTGTTGTGTTTTGGAAACGTTAGTTTCCCTGTTCAATAACTAAAATAGGTAACTTTCGGCAAAAGTTGGTACCCAAAACTAAACCGTTGGGTACGAAACTTCACACCTTCATGTTATCTAAAGCAACCTATAATCATGGACCGATGTGCAATTAAACATTTGCTTTTAGCGCCGAGTGCTATCGAGATGAATGATCAATACTGTACATACGGTATAACAAATGGCGATAGTTATAGGTCTGTGATTGTAGTTTACGTCTATGGAGGCAGCAAGAACACGGTCAGTGTTTCCCCGAGAAAATGTCTTAGGCAAGGTGGTCAAGGAGGGGGGCTACGAAACTCCCTACGAGAGTTTTGGTACTTTGGTTATCGCAGACATCGACGATTCGACAGCTCTGTTCCATACGCATAAACCGTCTCCTTCTCTGCCGCCGCGGAGAGGCCTTCATGGTGACCGAAGGACGCCTCTTGATGCTCTGCAGTGTCCTCTGTGTCTGTGCACCCACAGCCTTACCGCCCGAGGTCTTGATGTACATCTTCCGCTGGGTGGTGTCCAGTGATCTGGACATGCGTACCCTGGAGCAGCTGTCTCTGGTCTGTCGGGGCTTCTACATCTGTGCCAGGTCAGCCCCCCCGCACCCCCCCGACATGTGCCGTCGCGTTCCTGCAGTCGTCCCTTTTGTTTAAGTTTACACCAGGACGGGTAAAAACGACAAAATATTTTATCGGAAGGGCATTTCGTTTAGACGGTGACGGCGTTTTTGGGGCATGAAAACGCAAGAATCTGAAACTCCCCTCCAGGGTGGAAAACTTGAATACGCTCCACCGTAGCGTTTTCGTCTAAACTGCCAAGACGCAAAACTCTGCTCAGATCTGCTCACGTCGCGTACGCGTTTACGTCGCATACATGCGCCAGTACAGGGAAAGAAACAAACATGTTGGATTATTTCCATGCGTTCGGACGTCAAGCTGCTCTCGGCAGCTCTAATAAACTTACAGGAGGAGTCTTTCCATGAAATGTACAGGATATGATACAGATAGTATTTACTGAACAGAGAAGGATCTTATTGGTTTTCGCGGAGCGGATAAGAGAAGAAAGATTCTACGCATACTCTCAGACATTGCGGTGTTGTGTGATGGTGTATCACAGCACCACCTAGCCGCCTGACGTGCATACCTAATCGAATTCCACACACTTTTGTGTCACCGTATGCACGCAGATTTCCTCCCGAAAGCGCTCGTCTAAACGCGGAATAAAAAGTGAAGACTCGACGCCACTTTTGCGTCTTCGGTTCAGACCGTCATCTTGTAAACGTAGCCTCAGTGTTTTACTTCAGCATGTATTAGCAAAGTGTGCACATACATTTCATACATTGCATTCTGTTGCAAGGTCCCGCCGCCACACGCAGCCTAGGGGACTTTTATTGGGCTCCTCCAGACAGAAGAACGCAGGGTGGTGACTTCAGACATCGGTTTAATGTAACGTTTTGCAGAGGACGACGGCTTGGCGCTCCATGTCGCCATGCAGGAGATCTTATTTTGTGTGTAGAGATGGACTGGCTTGACCTGTGCGAGCTGATTACTCAATGTGCAACTGGGGCGTGCGGCCTCTCACCAGCCCCAGAGTCCAATCAGACTCGACCAAGTGAGGCTGCTTGGACCGGCCGTCATCCACACACACCACCACATCCTAATCGCCTATAACAACCATACATTTCATATTTATTGCCTATAAACCATACAGGTCATTTGTATTGCCTATAACAACCAGTCCCTTCATTTGTATTGCCTATAAAAAACATACATTTCATATTTATTGCCACAAACAAACATGAATAAATGAAACTGGTATTCGAGCTGTCCTTAATCCCGGCGTTCCCGACGGCCATCCCGACGGTGACTTCCTGTTCCTCCCGCTCCTCCCAGGGACTCTGACCTGTGGCGTTCCGCCTGCCTCAGGGTGTGGGGTCGCACTGGCCTCGCCCCCTTCCAGTCCTGGAGGGAGATGTTCCTGGAGAGGCCGCGCGTTCGCTTTGACGGTAACGCCACTCGATGTTCTGATGGCCCAACGGCTTCGACAGGCTTCTAGGGAAACCAAAACCCCCATATTGAGTTAGGCCCCGTCCATTATCAAGTGTCAATAAAAAAGCCCTTCACCGACTCGCTGCGATCAGATTATAAGGGGGTTTAGCCAGAATGTGTGATAGATGTTAGCAGGTTACGTAAAATGGTCAATAACGGATTCCTCATGCAATAGCATGGTTTTAACGTCTCCATCATCTGGAGGCCATTTAACATATAACGTACATCTTATCCTATGTTTTTAAATCTTGTGCATTTCAGTGCACGCATCGATCCATAGCACTACTCTTTCACCCACCTTTTCATCTGAAATACGTAGCTGATTTCCTTCTGACGAGAGGAACCTGTAGCTGACCGTGTCTTCTGCCTTCAGGAGTCTACATCAGCAAGGTGTCGTATGTCCGTCAGGGGGAAGAGTCTCTGGATGGCTTCTACCGGGCCTGGCACCATGTAGCGTACTACAGGTGGGGAGCCCAGGGCTTTGTGTGTGACGCCACCAGACTGTTCAGTGGGTAGAGTTGGTGCCTCTTGTGTAGCGATGCCTATCAGGTACGAGGTGGAACTCGTAAGCTATTCGCCCCGGTTACTTAGGGTTGGGGGTCGGACCACGGGCCAGGGATAGAGCTCATGGAGGCTTTGTTTTGGTTTGCGTTCCTCCAGGTACCTCCGGTTCTTCCCAGATGGGAAGGTGGGGATGTTGACCACGCCTGAAGACCCGTTGAGTGTGATTCCTCGCCTGCGCAGTAAAAGCACAAGGTGATTTAATCCTCACGTTGGACTCTCCTAAATGTCTTTTCAATGGTTTTCATTGGGCGGAGGGTTTCTGGGAAATCTATCAAATAATATTGATATGTTATTGGGATACAAACATCTAGTTCAGAATTTGATAATGTTTTTATATCTCAATATGTTTCACAACTGTCACTTCCTTTTAGTAAGAACCCCAACCGTAGGTCCAATAGTTTCTTAATCTCTCGTTATCTCCTTATTTTCCCAGGGTGGAGTCCGTAATGCTCGGTTATTACCGTCTCTCGCAGGAAACCGACAATGAAACCAAAGTATTTGTTGTTGTGTCCAAGAAGAAGGAAGAGGTAAGTGTGGTGACATGTTTCAAGGTGCGTGTGGTGAAAGGGGGCTTGTGGTACAGCTCCTTGTTGGGTGGTCTTTTGGACATTGTACACTGATGTTTGCTTTTGGATGGCCGTGTTTCTGATGTTTTAGAATTTCTTATCATGCCGCTTAAAGTTCCGTCCCTAGTTCATAGATGAGGGAACAGTGGGTGAGGAGAACCGTCTCAAATTGAATCTTCCAAATTTCCAAATGTAATTTGTTTCGGGCGCCCCTCACCCCTTCTTTCTCATCGTAAATGAACACTCACTTTACAAGGGATGCTCTGAATGTAGTTTTTGGGGATTTTATTTGAAAGAAAAACTGTATTCTACCATGCAAATTTCACATTCAAATGTAAAAACATTTTTGCACATTTATGTATAAAATAAGTTATTACGATTTGGTTTAAAATAATGTGTTTTCAATCACACTCTGGGAAAACTTAGGAAATTGTTTATAGTTAATTATAATTGAGTATAGTTATGGTTAAAAGTGCCATATTTTACCACCAGGTGTGATTACCTGTGAAACATTCGACATGCTGTTTCACACGTGTTGTTCCGTTTGTGACCAGAGGGTGGCAGAAGTCCAAAGGAATCGGTTCTGCAGGCGGAACCCTGCCCCTGAAGCTGAGCATAACTTCCATGTGGGTCTCAAGATCGCCTCCGGGGGGCGCCACAACAAGCTCAGCTGGATCCACCACTCCTGCCACATCACCTACAGGTAAGCCCCTCTGGGTGGACGAAATTCACTCTCCTGTATATGTAATTATAACGCTAAGATGATTACATAATACTGTTGTCGTTGCACGAGATTAAGCGGTGCAGGTTTCATTCAAATACCCGTCGAGTCGACTCTGAACATCTTTTAACTTTGTCTTTAGGCCAACTGGAGAAACGGTGGTCACGGTGTTCAACTTGGACAACATGTATGCACCTTTCTTATTTGCACGTGTGAAGAGTTACACAGCTTTCTCAGAGAGGCCACTTTAGGGGACACACGGGTGTGCATGGGAAGATCTGGAGATCTTTCTACTTTTCACAGCAGTATAAAGAATACAATGCTACAAAAAGTTGCTTCTTTTTCTGTACAGCGGAGTCTTTATTTTTATTGACTGAATGTTAGCTCCACATTCGTTCGCCTCTCGGCATGTTTAGGTTTTAAGCATTATGCTCTACTTTTACTGAGGATATGGAATGTATAGAGGCGATGTAGGCGTGATCGTTTTCGGGCTTTCACCTAATCTTGTCTTTCTCTGTTTTTCCTGGTTTAAATAAACGGTGTGGACACGTTCTGTCACAGTCTTTGATTCGTGGAACATCTTTTGTGGCGATGGGGTGTATATTCATTTTATAGATGCAGTTTCTGACATGACATCACAGATTTCTTTTATTATTTCCCTTTTATTAAGTAGAGCAGAAGTACAACATGAGGCTCAGGCAGAAGTATAAATGAGTTCTAAACCAGGAGTACTTTTACTACATGAGGGCTCTTAGTTAACCATCCACAAACCGGCTATTACGCAACTGCCAGTTACAACTATTACAGTTACAAATTGTATTTGGCATACAAGGAGATATGAACCAAACAAAAAACGTGAAATAGTTAAGTTCAAGTTAAGTTCAAGGTCACTCCAACGATGTTGTCGGGAGGGGTCTGTACAGGAACTTGTCAGTGCACATTTTTTATATACCGTGGCTCATAACTTCCAACTCAAGTGAGACCTATCAAGGCATTTAACCAATGACGTATAGATTTTGATTATCGATGTGAGAATTGTACCGGGATGGGCATAGCAGGAACGGCTGTTTTAAATTTCGTCTACTGGTTAGCCAACCGAAATATAACAAAGACAATACGCTTATCTTGCAAGCCCTATTGTGATAAGATCAGTCACCTCAGTAGTAGCGGGTATAAAGGCTACAGGGCTATAAATGGAGGCTCACTATGAGCAGGTGGTTAATCATTGATGGGTCCTGGTGAATCTGGAAGTGGAGAATGACAAACGTCACACGGTGACCTTAAGCCCAGAGTGCTCCTGAGCAAAGCATCAGTCGTCCCTCTTCACAGGGTTGGGTTCAGCGAGGTGCACCTGGAGTGCAGTGGATTGGACAGGTTTGGTGTGTTTTTCTCCACAGCCTGTGGTCCCTTATAGACAATAAACGGATATCTCACCAGAGCACTTCGTCCAACAGGGATTTAGCATTTAATAGAACGTGTAGAGGGATCAGACACAGACTAGACGATGTGATTATGTGGAAGGAACTAATCACAGGAAGCGTCGAGTCTACAGCCTCATGGCTTGTGCAACACATCACTCTCAGGTTTCACAGTAAAAGAGGAAGTAGCATATTTGATAGCTGGGCTTTCCACACCCCCACACTTTTTGGATTGGCTTAAAAGTATCTGCTTACGGTTCAACATACATTTAAAAGACCCTTCCTTCTGGATAGGCAAGTCTAAATCCGAGTCAGAATCTCTTTATTGTCGTTGCACAAAGTGCAACGAAATTGGGGAATAGACATGGTTGTAACTTTTTCCACGTTCCTGAAGTCTCAACACACGTACATATGCACACACACACACACACCCCACACTTGTGGAAGTGAAGCAGGGCCACTGTTTGGATAGCGCTCTAGTCAGCAGACAAACTTCACACAAAGAAGTGGTTCTGTTTTCCTAGTGGGTGTGGTCTGTGTCGCGCCACGGCATTCCAGCTCACACTGGGAACGCCCATTGCTGCTTTTCTTCCAAGGGAGAAAAGAAGATCTCTCATAGAGCAGTCCTTATAGTGCTGCCCCCAGGACACAGCCCCCTGTTCTACCAGTATGGGGGGCTACACCCCTCAAACAGTCGTCTTAACTGCATGTTTACGGTACTTGGGGACAAAAAAATAGTGTATTGACAAATCAGTCTTTTTCTTTTTATGACCGTGTATAACAATGAGGGTCATTAAGGAAGAGTCAGGGGCAGGATAGCGCTGGGTCGGGGGTTCAACTCCATACCCAAAAGGTTCTGCCTTACAACCTTCGCTCCTGAAGTCTACCTGAACTTAGTGTCAGTCAGTTTGGATTACAGTGTCAAAGGACCAACGACTTCATAGTAAAAAAACAACCCAAAATGTCTAATTGGGGTTAGGCAGTTATCTCACACACCTGAGATTTTAGTTTGTCAGGAACTCAAACCAAAGCAGGCAGACAAAAACTAAAGTGCAGCACAGATGAAACATTAGTGATTTTTATTCATAGCATTTAGTGACAGTTTAAAATGGACTTTGGCCTACGATGAGACTTCATTTCTTTTCAAAATTTTATAAACATTGGGTGCCTGTGTGTGTGTGTTTAAAACACACACACACACACGATTTAACCTGTGAATCTTTGTATAGCATTTGTCCTTAAAATGCATTTCGGCCGTCAGTGTGTGAAAAAACAGATTTGATGAGTAGCCACACATAGGCTTACCTGCATTTCATTGATAAGGCATATAGGCAATACAACAGTATAGCTATAGATGGGTGTTTACAATATTAAGTATATATGTATATATATGAACATACATACAAACACTTGAGTGTCAATATTCATAAGGCATTTGCGACTGGGACATGTCATGGAATACTCTGCGACAAGTTCAATCGCATTTCACCTCCAACCAGAAAAAGGGAAGGAGTAGTTTTTATAATCCTCCATTTATAGACGACCAGCAATGTGCAGGGGCCCCAAGTTTGCCGGTCTGACGAGTACTCTACAATCGTTTATAAATGTGCAAGTGCTTCGAGAACGCGCACAAAAACAAAAAAAAAGAGGCCACTGCTCCGCATAAAGAAAACGTGTTTTTTTTTCCTGCGCTGGACTTTGGCTTTGGAAACCCCGGTCTCTTCAGACGGACAGGAGCCACGACACGAGCTGTACCGTTGCGTGGTGGAGACCGGGGCTTCATGACAGACATTTACACCCTGAGAACCCTCCGTCATATTGTGAAACGGTCAGCAGAGTCAGCGGGGAGGCGGAGGTCTAGATGTACGGCGCGGTGCTTTAGAGGAAGGCCGTCCCCACATCACAGCCCTTGCCTTTTTCATCGTTCAGTGTTCTACGGACGTGAAGGTTTTAAAAGGTCAAACATACTACATATACCTACTAAATGTCTATCTGCCCTTTGTATTGACGCTTGTGTTTTATGGTCTGGAGGAATATTGCTGGATTTTGGGGTGGAAGACATGCCAAGCAGGAGGAGTGTCTGTTTTCTACGCTTTGTCTTGGATTCAGAACTCGGGCAGACGCTTCCACCGAGCGTGTGAGATCCGTGCCATCGCTTTGGGCCTGGTGAGCAGGCCGGTCACCGACTGCCAAGGAGTCAGCGTTTCAAAAGCCAGGTTAAAAAAAAAAAAAATGTAAGACATAGTTAAAAAACAAAATCTAAAAAAGGATTCTAAACTAGACTGTACATTAATAATATCCCATCCGCTCGGCGCTAAACCGCTGGCCAAACACGTGGCTCTTGTACAGAATAAATACATCAAGTCACAACCATAGAGGGAACACGTAGTATCTACCACCAGTACAGGGGAGGGCCAGAGAGAAGGTTCTAGAATTAGGAAGATAATTCTTGGATTTTATTACCGGATGTCACTCAACAAATCAACTTAGCGTTGAGCTCTCTGCGGGCCGCCTCGGAGGGCCTTAGTGCTTCGATCCACGCAACCGTTGTCGATAGAAGGTACAGGAGTGACACGTGTGTGGCTTTCTGAGCGACGGGCACCAAGGAAGGGCGAGGCGGCTCTTCGTCGGCCAGCGAGCTATTCGGCTACGGAGGCGTGTTAACTGTATGGAGTAGAAACTATTGTCTCACAGATAAAACCATGCCTGGAAGTACAGCTATGATAGCATTATGTAATACCATTAGTGGTAATATGTGCAAAAAACATGTAAAAGTCTCTGGGTAACTGTGGCTATTGCTGTTTTTACTTTCCTAAGTGGATACCAAACTATTTGAAGTTCATCGTGTGAACGGGGATATATGCACGTCCCCCACGAACAGCTTCGGCTGCTGCTCTACCACAAAGGGGTTCGGTGAGGACGTCGTACTGTACATTAATCCACCCTCAGCTTTTTATGGAGAGAGTGTTCCACGTGAGACAATCCGTTGGCGTGCCCGTTCGCCGAGGAGCCGTTCTTAAGGGACACCTTCTGCTTCTTGTAGGTCTGTTGGGGGTTGAAACGAGGGAGACAAGACAATGGGAGACAGAATGTACGAAAAAGAATGTTAATCAACTGGTATTCCCGACGGAGGCAGTGCATCACCCGTGGCCGGCCTGCCAAACCTGAAAGGCCACGCGCGTCTCTCAACTACCGTCTGACTGACTGACTGACTGTCTGACTGACTGTCTGACTGCGGGGAATCTGAGTATCAGAGGGAGATCGTACTATGCATGCTCTGTGTTTCTCACATCGGTCTGATCTGCTACCATTGACTGATGAAAAGAGGACATTCCGATCAGTATCTGATCGGAATGTCCTCTTTAATAATGGAATAAAAGTATGACACACAAAATAAGACTAGACAGAAGGGTAGAAATAATTCCACTAAAATAGGAGAGAGAGAGAGAGAGAGCTATTGTACCCAAGATTTATCTCACATTAATCCAAAACTGATAAAAACTGATCAAAAAAAGAAAAGTCAATCTTCTCGGCTGACCTGAATGTAAAAGTTGGTGAAGAGTATGATGAGGGTCACGAGGTACCCTATCTGGAACCACACCCAGCCTCGGGGGAAGTCACATGGCCACGCCAGGGCACACAGCGTCTGGGTCATCGTCAGGAAGAACTGAATCTGGAGGGAGACGAGGCAGGGAGATCAGGGGAACCGCAGCGCAATAACAACTGAACCTGGAGGGAGTTCAGGGGAACCGCAGCGCGATAAGAGCTGAACCTGGAAGGGAGTTCAGGGGAACCGCAGCGCGATAAGAGCTGAACCTGGAGGGGAGACGACAGAGGGAAGCTCAGGACAGCAGCAGCGCAATAATAACACACAGGTGGGCTTCAGGTGAAGGGCTTTGGGAGCGCTGTGAACAACACCACAACCGGTTAATGAAGGAGCGGCGTACCAGTTGTCCCTGCGTGATGTATTTTTTCCACCAGAGGTAGGGCCGCAGAGCCGGCACCGCAGACAGGCCGTAGTAGGAGTACATCAACACATGGATCAGGCTGTTGAGGGCGGCGCCGAAGTATGCTGGCAAAACACACACACGGGAGAGAGACGGCGCATGAATTATTACTTAGAAGGGGGACGGTGAGTGAGTGGCTATTACGAGCACAACGGTCGGGTCGAATGCGTCGCCCGGCCCACTCAGTTATTTAACAGCCCCTGGATCGGCTGGGCGGCGAGGAGGGACACTGGACTGATGAAAAACGGCGAGTCAAACGCCAGTTGAAAAGGCAATTCAGATACGTTTGATGGTATAAAATCAACAAGAGGAAGATTAATAAAAAACAAATCTATTTTGTGGTTGAGACAGGACGAGATTTGAAGAAGAAAAGAACCAACAGAAGGCCTTTCGACTGATAGTGGGCGTATCGCTTGCAGGATATCAATTATTTAACCCGGCTAGTCGAGGCCTTGGGACGAACGCTGGCTACCGGAGGGATGTGCGTCACTGGAGGGTGACGATAAGCTGGGACACTCACAGTGGCCGCAGGGCACCCAGTTCATGACGAACCACCAGATGTTGGGCATGCTGGCGTGGTGGTAGATGTGGAGGAACGTGATCTGGTGGTTGTTCTTCCGCAGGACGAAGAAAAAGGTGTCCATGAACTCGATGAGCTTGGAGAAGTAGTACCACCATAGGACATGGATGATCTGGGGAGAGGACAGACGGAAACCAAAGCTCAGCATGGTTAGAGCCGCAGACGTAACGAAGAAAAACCAAAGTCATGCTGAACTACGAAACAAGAATGACATAAGGTGTCAAGGTCTTTGCTCACTCTGCGTGTTTAGAGAGAGGGAAAGCAGAGGAAGACTCGATAGTAGCTTGAGGTGACTGTTTTATCGATGTACTCCTACACATGATGTACACGTGATCAAGAACATGGCCATATTTCCAGAAGGCCTTCAAGGTTAAGCATGCACCATAAAGCGTAACGATCTGCGGCCATAACTGGTTGTGGTGTTGGCACAGTGAGCCGTATTGCGCTATCACAGATGGCCACCTGGGCCTTTGAAGAAGGTTATCATGTCATAAAACATTACATTAACTCCTGTCTGAGGCTTATCGGATGGGATTTTCAGGTACTGGCTTATTTAACTTCCACCTATATGTCTTTCACTTCTTTAAGCACTTGCACGCAAACATATATATATATTTCTATATGTATTTATTAATTCAAATATATATATATATATATATAAATACATAAAGGCCTATTAAATTTGTTTTATACAAATATATTATTTATTGTCTAACCGTTAAGAAAATTATACAAAAGGAATCAGAAGTTCCAACAGTTAGTCAGTGGCTCAGTCACCTTGTTATCGGTCTCTTCATCGCTGTGCGTGTCTTGGCAGTAGAAGTTGTACCCTCCACTCTTCACTGCTGCCACCAGCTGTGCACAAAGTCGATCAAGCAAAGCGTGAGAGGTGTTGGACTGTAGTTGAGGAATTCACGGCATTACGTCAGGGCTATGTGAAACAATATCTAACATCACACACACACACGCACACACACACACACATGGAATCATTGCATTTTTCTGTTAACATGCAATACATTGTGCGTCAAAATGATTAAACAGTGTTCCAGGTCATGAAGAAGTTGTGCACTCAAACCAGGGTGCAGCCTCCATGACCTTTGTCCCAGATACACCATCGAGCCAAGACGCTACGTTGAATCCTTTATTCACAGGCTGCTGCAGGGGACCCATCAACCAAACGTATCCTGATACATGGTTGACCTTTCAGTTGTCACCCTCATACACAGTGTTAATCTCCTTTTTGTTTCAATCTCTCCCATTATTTGTTACTGTCACGTGATTATGGCTTTGATTCAACTCAACCATCAGTGTGTAAACACATGACATCATTGCTCGTTTTCTATGTTAAACATACAAAAAGGTGTAACCCCCTGTTTCCTATTGGGCTACCGTTAAGCAGAGAAAGGCCAATCACGACACCCGCCTACACCCTCTGCAGGTTGACCCGCCGGCGGGGTGTTGATACCTGGGTGGGATCGACGCCCAGACCTGTTTGTCTGTGGAGGGGTCTGCTGTTGTTGGACTGGTAGAAGAGGATTTGATGCTGATACCAACCCCAGTTGCTCCATTGATCAATGGCTTAAGGACAATAGGGGCTTAGAGACAGGTCTGGTAGGGACGAGGAGGAAGGGGAATCCACGGCAATTGTTTGACCAACTCCTCCAGAGTAGTGTGGGGTACAGACAGATGTTTGGCAGCGAGGGGGGGGGGGGGGGGGTAAAAACAGGATAAGGACGAAACATTTAGTCTCTGATCAACTAACAGCTGGGGGGTCAGAGACAGAACTCTGTCAGCGAGGGGGCTGAAAACAACATGAACTGTTTAGCAATTAATATCTTGTTCTTAAATACTCCGTTCTTCTAAGTCTCATCAATGATCACGTTAACTGTCACGGGACTTACTTTGTTCTCCCTCAGAAACCTTTTCAATGTACTTTTCTCAAATGTGGACTTTAAAATGGCAGGCCAGAGACAGAAGGAGTCCTGCTGATCCTTCTGGTTCATCGCGCTGGGCGTAGTGAGCTACCACAGCCATCCATTGGGCCGTTCCAGGGGATTTACCCCACGCTCGCCTTGAAAACAGGCCATCATGTTGAAAGCTAATTGCTCTAATGATGGGGAAGGGCACAGCTGCAACATGATCCTCTAATAACCCGGCTGTCCTCACGACTTCCGGTTTTGGGCCATCAGGGAGGAGATGGGAGCGAGAGCACGTTGTCTCAGGCATGGGTCTCTGCAACACAACCCAAGCAGTTTGATGTCTGGATCGATCCAAGTGCCCCACGCCGCTGGTAAACGACGTGCGTCAGTTCGGGAGAATCCACGCCGAGAACGCAGAGAGCGGCCTCTCTCTGATCCACCGAATAAGAATAGATTCACGTCTTCGCCTTCATTCATCGACACTGCTTTCCTAATTGATTTGAGAGCCTTGACGCTGTCCCGAGTACTGTATTTACACATGACCAGATGTGAGCGAGGTTAAGCATCTCGTCCAGGATGGATTATAGACATTGCACAAGCTGAAACACAGCAGCAATCAGGGTTTACGGTTTAGGGACGGCCGTGCCCCTCCCGAGGCTGTAATACAATAAAGAGCAGCTCGGTGTGCACTTTGATTCCCGGGACGCCCCAGCTGCTGTCAAAGGGTCGCGACAGGGCCCTGAGAGAGTGCACGTGTTGAAGCAACCAGCACGTGCGCTTGGCTGGGTCCGGGCCTCCGGCCTTTGACCTCTTAACAGCGGAGTTATTTCTTCAGGAAGTCTTCTCTTTGCAACGTGTTCCGGGCACATGTTTGTCCCTTTTCTCCCTGGCCATGGCCTCTTGCGGTAATAATTGTGTATAAAAGGGGTGTGGTATGAAAGGGGTGGGGGGGGGGGGGGGGTTGGCAGCAGTAACTCAGCCACTACACGTGTTTCTATCCACTTTGTACCATGTGCATATGAGGTAGTCGGCAAAAGGTCATGATGATAATTAGTGGAACACCTAAGGTCAAAGGTTGGGAACCACTGTGTGAGGGTGGGACTGTTCCAGTTTAGTTCAATTAACCGCTTGGTTCGACGACTTCATAAGCAATCCATTGGGTGGATTCACCCTGATTCACCCTGGTTTCTGTGGATTCACCCTGAGTTCCAGTTTGAAAATGGCTGTTGTGTACCAGTCTGTAAAACAGCCTCGCTCGGCACTGCAGCCTTGAACCCCGGCACATTTGTTTGAACCCCGTTAATAATCAGGTCCTCTAAATCTTTAAGATATCCAATGTAAACCTTGTAAATTAGATATTAAGCAAGTGTATACCATGGCCGTCGTCAGAAGACAAAAGGAGGCTGTAGAGATGTCTGTGAGGATTTGTTTGTTGTAACAATGACCCCTGTCACAGCACAGCTGTGCCCCCCACCCCCCACCCACCCACCCACCCCACCACCACACTATCTCTGGTGGTTGGGTTTCTGTGAACTACACCAAAGGCCACTGGTCTGTGTCTCATCCAGTCCAACCAGTCCTTTTTAATTCAAACCACAGCACACGATGCTGAGTGGCGTGTGACCAGTATCTACCGATCAAGGGCTCATCTTGAATGAGACCATAGCTGGCTTATGTTTGACTTTCAAGCCCTTTCCTTCATTTACTAGCGACTCAGGACGAGTGGTTAACGAAGGGCATCTCGCTCAAGGAGGTCTAGAGGTTATGCTGCGGACAGCAGGGGTCGAACACCCTAATACAGCCACCGGGGACTACGCTTTAGTGACATCCTAACAGAAACCAAGAGGAATCGAAAAAAAAAACCCCACCAGTGCCCCATAACACGTTGGTTACCATGCAGCACTAGCGGCGAGGGGCCCGTCGAAGCCGTCCCACTTCCTCACCTCATAGAACATGTAGAAGGAGAGCAGGGTGAGGAACAGGTTGTAGGCCACCAGCAGGGGTCGGCAGGACAGCGGCTTGCGGTCCCTCATGAACTTGGGCCCCAGCCACAAGATGAGCAGGTAGGCCAGTGACAGCGCCAAGGTCGGTGGGTAGTTGTCGAGCAGGAGCCATCCCTTCACCCGCTGGTCTGGAAGCCAAAGGGTGTGTTAGGACGTTTGAACGTGGGGGTACGTGTCTTACTTCGACACTGCAGCAGTGCGTGTGACTTTCTGCTGGAGAGTGCACTTTTAGCGTCCTTGCAACGAAAGTGTTGTAGAAAGAAAGAAGGGGGGTGGTTAGAGATAAAGTGGGCTATCGGTGGACGCATAGTTGTGCTTTGTTTGGGTTTGAGGAAGTGGTGGAGGGGTGATTAATAGAGAGACTGAGCTGCGGGAAGTGAGGAGGAAGGGTGTTGCCATGTAAGGAATAATTGTATACAGTACATGTATGGACAGAGAGTGTAGACATACCCTATCTAAATATAGGACATATTGGCTGAAGGCGAATCCTACTCTCTCCAAAACCACTAAAGGCTGTTGTATGGGTAAAAACTGCTTGTTGAAGGTCAGTGTCTCTGGTACATGTGTTCTCTCAACTAATGCTTAAGGCATGGTCGGCTCATAGCACACAAAGTCAAACTCTGAATGGCTATTACGAAGGAGCGACATTTAATAACAAAAACGATATGAAACAAATGTATCTTCCAAGAGCTCGCTATTAAGCTTTTTAAGCGGTCAACGTAGCAGTAAACCCAGAACTTCATTTGCCTAACGTCTGAAAGGGTTATGTTTAACATAGGTACTATAAGATAGCCAGGAACGGAAGTACGCTGTAGGAAAATAAACATTTGGCTCAAGAAAGGATTCAACGAGAGTTGTTAGTATCCACAATAATGATATGCACTGGTTTTGCTATTTAGTAGACGCTTTGGTCCAAAGCAAAGTTAATTCAGTGTGATTACTGAGCAGCTAGAGTTGGTCATCTTGCTCATGAATGCCTACAGGCAGAACAAAAGTAAACATTTGGGATCAAACCTGGTACCTTTTGGCTGGGAGTCCAACACGCCAGCCCCTACACTAGCCTGCGGTTGTTTAACTCAGACTTTGAGGTGGATGATAAAAGGTCCTGGGGACCCCAGACAATGACAGGAAGCTATGGAGGAAGTGATGTAGGAGTTACACGAACAGCAGCGAAAGGTGGATGTGAAACTTTACCTCTTGGCCCCATCCATGATTCAATGTAGATGTTTAATCTGTGATTGAATGGCTCCATTTATCACCTGTAATGACAACACACAAAGGAACTATATCAAAAACACAATAGTATAATATATCCTTATGAAAGACCTGAAGACAACCAGGAGATTTACAATTTCACTACTGAGTCGACACACCGCGAGGGATTTACGATATCGGTTAGGAGCTGATCAGGGTACGGCATCTTGCTCAAGATGCGGACATTGGGGATGGAACACTGTACCTTACGGCTGGGAAACAATCTCCCTATAGCTATCCTGGAGGAACTATCTTTTGATCAGCAACTTCATCGTTGTACAGTTTGAACATGTATCGTAAACTATACAACGCATTGATGCATGTTTGAAATGTTGTGAGTTCATAGTCTATAGTCGATTTCATTGAATAAAAGTGGTACTACAATGTGTTTAAGGATATTTTAACAATAAGCATGGACAAGACAAAGCCACTGTCTGTAGAGCACTCCTCTGAATTGCACCATACTTTCAAATATCCCTTCAAAGAAGGCACACACATAATTATCACGCTCAAGACTTCTGTGTGTATACCACTTCTTACTTCGAGGTTAAATCTAATCATGTCACAGAGAACCATCATCTATAATACATATTGGGAGATAAGGAGGAGCAGGAGGTCTGTCTGTGACGTGCGATGCCATGTCAGATGCTGCCGTCCTGGCCCCGTGCACGCCACCGTGTAACGTGAAACGCTTCTGCAAGTCGATAAGCCAGTGCACTCCGTTATTAGTAGCAATTTAAAACAAAGCGTTGGTGTAGCAGTATTCATTTTGCTGAGTAATTTGATAAGATATGCATGTATTGGATAAATGGGATAAATGTATGGGGGATACACTGAGGGGTTAATCGCGTTGCCCTGGGTTTCTGGGGACAGAGAAACGGATCCGCTTATGAGAGGACCTATCAAATTATACTGGTAGCCAAGCTACACCATCTCTCTAGCTATAATGATTTACATACCTATATTTTACATATATATTTTATAACACAGTAACAATTGGCTTTTGTGTATTATAACCTAGCCACGATAGGGTTATTTGAATCAACCAAACGATATATCTGTACAAAGGTCAAGTGATACCTGTGCATGATGATCTGTTTAGAAAGTGCAGTAGGTATCATTCCTCATACACACTAGTACATGTTTATTGGAGGACTAAGCAGATATATAAAGCGAAAAGAGTTTAGAGAAGGATTTGGCTATCAAACAAGAACAACCTATTCTGGGCAACATCCTATCATTGAAATGAAAGTGGATGAACACATCATGTTTCCGGAGGCAAAAAACATCCAGATAAAGATGGAGAAGCCTAGATGCACCTTTATTTTATCTTTATTCTATATTCCAAAATAAGCGGATTTACTTGTATCGATGCACTTTCGTGATTATGCATCCCTATATATACATTCATAAATTTATAATGACGGAATTCAACTTTAAAACGTGGCCAAAAAGCACATGCTCCAACCAGCACCAACATACGATTCAATCAGCCAACGTGTTTCCTCATTACTGACAGCACTAGGGTCTATGGAAAATAACATTATTAACAAGTCTTTTTTTTCCATTTCATCACGAAAAGAACAGAAAACAATCAACATACCATAGCGTACAAAAACCAACAGTTGGATCCGTCAAACTTTAAGAGTGCGAGTGTTGTCCGGAGCTCGGTTCTCTCCCTCGCGGTGGTTCTCTGAATAACCCCGTAGAGGGGAAAGGGGCGGACGGGAGGGCGACACCACCTCCACCTCCACCTCCACCTCCACCACCACCCCTGGCGGTGGTGTCGCCTCCTGATCGCGTCTAGGCTACGGCACAACAGAGGTCACCGCCTCATCATCAGCCGACAAAACATCCAGTCTGATGCCATTCCAGTCCTACGAGTAATCCGCCAAAAAACCCTCGCAAGTCGAGCTGGCTCTTATGGTCTATCCTCACACACAAACTCAAACATTGTTAGTGAAGCGTGAATAACGCGGTAAAAAAAGAAAGAAAGAAGCAATGTTACCTACCTTGGGGGGGGGGGGGGGAGCCGCTGTGTAACCTTGGCTTCCCGGTATCCGCACAACGTGCAGCCCTGTGGTGGAGTGGGAAACGAGTGGGAGGAACGCGTCGACTGGCCCGGTGCCGTGTGCGAGCATTAAACCAGGGCGCCGGTGTTTCGCACAACAGGCCAAAATAATCTCAAACAAAGCCGTGCCCCTCTATCTACTAGATTAACATACACCAGTGACACCGTGCATCTCTACGATACCGGGGTCTAGTTGAAGACGTACTTTTGTTTTTTAATCTTGAAGTCCTTAAACGCCCGGAAACTTGATGGATGGAATATGAATGAATGAATGAATGAATGAATGAATGAATGAATGAATGAATGAATGAATGAATGAATGAATGAATGAATGAATGAATGGCTCTGCTTTAAGGCTATATCGAAACATATGATTATATCAAAGTACACAATTAATTCAGTTCACTCACTTTTTAGGGTGGTGTACCCTAAGATCTAGTTGACCTTAAAGTTTAGGCCTAAACAAGTGTCGGGATGTCTACAGCAAGCCTGCACCTAAAGTTTAATATATTAATCATATACCTGTCTAAATAAGCAAAGTAAATAAATAGCCTAGCTAAACCAGAGTAATTAAACATTAGAGAAATAATACCGTATTAATCGATTTTACGGTGGAAGCCTGCACAATTACACATTTCTTTACACACTGATCAAAACATTATCGATCGGAATAGTCTATTCGGGGTCAAGGTCAGAATCGTGTTAACCTCTCTATGAGGATTAGGATTTTAGATAAGTATCCTGTAGGATTAATCACTGGGTTTATAATTATCTGCATCAAAGCACATCTTGATAGAAAGCCCTGAACTGGCCATAAATCAGACGAGCACTGTCCTTGAGAGCCAGAGCATTGGCGCCATCTAGCGGTAGAATAGAACTAGGGCGGCGGCGTCTCGTCCAAAGGACACTCCAGTGAAACCTGATAACACCATTTGTGAAGTACCCAGGAAATGTGTTTATAGTCTTACATTTTCATTACGTTTCATCTTGATAAAGATGCACATAACGTGGGTTTGGTACAGGTATGCATGTTATCCTTTAATTCTTTTGAACGTATTTTTTTTTACCAAAGCCTTCTGGACGCAGCGTCGGACGACCCACAGTCCTCCTCCGATCACGCAAATGTGCTGACTGGTAGAATTCCTAGAGGGGTGTCAACTAGAAAATGCGGCCATGGTTGGAATGAAATCGACGTTGTTTAGAGAGCGAAGATCAAACCACCTTTGTTGCAGACAAATGTCGGGGGTGGAAAAGTTAAAACCTCATCTGAAATATAACATGCAGCATAATTGTAGAGGTAAAGATAAAAGGAAACCTTTGCTTTGCACCAAGACCGAATGTATGCAATTAAAATGCTAGTCTACTGAAGTATTCAATTTATTTTAAACATTCCTTTGAAGCTGTTTAAACTAAGTCTGCTTTGTCTTTCAACACCTCAAGCGGAAACACCAGTACAAAAATATAACCACCTCATGTGTGTGTAATATTGAAAAGACACATTTATTTTTTCATAAAGCAGAGCCTGCAACATGATTGAATGCTGTGCAGATTTATTGGAAGCAGCAAACATTGCAAAAGTCTCAATCTCCACTTGCATTTAGCTCTCATTTCTACATTGTGCCAGCAGAGCAAGGCAAGCAGGATTCAGCACTTAAAAAGCGAAAGATTTCTACTACATGCCTAGAGGACTAATTTAAAGAACCCACGTTAATGTTAAAAGACCTGCAAGTGCTGTATATACAAAAAAACAACACACAACGATTAAATGCCCGCTATTGTACACCACTTTTGCTAAAATGTACATTCACCAACGCTGGCGTCCTTCAACCACCAGTGAGAAAGTAAATATATACACATTTCAACGCCACATTTCAACCTTTTTTTTTTTCTCCGTTCTATTAAAATAAGTCGATAATCATAAAAATCTGATCAATTATGTACACACTTAGGGCCAATGGGTGTCTTAAGTTATGCATGTGTGGCATAACTTAAATAACTCTGAAACGCACCCCCCCGTGTCAAGCCCCATACTTGGTCTCTACATGTCGACAGGACCAGCGACGGTACGGTTCACGCTACAGTAGAACACACCGCGGGGGACTGCCCTCATTTGAACCGGTTGATGGGCTCTCCAAAGAGCTCGGGGCAGCGCTCCTGCCCCTTGGCGATGCGGTCGCACTTCCTCAGGAGGTCGTAGTTGATCTTGTCGGTGACGACGCTGTCCTGCTGGTACTGCGGGTGCTGGGACACAAACTCTCTCATCCACTTGGCCATGGTCATGAGCTCCCCTGTGGAGACACAAGAGACCACGCCGTGTGGGGTGAGGCCCCTCGGCATCACGGCTCGCCACTACAAGCCGGAGGCTGAGAGGCCACAGGTCTCGCCCAGATTCTTTCTGATAAAACCAAACTTCTTCATATGCATGGGAAAAATGTAATATATATATGTGTTATTTGTAGAACAATGGTGTGCATTAACTTTGAGGCGCTTTACAATTTTGCAATTTTTCCGAATAGGAACAATGAAGAAAGAGTGTGTGAGTGTGTGAGTGAGTGAGTGAGTGAGTGAGTGAGCGAGTGAGTGAGTGAGGTGAGTGCGTGGTGACGTGAGTGAGTGAGTGAGTGCGTGCGTTCGTGCGTGCATCAGTGAGTGAGTGACAGTGAGTGCGTGCGTGTGCGAGTGCGTGACAGTGAGTGAGTGAGTGAGTGAGTGACAGTGAGTGAGTGAGTGAGTGCGTGACAGTGAGTGAGTGCGTGCGTTCGTGCGTGCATCAGTGAGTGAGTGAGTGCGTGCGTGCGTGAGTGAGTGAGTGCGTGACAGTGAGTGAGTGAGTGAGTGAGTGCGTGCGTGCGTGGGTGCGTGCGTGCGTGCGTGGGTGCGTGCGTACCTGAGGCTCGTTTCTTGATGAGCTTCAGGTAGTTGAGGATGGTGCAGCGCGTGTCCACGTCCACCTCCATGTTCTCCAGGTAGCAGTTGAGGATGGGGATCAGCCCCGGGAACACGCCCTCCTAGCCGACCACAAAAAGAAGAACACAAGTCAACACACAAACATGCATCGCCACATTACACTGTGAATATACACACACACACACACACAGGTATCTGATTTAATTGACTTTACTCTGAATTGATTTTGGTCCTATTTTCGTCATTACTTCATTTATATTCATAATTATTTTATTGTGCACCATTTCCATTCAGGAATGAATCTATTTCATATAACTGAATTTAACCGTCCAACCCGTCCAGCCTGGGGGGGACGGGTTGGACGGGGTGGACGGAGTGAGTGTGGTTGAATGTCGCATGACGTCTTATTTGTGTATATATGTGCAACTGTTTTCTGTATGAATTATAAAATACAATAAAAAATTGATCGCAAAAAAAAAAAAAGAATGAATCCATTTCAAAGAAAGGACTTCTCCGTCCGTTTGGAATGCGCCGGCGTTCCCGACCTTCCCGTTGATGATGGTGTCTATGCTCATCAGCATGTACTCCTCGCCGTCGCCGTCCGTCTCCACGCCGTTCTGGGCGGACGCCGCGGCGCCGTCCAGCCCGGGGTTGCACCCTGGAGGCGGGAGAGAAAGGAGCCCGTGATGAGTAAGAAGAACCCCCCCACTGGGACCGCGCCAGCAGACCCACCGCGGAACGCCACCCCCCCCCCCCCTTGCCTTTGAAGATGTCCTTCCGGAAGTAGAACATGTCTTCCTGCACGGCGTTCCTCTTCTGCGCGACCTTCATGTTCTCGTCCACCTGTCGGCAAGAACCAGGAGAATTCACAAAAAAGTGGAAGACGCTGGACCTGAATCGAGAACACGACCAGGGCGACGAAAATTTGCCACGGCCAGATGTGGCTATGAAGCTGGCCGAACCGACGTGTGAATGTGGAGAAGAGGACCAGACAATGCAGCACTGCCTCGTCTGCCCCCTACTACCAGGAAACTGTCATATAACCCACCAGCTACAAAGACACGAAAAGAACAAGGAGACCACATGCAAGCGCAACTGCCAGGACAACCCGTGACTAAAGATAATATTTACCTTAGACAGGGGGATGAGGAAGTCCAGTTTGTAGGACAGGATGACCCTCGTGAGAAGCACGACGAACACCACGTACGCAGAGTTCTCAAAGTCAGTCAGCTGCACCTGGAAAAGCGCGAAAAAAGAAAAGAAAAAAAGTGTCAATCAAAATGTTACTGCCCTCAGACCGGATGGCATTAAAAGCCGCGCGAGGCTCCGGTGGTTACCTCCATGGGGCGGAATTCAACCCTCCAGCCGATGTCAGAGTTTGGGGGTGGGGGTTTGAATCTCATGGTCTGCCAGTTGGTGGACTGGAGGTTCTATGGACCAAAAACATAACGACGATGATGATCAATAAGCTGTGCACACCAAAGTTAAACAGACCTCCCAAGAGGACCTTGCAAACACTTGCCTCGAAGTGATCGGACTCGTTCTCGTCGTCCAGGTTCAGCTTCTCCTCAAACACTGAGAGAGGGTCGCGGATGAAGAGGTGGGCTATGTGTTGAGCCAGCAGCTTGTCGATCCCTGAGACACAGCGGTCAGACCATTTGGTTTCATAACACGCACCACGTCGGCGAATTACGGCGTTGAGGCCAGACTCTTTTGAAATCTAAAAAGGGTGACAGGAGTGACTGAATTTGAACGTGCCTCCATCCAGGAGCTGTTTGTAGATGTCCTCGTCGATGGTCAGGTCGATGTCGTTGTACTTCTCCCCACAGCTGGAGAGGTAGCTGTCGATGGAGTCGTACCGCGATTTGAAGATTCTGTATTTGTCGTTTTTCAAAGGCTGCAAAAAGGACAAGGAAGAAAGCTTTTCACAATGTTTGAAGACGAAAACGGAGAACAAATCCCTCTGGTGGTACAGGGTCCACACCATACTCAAGTTCCCATAAAAAAAACAACAACATTATTGCCGTTATTTTCAAGCTGAGCCTATTATTTCACAGCCCTCACACCCTTAACCAGAGCAGCACCATTTTATTACCTCCACCTGACCGCAGAAACACATACCACAGCGTGGGGCTCAGGTTACTCATAAACTTCCTCCAGCACCAACACCTGCGTCGCTGAAGTCAACAGGTGACTCTCGCAACGACTCCCACAATTAAAGTTCATCCAATAAAAAACCCTCGGATTTCGGAAGCTCACCTTTAGGCCTCGTTCCTCCGGCGTGCGATCATCCACCGAGGCAGAAATAACCCCCCAGCGGCAATCAATATCGGACACGTACCCCCGGTAGAAGGGCGAGGCAGCACTCAGGGCCATCTGTGAAGAGCGGGCAAAACAAGCGCTCCACTTTGTTGCAGTCCATTTGTTTAGTTTGGTTGCAGCCCAAAAAAAAATATACAATGGCTTCCAAACTCCCAGGACACGGGGAGCTAGTCTGCTTTTTGAGAATGTTTGTTATGTTCTTTATACAACAATTACATTTCTCTTTTGAGGGACATTGACATTTCAACGTTGTTCAGTTGCTGCGCACGTAGAGCCATGCAACCTGCCTTTGTTGGCAGGCTGTTTCATTAATCAACGTCCTATTCCCTTGGTAATTCAAAAGGAATCGGATGGTAAGACTAATGCAAGCAGATTAAAGAGTAGAATGGATTAGAAGGCCAATCTCTGCCAAGTAATGGACCTTGAATGTTTGACTTTACCACCGCCAATGCCTTATCGACTTACCACAATAGGGCAGAATGTTGCCAGTTGGTCGTACAGATATCTAGCCTCGGCAATGCTGCAGGCTTGGAATGTCACCTGCGGTAAAGGAGAGGTTGAGGTGGGTCAAAGTACAAGCACTGCATCGCTGAGTCTGTGTTGCAATCACCACTCCACTCTTCCTGTTGGCCCCTGATCAGCGATGCAAAACAAAAAGCTGCCAGTGTACATTGCGTGCATAGCCGTCGAGCATATCCAATATCACAGTGGAGGTGTGACTGGATGTGTGCGTGTGGGTCCGTGATCCTGGTCTCTGCGTGTACCTGGAGGCAGCAGTTGCCCATCCCGAACCCCATGGCGTCCATGTAAATGTGGTCCGGTAGCGCGGCTCTCGCCCCCTCCCCGTCATCCTCTGGAAAGTTCTCCACGAAGGGAGTTGGGGTTTTCTGGTCCCTGAAGACTGAAACAAAGACACAGACACCAGTATGAAGAATAAAAGCAGTGTAGCACTTCTGTTCCGTGCTATGAGCTGCACATGTAGACTTGAAGCCCATTGAAACAAGACCCTACTCGCAACACTTACTGGGCACATTGATGACCACTTTCTCGCCTCTCCTGTGACGTATGTTTCTGGTCAACGTGCTGAAAAGAGGGGTACGGAACATCAACATAGAACCCGACACGGTTAAGCCTTAACCGTGTCGGGTTAGGGAGGCAGGGACTTCACTCACTCCTCCCCACCAAAACGTGCCGTCAAGTCCCGAGCGGTCCCCTGAGCGTACCTGAATCTTGGATGGGTATTGATCGCTTCGTCTGGGAAGAACAAAGACCTGGAGACTCCCGCTTCCACGGGTGTTGGGCGATACTCTGGTTTGGTGAAACCCGGACAACCTAACCTAGAAACATCAGACATTTACTGCACAATTCAATCTCAAGTGCCCCAGGACCTCCTCTACAGCGAGGGGCTGCCCGGCTCCGGCTACCTGGGGAAGGCGGTGACGGTGCAGAGGGTCTCGTTGGGCTTCAGCGCGGCAGAGGCCTCTCGTCGCCTCTTGTCCATGTTGTCCTCCACGGTGTTGAACTCCGACATGGTGCCGCCGTACGGTTGGCCCGGGGTGCCTTCGATCATGTAGCTGCCGTACTCCGGCCTCCACAGGGTGGGGTGGCTTGGGTAACAAAAGAGAGAGTTAGACCCCGGGGGAGGCAGGAACCAGCCAGGTAGGGACTCCCTGTTTTTTCTGGACCGTTGCCCCGGGGGGACTTCGGGGCCTGTGCGGGTATGCGGTGACGTCATCGATGCGCCGAGCGTGCTTCCACAAAGCCACGCGTGTTTTCACAGTTTCGCAGACATGCTCAGTCACGCAAACAAGAATTTGCCCCCCGTTTACCCCCGTTTATTTTCTGCTTTCCATCGGCGCCCTTTGTCTCCCAAGTTTACAGCCAAGCCGCTCAAATGACTGAGTAATAAGCGACCCGTAGACTGAGGGGGGAATTAACAGCGGCAGTACGTGTGACTCTGACCATTTGTTCACTCGTAATCTCGTTTAATACCGCTTTGGCTTTGAACAATCCGTGAGACATTTTATATTCCTACACAATGCTGTTGTGTCATTTCCTAGTGGCCACTAGGAAATAGCATACATTATGCACTTTGTGCAGTACTTCTTTCACCAATTTATACATTTATGAACTGGTTATTTTACATTTAGGGCATTTAGCAGACGCTTTTATCCAAAGCGACTTCCATCGGTTAACACACACATTGACACACCGACGGCAAAGTCAACCATGCAAGGCGACAGCCAGCTCGTCAGGAGCAGTTAGGGTTAAGTGTCTTGCTCAGGGACACATCAGCACTCAGCTAGGAGGAGCTGGGGATCAAACTAGCAACCTTTTCAAGATAACTGATCTACCTCCTGAGCTAAGCCGACCACTATCTAAATAATAATAGGTTATCTAAATAATCCATCTATACCGCCCAGAGTACTTGAACTTTGTTTTGTTTGAAAGTGTTTTGATACAGAGGAGTGGCATACGGAGCAATAAAGACACATTTTGTTATGTAATATAGATGACATTTTTAGTGAAATGTCGGCTCATTGCTGACCCCACTGCTTTCTTTAGTCCTAAATAATACTAGACAATGCCAGGAGTTGCTTGTGTACTCTTGTAAGCTCACAGTATTCATTCGGTGTGTTTCTAAAAGGTGTAGTTGAATGCTTGCTTACTTAGGGTTGATCTTTTCCCCTTGGTCTTGAAGCGTTTCTAAAACTTCCCCTCCACTCAGAACAATTCGAACCTTCTCGTTGGCCTCGTCCATTTCAATCAACATGTACTCCACCTAGAAAAATGTTCCAAGAAAAACCCAACATGTCAGCATTGACCACATGCATGTTTCTTTAAAATTTCTAAAGCAAAGCACAAGATAACACATTCATTGCAAATTCATCAATCATTCTCCAGGACCTTCCATCATCCCCCATTGTATAATCCCCATTCTGCAAGGTGGATTAATCTATCACAACAACATTCCACGTTGCTTGAACGTATGTGCTCCACACAGCAACGAATACGGCCAGTGGTCGATTGAAAAATGTGAATTACTTGTGAATTAAAAAGGGTCTTTACTCTAATGTTAGAGAATATTCAGGGTCAGGAGCGGGAGTATAAAATAAGGTCAATAGACATGTAACTGCACAGTGATAATAAATCGCATCAACGTCCTACAAATTGATAGAAGTACAAGATAGATGATAGAAGATAAAGGTGTAGGTTAATGTGTAATGGATAATGACGTATGAGGTGTAAGCCATTATTATATTGTAGTATACACACACAAGAAACACAAGGTATCACAATAATAACCAGTGATAGCCTTAAGTTAATTTCTACATAAAATGTTGTCACCCACACAGCCTTTGTGAACAAGAGGAGTTCAACTTGAACCTTTTCCATTCATTCTTTCATTCATGCTTACCTCGTCTCCCCATTTCAACACGTCTCTCTGGCGGTCTTTCACTTTATTGTAGATGTTGAGGAACTGAATGATACCATGTTTACGGATGTGATCTGCGTACTTCTTGGTTTCCTCCCAGTTAAGCGGTGACCCTTGTGACAGCAAGCCCATCGCGGTGAGACCAGTGCTGACCTATGCTGTCTACTGCTGCCTGGTGCAAACCAGTTTGCCAAAACACAACAGTGGCTGGCTAGTTCTTCCGAAGTAAAAGAGGAGCGGAGGTTTTAGACACCGATCCAAACAAAGGAGCAGATACGAGAAAAGCAATACGAGGTCTCCTTGGTTTCGTTTGTGAACTGACCATCAAGATGGCCCGTGTGCATCACTGGCTAATGTGTGTTTAGCAAGGAAAAGACACACACACACACTGCACCGACCGCTCAAACCGCCCAGCTTACACTTGCATCTGAATTTTCTTCTCTGTAGCCCAAAAGCGAGACAATAGGTGAAGGTTATGGTAAAGCGACTAACGGTCTGGTGCTCGTTGTCAACCGATCTGTGCGAATTTAACGAGGTTATGTCGAGCGGCTACTGAGCGGCGCTGCGCGGCGGCTCCTCCTATAAGCGGCAGGGCGCTGCAGACTGGAAACGCGTCACGCCGTCAGGCGGAGCCGCGTCATCCTATGACTCAGCAGAAACTGGACATTTGCGACTCCATCCCCAGCACGCGGATCTGGTTCTTCGGTTTTTAATTAGCCTACTACATTGTTGGTACTTCAACAAATGTGTCGTAGTAAGAATGACGGAGCAGTTTTGCACAATGCAATTGTACACGTGTATTTTTTTTTTGTCAATGGAACATTTCAAAACACCACGCACACCTTAATATAGCTGATGTTAATAAATGAATAGCCTAATAAATAATTCATGTTAAGCGGCCGTTTGAAGGTGTTTACCCTAATTATAATAAGGCCTAAAGTTATATGAATGAACAGTATTAAAAGTTAAAAAAAAAAAAAAATCTGCACCTAGAGCTACAAATTGTAACCTTAAAAGAGAACTTATATGAGTCGATGGGACTTATAATATTATAGGGCATGTACAATGTAACCTCACACAGCAAAGACCATTTCGGAACTATTGGAGCATGTTTTCGAGTAGTAATGGTGTTCTTGGTCATTGTTAGGTAATTAATCAGGCCAGGAAGTTGTTTGCCGATAAGGGGAGACATGCTGTATTGGAAACGGTCACAACGTATCTCATGTGAAAGACCGGGCAAGATATTTAGCCGATACGGAAGAGATTATTAGCCTAGGTTTTAAAAATTGTTATGATAATGATAAATGATAATGCTCTTCTAAATTACCATTGGAATAAGCCCTACCAATGTAAGGCTTATTCCTTACATTAAAACAGTGGTGTAAAGTATACACCACTTTTAACTTCAAGTGGTGTAGCCTATACCTTAATTTAGGAAATTACATATTCATATTTATTATTAATTTAACTCATAAACAAAGAATTGGAAAGAGTGATAGGCTATTTCACTAACGCTACTCCTATGATTATTATTATTAGGCTATTAAGCCAGTAAGTAGTAGTAGTATTAGGACTACTATTAGTTAGTAATAGGTGTAGTAGTACATATAGCGTCTTAGTAAGAGTAGTAAGCAAAAGAAGTAGGAGTAAAGTACTTAAAAGTAAAAAAGAAGGTAAAAATCATTGACTGGACAAATAAAAGGTGTGTCCCACATTATTGCTCTGCAGGATTAATTTTGTAGGAAGGTGGGGCCTAGGTCATGTATGGACCTGGGAAAGATTGAAAGGCAAATGCCTTTCACCCTGATCCCTATCAAGAGGGCTGAGAGGCGGGCAATACCAGGGCGTGGAATGAGCTCTGGTATTGGTACCGGTCTTGTACTATTCCATGTAATCCCAACATGGCGCTGGCTGAAATGCACACAGGCTTCTGCTGTTCTGTGGAACATCAGGCCTGAGACTGGGTAGAAGAGAGAAGTCCCAGGTCTGCTTATTGAGTGAAGCAGCAGGTGAAATAAGTGCAGCACTTTGTGCACAATCCAATCCCACATTCCCCCATGCGTCTTTGATGTTTGATTGAGGGCAAGCCCTACGAAAGAACCGTTGCCATCATTGTGTGGGTGAGTGATTATTCAGATTTGACATGTCACGTCAAATTGTTAGCATGACAGTGATTGCATTTTCTCCTCTGGTGGCTTCACGGTGTCTAGCACGGAGAACAGGTCAAGGAGATTGACAACCGATGAGCGGGACGTGGCTCTGGTAGACTGACTCAGTCACCGCGGGGGGAGCGGTCTCGGTGGAGTGTGTGGTAATGAAGCCTGACTGATGAGTGTCAATTAAGGTTATTTTTGTTGGTGACAGTTGGTTAGGGATGGCACGTTCCTATTGTTTTAGAAAGGAATGAAAGAAGCGATACCGATCTGTAAGTTCTGGATGTCGATTGCGTCAAGGGTGAGTTTCTTCAGGAGCGGCTCGATTCTGCCCGTCTGTCTTGAACGGACACTGGGATAAGGCCTGAAGTGAGGGAGTAGTTGATGAGGATGTGAGGATGGCAGATGTCGCTCGAGACGGTCTGGAGGAGTGAGGGGATTGGGTAAAGGGGGCAGGTGGGGGCGTTGTTAGTGGTAACTATTCTGTTGACATCTTCGGAGGAGAGAGGGATAAAGTTGGGTAACACAGAGGTGGGGTTAGGGGAGGGAGGATGGCAGCAGAGGCAAAAGAGGAGCTGATTGTCCTTCACCTTCTGGGTCAAAGTAGTAAACAAAGTCATCAACTGTGAGGGAGGAAGTAAGGGGTTGAGGAGGGAATCATGTATAAAAATAGGGGCTATGGGATATTGTAATCATAACTCATTCATATGTATTAACACCATTAGTGGCAGACTAAGTAATGTGCACAACTGCATGTTTTTCTTTTTTGTTGTTATCACAATTCAAACAACAAGATCATCCATAGTAGTAAACATACAGTCCTGACAAATTAGTCTATGTCGGTTGTTAGCTGGTGTTAAGATCAAATTATGTGTCTGTCAGGAATGTCAGCAAGAAGCATCCTGGTATCGGTATCGGTATCGGCATCGATATCAGCATTTCTGGTCCTGTATTAGGCCTACTTGGTATCGGATCGATACAACATTTTATAGAATCGCCCACCACTAGTTCAAAGGGAGGTGTTCAAGGATTGCTGAAAAGTGAGAGGTGATGTGAAAAAGTCTGGTCTGGGTCTAAAAGACCTGGTGGTCAATGTTGATCATTAACTTACAGGTCAACAATCCCTCTTTTTTTACTATGTTAAACAATGTTTCGTTGGGGTGAGAATTATAATTGATAAACCTTGGGAAATGGTTGTAAATTGTTTTGTTTCTTTACTTCAAGTAGTTATGAATGAATAAAGGCCCTAAGCGTGCGGTGGCGAGCCTTCCCTCAAATATTTTCTGAGAACTTGGCAGCCCTGCTGGAATCTTTCATCAGATACATATTATAGTGGCGGGACCTTTGATATTTAGGTGGAGTGGAGCCCTGACTTGCTAAAGATTACACCAAGGACGGCTTTGACTTTTGCCCAAAAATCATATTCGAAGTTTGTTTGTTTATTAATATTAATATTGGAATATATTTGAATATTTATTAATAATATTTTGACCATTAAATGCCTTCAGTAAGACCTGGATTGGGCTTTGCGAGATTTGTTTACCGCGTTGCTATGGTTTTCGGTCTTGTGTGTTCCAACGGTTTATTAGGTTTCTAATAAATCGCTGTCTGATCAATACTTCATTCACTGCCTCTTCCGTGGATACTAATTTTTGACTCTTTGACTCTGTATGGAAATGTCCCCACATACCCGCATTAATGATGCCATATCACATAGCCTACTGTATTGATGTGATCTATTCTACACAACAGGTTCAGGATCATAAGTACAGCCTGTGGACAATATTGTGAATTGGTCTTGTCAGATATGCAAATGAGTTGAATCCTAACAATTATTATTATTTTTGAGAATGATGAATCTCGACCTTAATGATAAAATGGTAATGTCACTTTGATAATCAGACACAACTTGATGTAGGCCTATGTTATGATTACGATTCAACATGTGTTCAATTTTGTGAATCTTATTTAGACATTATTAAAAATGTATTAGTATGTGAATGAAAAACAAAAGACTTGAAGACAAGAAATCGCTGTTATTCGATTATAACAAGCTTTTCAGTATCATATAAGAGTCTCAATAATAAGACACTTAGACGTTTAATAAATGCATACAAATGTATAATAAAGGATATCAGATATTTCCCATTAAATCTTCCTTTATGCTACTACACAATATGATCAATATGCATTTATTTCAATTCAAAAGTAAAGTTAATATGCTAAAGTACAATAAAATGAAAGCTCAAGTAAACAAGAAAACAAAAGGTACTCAAAAATTAATGTCCACTTTCAATATAAATGAATTGGGTTGGGATTAAGTGTGTTGAATACATATGAATTCGAAGAAAAAAATTATAAAGACAAGTTTGCACAAAATAATGGCTTTTTATTTTGCATTTAAATAAATAACTGTGGATCAGTATCACACAATCACAACTATTGGATTTAAATACAAGTATATAAATAGATCATGAGCAGTCAAGGAGTTTTACATTCCTTTTGTTGTCCCCCATTGAAAGCTCAGGCAGATTTTATTTTCCTATAGCATCTTTTTATTTAATTTTTTTACAAAACATCACGTCTAAACCATTGAAACCCCTACCACTCCATCTTCTGCAGAACAGAATCAATTTCCTTTCATGATAGGCTTGTTAGACACACAATGCCTGCCTGGGTATAACTCTATATGTGACATGCATACAGACGAATTGAACCCTGAAGAGAAATGTGTTGAAACTGGCTTTTACTAAAAACACCTACTCCTGGGAGCCCTGCTTATTCCAACCGTTCTTGTTATATGAATGCAATGCTTTGCCCAGAGATGGATTATTAGATATTTGATCAATTTAAATATTGTAATTCTGCTCAAGTGTTTAAATAAGTTTTTTTTATTAAGTGTCTGCATTAACAATGGCAGATATTGCATTTTTTCCATTGTTTAAAAAATTATATGCCTGCTCACCTCACCTCATTGCGTTCTAAAGACTTTACAATGCGTGGCCACCATTACTTGCTTGTCAATTTATTTCTTTGCCATAAAACCATTACATTTACATAACTACTGTGCCTTCAGATTGGACAAAATCATCCTATCTGGATTGGACCCAAAGCAAATTCCTGTCCGATGATGAGTTTGTTGTGTTATTTTCTGTGCCTTCATTTTTGTCGGCTACAATTACACAACATGATTTACATAATCAATAATACTGATTCCCTTTGTATATCTTTTCAAAGGGTTAGCATCTCAGTTATGACATTTTGATAAATGCAAGTGTAAACCAATTTATTAGCCATTTCCCATGACAACATTGATAATGGAAATATTCTTCTTGTCTGTTTACCGATGAATCTTCCTGTTTCTAGAATTTGTTACCAATATATTGTCCTACGATATAGGCATTATAGGCATTTATCTGACAGTTCATATACTAACTGGGGCAGAAGAAACTGAACTGGCCCTTGACTCTCGTGTTTTACGTGTGGGTATGTTGATCATACAACACGAGATGCCAACAGTGGCTTCCGGCAACTCGTCATCCTCAGTCCATTCATTGATATCAGGGCTGTAAACCTGGATGCACTTCTTGTACTTCTTCTCCACCTCATTCCACCCCCCCAGGAGATAAACCTTCTCGTTGAGAATCGCCACGCCGGCCGTGCTGACCCCGGCGCGCAGCGGAGCACAGTAGCTCCACTGCCCGTTTTGGGGGCTGTAGCATTCCACCGCAAAGACATCCACCCTTTCCCCGCGACCTCCCAGCTGGCTTCCCCCGAGCACGTAGGCTCCGGTCTCCCACCGTGGCGGCGCACAGTGCCAGCCCCTGGGCGTGCTCATGCTGCTCTTATCCTGCCAGCTGTCCGTTGAGGGGTCGTAGCTGCACACGGCCCGGGTGTAGGCGTTGTTGATGTATCCTCCGGAAACGAGGATCTTGCCGTCGATGATGGAGCTGGCGTGGCAGCAGCGAGGGCACCTCCATCGGGGCTTTGGTCTGCCACTGGTTGGACGAGGGGACGTAGCACTCCACCGAGGCCTGGACGCCGTCCGAGTTGCGACCGCCGATGGCGAACAGGAGGCCGTTGAAGGTGTTGAGGCTGAAATGGGTGCGCTTCTGGATCATGTTGCTCAGGTGAATCCAAGTGTTGAAGCGGGGGTCAAACCTTGAATAAAAATCAAACACAAAAGTTAAGGATTTGTGGTGATTAACGACGGCAAAGTCATGATGACAGATTGCTTTAAGAATTGTCTGACAGCCAGTGGCGGTTCTACGTCCAGTTATGCCCCGGGCGCCCCCAGTGATTTGGCGCCCCCCACAAATATGGCGCCCCGGGCGGCTGCCTGGTTCGCCCGTTCCTAAAACCGCCACTGCGGACAGCGGTTTACTCACCTGCAGAAATTGCTGACGGCGTGTTTAGCCTGGTTCCTTGCGTCATTCTGGTCCTCACCGCCCGCCACGTACAGGAAACCATCCAGGACTGCCACGCACTGATTAAAGCTCTTGGCTGGCATTTCCGTCAGCTTATTCCAGACATTATCAGCATCCCTGTAGAGGACCTCCTTGCTCAGAGACTTCTCGGTCAGAGCAGGGCGTCCGCCGACGGTGATCATCACCCGGACGCCCCCGCGCACCTTGGTTCTGCGCGACTGGAGGATGTTCTGTTGGTACGGCAACAGGTGGTAATTCATGGCGTCGACCAGGAGACGATGGCACTCGGGGTCCTGCATCATGCGAGGGGCGTTCTGGACGTGGTTCACCAGGTCTTGGGCGGAGATGGTGCCGAAGCGGATGTGGGTCAGGAGGTCGGCAGCGTACTTCAGCCTCTTTTCGTCGAAGTCCAACCACCTCATGGCGATCTGGAAGGCGGTGACCTCGGAGGGCAGCTGCAGGGAGTCGTCTGACAGGAAGTCACAGATCTGCTCAAAGGTGAGCTTCAGGAACTGCTCCATCTCGGAGAACTCGATGAAGTTCTCCCGCATGAACTTCTGGGCCGCCTTCTTGGTTTCTTTGAGGTCGTAGGTGTCGGCGATGTTGGCCACGTACATGCAGTTCTCCACGCTCAGCTCCTGCATGAGGAAGTCGCTGCACATCTTCACCAGGGTGTGGATCTGCAGCAGCATCGCCGCGGCGATCGTGCTGCCGATGCTGTACAGGGACAGCGTCAGCTTCCCGCTGTAGGCGTATGTAATGGCGGTGGCCAGACCAACAGGGGAGAGCTCATTCAGGTCAATGGTCTGCAGCGCCGTGTCCTTCTTCAGGATGTTCTGGATGTATTGACTGCAGGACGCCATGACCACCTTGTGGACATCGAAGGACTTTGACTTGGTGGCCACGGTGAGGTCGCAGAGGAAGCTGTCCTGCCTCATCTTGCTCAGCCCTTCCAGGAGGTTGGGGGCGTACACCGCATCCGTGACCTCGGTGGAGATGCAGCTGAAGCCGTTGCCCCCGTCCAGGAGGGTGTTCAGCCCGTTGATCTTGGTGACGGGGCTGTCTTCCACCATGATGGTCATCTCATTGATCTCTCCTTTGTTCTTCTTGGTTGCCTTGTTCTTCTTGGGAGCCATGGCTGAAGGAGAGTGTCACGGCCCAGGTCTTCTGAAAGCAAAAACACACAGTCTGAAGATAAGTTTGATTTAAGGGGTTTATTGTGTGTGTCTTGCAAATGTCTGTGTCTCGAAAGAAATAGGATGCCTTGATGATAGACAAACAGATTGGAAATTAGGAATTCAACATGTCTAATTAAAAACTGATCTGATTGTATTGTTAAGGGGCTACTGCCCTGTTCACTACGCTCACTACGTTAGTGTTCTGTAGATTGTCTTGTCAAACGACCCTTCACCAAAGCACATTCAACTAAGTCAGAATATATTTAGATTAAAAAAAACCCATAAAATGTTAGTTTTTCTTACAGCATATTATCCTTAACAAATTGGAAAACTGGCTCAGGGCTTGGTGATAGTGGAGTAGGTGCGAGCGTCAACATTCCTCTCTCTGCATCTGTCACAATTTATCAGTGCGTGTCCAGGAATAGCAACGGCATTGGGTCCAGCATGGCGTTCCTTTTATAGACTTTGAGGCCAGAAGACACCACCTCATGTTCTCGTATTGTTTAAGCAAAAATATAAATGAAACCAATATTATTGTCGAGTTTGTTGTCCTATTCCTTGATTGAAACCAATGCGATAGTCTTAATAAAGTGAGACAAATAGGCCCTATAACTCCTTGAATTATTCTCAAATGTGCTTATTAAGGGTTGGTTTTGCATGATGGGTTTGTTTGCTCACAGGGTTAGAGTCTATGAAGACTAAATTGTTTATAAATTACAAACTGTTTGCTTTGCTTTGAAAGCGCTCACGAGGTATTTTGGCAAATTTATATTTGGCCTCACACACAAAGCACGGAAGCAAGGACACCCACTGTTTCTCCAAACACTGTAGAATCCATAATACTACACAATAAAACAACGTGCGTAATTTATAAATCAGAAGTTACTCACCTGAGGAATTAGGATGAGGCCGATGAGAAAAGCCCTTGCGGCTCTAAATCGTCTGCGGGAGAGAGAGACCGAGAGACACCGTTACTCGATAAGACATAAGGTTAACCCCTCCTCTATGGGAGTGCATGAGAACAAAGTATTGCGCAATAATGGACAGATTAGCAGGACTGACCTAGCAAGACCCCCAACACGCGCGCGCGCACGCACACACGCACAAGCACAGATCCATCAGAATCGTCCAATGCCACTTAAAAGATCCAAATACTACAAAGGATATAGGATTATTTCAAGCCCATTTTCCATGTCTATCAAAGTATCAACACAGTTGTCTCAATACCTTTGGATTGATTTATGTACACGCGTCATCCCTGCGAATAGATTCAAGGCCATTTAATTGGGATTTTTTTTTACATCCATATATCCATATATTTTCAATAGCAGTATACTATTATCCTGTCCATACAAAAATAAGCATAAATAAATAAATAAATAAATAAATAAATAAGAATGTCAATTTTTTGTGCCAGTATGTGTGTTGTTGCAGTTTATAAAATAAACAATTAATTGATAGTCCCTTTATGTCGAGACATTTGGGCTGAGTGTCTGATTTAATGCTATTTTCATAAGGAGTGACGTCCTAATCGACCATCCAATTAAATGGCTCAAATGAGTTGATCCAGTGAATGCATCTTTCGAATAATGACCAGGGACGGATTATAGGTTCAGGGGTGCCGCCCATTATATAGTGTCATAGGTATCCGTTTCCGCGTGCGTAAATGATTGCACGTGAATAAAGAGTGATGGCCAGCTCGGATCTGGTGAAAAAAGTGATACTGCTCAAACTACAACTCAAGGACACGTCGAAGTCCACTACGGTAGGCTACGTTTGTGCAGGCCTTGACCCCCACACACGTTTGATGGGGCCATGTTTGCCAGTGTTGTTACTTTAGACACATGAGCTTTACGAGAGCTGGGCTTCTCGGGCACTCATGTGTCCACACGTTCACAGTTGTTTGTAATGAAACGACCTAGGCCCATTTCGAACGAAGGGCTTTTAAACGAGGCCATGACAAACCAGGTCATGATGACGCATTACGATAGCTTTTTGTTTTTCCTGTGTGATGCCTATAGAGTACACAACATTTAGTTTCGCATAATTGAACTAGGTTTCAAAAAAAAAAGTTCAGGATCGTTGAAATGCTGACAAAACAGTGCTTCAAAAGGGAAGTTTCTTAATGGTGTGTCCCACTGGCTTTTCCTTGAAGCCCCATTCCTTGCACACAGCTTAGGGTTTACGCAGGCTGCTGACCGAATGCTATAACAGTCGACTCTCTGCGGCAGGGGGCCAGTTTGTATTGCCTTGCTGCTAAAATTAACTTCACTTCCAGTTGTTCAACTTATGGCTGCTGTCCGTCATTACTGCACGAGTTCTCTGTCGGCTTGCTATTGGTCACTTGGTTTGGTCGACGACTCAATCGTTGTTAATGAAGTAATGGCCGAGACTTTCCCTCCCCAGACATTACATGGGTTGTTTTAATTCATTGAATGGCCTGCCTGTGTGTAACCCAATACCTTTTAAACCAAACTTGGGAGCAGTTGCATTACCCATTTATAGGTCGTAGTAAAATGATCAGCCAAAGTGGGTGTGTTAAGGGTTCCCATAGATAGGCCCCCCTTCTCAAAATGCACAGTCAGCAAGTCCCTCTACTAGTGATCCAAATCCAGGATCACCATATATGGCATGAAGGCCTAAGCTTCATCAACAATCGGATTCCTTTTAACATTTAATGCATGCAATTTATCAAACACATGAATTGTTAACAATTCGGCTAGATTGTATTTGCAAATTCATTGACAGATAGGAAAAATAATGGAGGTGTTAATGTATTGTTTATTTTTTCTCACAGCTTCTTAAAACCTTGCAGAAGCTTCAGGATCTGGATGTCTCCTTGGATATTCTTTCTGTAAGACTTTTTGTTTTATATATTTGAACATATGTGACTACAATTGTTGCCTCGGTACTCCTAGGTCAGACTTTTTTGGAGCTGAGCTTATATTTGCATTTAAAATCCTGACAGGAAACCGGTATCGGCAAAACTGTAAATTCTTTGCGGAATCACAAGCAGGTCGGAGAAGTTGCCAAATCAGTAGTAAGATACTGGAAGAAATTAGTTCCCCAGGACTCCATAAGGTGCTGTTTTACATTGCCTTGTTTTTTAATTGAATGCAGTAATTCATTGAGTAATTTTTCCTAAATTATATTTGCTTTAACACAGCAATCCAGTAGATTCAGACACTTCAAAAACGACACAATCGAAAGATGGATTGGAGGAGAAAACCCACACAAGCAGTGGAGAGAAAGACAAAAGAGGAGGATGTCTAAACTCTCGGGGTGAGAGCAAGGAAACGGCAACAGCAATTAAGGGTTCAAAGAAAGTTGACGACAAAAGACCTGCTTCACCCCAGGAACAACGCAAGGAGAAGAAAAGGGAAGATGTTCTGTGGGGAAGCTCTCTGGAAAGAGAAACCGCTCAAGTCCCAAAGGACAAATCTAGTAAATTCAAAAAAGACAATGTAAGCAAAAGCATTAAAAAAATCCACCATGAAGACGAAAATAATAATAAACATGACGGGCATCATGACACTATGCATCGAAGCAAAACCACTAGCAAGGACTCAAAATGCAGACTGACCCCTAAAGAAAAAGCACTCAGCACAACAGACACTGAAAAACTCTACGAGGACAAAGAATCAAAGAAAAAACATCAAAATCCGAAATCAACACCAGAGCAGCCTGTTCAACAGCTTCTCCCTTCCAAAGCTGAAGCCAAATACTCCATGACTTTATCTGATTCAGCCAGTGAGAACGAGGATGGCACAGACACGTTGGCAAGCTCTTGGGACCGCAAAAGTAAGAAGAAGAAAGTTGAAGAAAATAAGGAGTGTCAAAAAAGTATGAAAAAGTCGGAATGTGACGGACATTCAAACACCAGCAGCAAAAAGTCCAAAACAAAAGTCAATAATTCAAGCGAGGCTGATTTAGCGGGACCGTCCATGTCTTTTGAGTCTTTCCTGAGCTATGACACCAATACATCGAAACGGAAGGTGAGAAGTGCAACCAAGCAGCCTCTCCCCAAAAAAAAGACAACTCGGGAGAAGGGGGAAGCCCCAAAACAACGAGAAGAGCAGACCTTCAAGTGGCCTCCACTCTTGGAAAATGGCGTCGGCATGAATAAGGTATAGCGCAATCTTGTGGACAGTTTCAAGTGTATAATGAATGCACAAATTGCAAGTACAGCGATTGTCGCCACCAGGTTCAGGACTAACCCTTTCTTATTTATATTAGGTTCGAGATAACGTAATGGACTTGCTCAACACTCCCTTGCCAGAATTCCTGCCTGAATGTGATAAGTTCTCAGTTGTTGACTACTATGAGCCCAAGAGAGGTTGGTTTGTGTGTACCTAAGTAGAAACATGGCTGCTGCATGTTTAGACCATCTGAAAGCATCTCGTCTTTCAGGTGAAAGAAATGTGTAACGTCACTGAGGCCAACTGTTGATACAAGTCAACCTTTATTCTATACTTTTTTTTCTTTTCTTCTTTACAGTCGAGAAAGAATCGGTCGATGACGCTGGGGAGAAACACTTCACCGGCCATCGTTGTAACAAGAAAATGCAAGTGTACTCGGGAAACAAAACCGCCTTCCTACCAAGCATGATGAGCTTGTACCAACAATGCATTCGTGCTCTGCAGAACAACATCGACAGTGAGTGACGCCGGCCATCCCGTGTTCGGACGTTCGACATGGTGAATGTTTATGTTGGAATGTTCCCCCCAGTGCTCTACGATACCGGGGGGGTCCCGTTTGAGATCCTGGAGCCGGTGCTGGAGAGATGTACACCGGATCAGCTACTGCGGATTGAAGAATACAACCCTGTAAGATCTGGAGATGTATTTGTTGGTTTGTAGACAATTGGAATATGGTCATCTCTTTGGAACCTCATTTCCGTTGACTCGTCAGTTTAGTCATTGAGTCACTTTAATCCAAAACCACACAGTCATCTTGCTCAAGTACGCCTACAGGTAGCATTGGGGATTGAGGCAGAGTCCATTTCCTTTTGACCTGGGAGTCAAATAACAGTTCTGAAATTTGTTTTGCATTTAGTTGCTCAATTAATGTATGTGTCTTAACGCATGCATTCATTGTCCATCGTTTCCATTGTAGGGCATTACATCACACACCACAAACAGAAAACAGAAAAAAACACAAAGACATAGAAGACATAAACACCACAAACCGCTAGACAATCCTGCCCGGAAAGGATAAACACTATTCCCCCTTCGTAGAGCTACATCGGAGAGACCGACCACTTCTGGGGAAGACACTGTGAGAGAGACTTCCGAGGAGCCAGGCTTCTGGAATATGAGTCCTGGAAGGAAATGTACGTGAGGCTATCTGAGGAGAGGGAGAACAAGTTCAAAAGACTGGCCAAGACCATCGTCTCTGCTCATTCAAAGAAACCTCAAGGTAGCTTGTTGTACTGGCCTGTGTGTTATTTTACTAGGCCAGCGTGACATGGTTGGGCGTTCAATATAATCAACTTGAATTGAAAAACTCAACTGGACGTCTTTTGAAATGTTTTTTATGAAAGGCCTCGATGTTGACTGTATTGTTTTTTAATTTATGTAGCGCTATAATCCCATTTCCCCCACAGTTTTGTATTAATCAGATATCTATCTGTGATAAGTGAACGTTACGATGGGTGACTATTCATTTTTTTAATTAAAGGTCAGCTAATTTATTTAGAATCATGCCCTCATTATCTAGCCACGAGAGGGCTTCGAAGTTCTAAATTATAACGCAAAATAGCCTAATTAAGCCGTTCTTATGCCGTTCGGGCTTTGTGGTTTAACTAGTTTGGCTGAACGGGCAGACCCATTAATTCTGTCCAGCCTAATATAACCTGACCATCTGTTCGCTGGTCAAGTCTAAAGAAAAAAATAAGCTGAAAGGCTGTAGGCTGCAGTAACGAGAGAACCAATACCAAAAAAAGGCCTATTTTGCACTTGGTTTGTTGAACTCACCGGTAAATGTTTTCACTTTTAAAACTAAACATTTCCTTTTCATAGTGAGTCCAAACCCGGTGGTTTGTTTGAACAGCCGTGCTCTACGCTGTTTGAGAGTATGCGTCCCGTTAAAATGACTGCTGCTCGAGCCCTTTCTGCGCAGGTCGCCAGGTGAAGATGGCGTTTATCCACACCGTTGCTAAGCCTCCGAGGGACGTCCGGATCCAGCAGGAGATGTACGGAACAGCTGGTGCCGTTCAGCCCAGCGCAGTCCGAGCCAGGTGGGTACTGTCGGCCGTGAGACCTATAAATTCACCCTGTTGATGTTTGCAATAAAAAAGCATGAATTGTAATTGCCTGCATTTCCTCCGGTGTGTGTATATTTTTATTTGTCGTTCTAGAAACTGGGTGGCATTTTAACAATCCTCAACTTTGACCTTGTGGACAACAAGATGAACTGTGGTTTCCTTTCAGCGTCAAGATTCACGAACACCGACCTAGACCAAGCTGTGTTGAGCCCCCTAAATCTAAACCCCACCAATTCGGGGACGGCAAATTCACAAGACCCTCGTAAAAGAACAAGTAAGAATAGATTGACTGGTGTTTTGGCTTTGGGGGGAGAATGAGTTTCGTATTTAACTCATTCGGATTTCACTTTTATTCGATTTTCTAGTTTTTGTGGTCTGTGTTTTGTTATCATAGAGATGGGGATATGTAAATTAATTATTGGCACTTCATCATTTTTTATTTTCCATTCTCCTGCACTAATGGGGAACATTACCAACCAGAGTAATGAATGTATTTTCTGTTATTGCAGGAGTCGCTCCAATGATGGCAAAGTCACTAAAAGCCTTCAAAAAACAACTAGGACGCAGATGATTTCTCTCACTGACTAAATCTTCGCACAAACAAGGGTTCACAACATTGAATTATAATTGCACTATCCATTCATAACTAGAGACAATGTAGGCATAGGTCACTCTTGTATTTTCTTGATTTCTGATAAGCTTTGTAAGAGATTATATTTTTGTTTCTTTCATAATATTCACTATTAAACGAGCATCTGAAAGGGCAATCTAATGCTGTGCTGTTTGGTTTTGTCTGTTTTCATGGTTGACACGTTCTCGGTAATTTGGTATGATTTGGCTCCATCTAGTGCTCAGGGGAAAGAAACTGGCGCATATAATATTTATTGATTTACTCTAGTATTAATGAGGCCCACTTCGTGTGCTTTGTTTTGAGACACTACTAGGCTACAGTTCTGTTCTGGGAAGAAAAAATACACTAGACTCAATCCATACAACAATATCGTAACTCAATTTCAGAGTATTAAAAGGCAGCATTTGGACATTAACCGCCTGAAAAAAAGCATATGAATATTCTGGTTCTAAAAGGTAGTGGGATTTTATTGGTTACATCATGCCCTGTGTGCTGTCTTAGTTTAGATTCCTAAGTTCACTTGGCTTTGATTGTAAACTAATCAATCATTGATTTAAAAAATGTCAAATGGATGCCCATACGTTTGTGCTTCTGAAATTATAATTCACATCTTGAAGTCTGAAGAAATGGTCTACTCTACCTGCACAGAAGTCTATCCTGCATTCTGTAGCACTTTAGCGTTCAACCTGAGGTTAACTGCAATAAGAAACACGTTAACGGAGGAAAATGGTTACGAAGCGGGAATTTAAGTGGTAGCAAGGTATTCAAGAACATACCTGGCATGCAATATGCTGTAATTTGCTCACAAGTGTATGAACCTGGTTGACAATACATGTCCAGGACCAGGTTCTAGCAACAGCCGTTCAAGTTGTAGATAAGCTGCTAGGTGAGATCAGATTTATCAATCAAATCTGACCTCATCGAGACCGGGGTCACACTACTGCATACGCAATGGCACGGCTATGAAGAGTTTTTACTAAAATCTAAATTCAACATTGATGCATTTTGGTGGATGATGATTTTGTTAACGTTGGATATCAAACTATCTGCCCACGCAAACGTGTCACAGGACTTGGGTGACAGCAGGCAGGCTTGGAGCGAGAGGAAGGGGAGGAATAATACCGGGAGAGGGAGGAGCATTCTGGCAGATGACGTAGGATTGGAATGAGGGAGGGAATGTTCCGGGTCAGAATCTGGACTGGGAGGAAATTAACTCTGGCACTAGGAAAACGAGAAACGCGACCCTCTATCGAAACTAAGATGCGGCTAATATTTTTGGATAAGGGGGATTGAAAGTTGATCCATGTGTGTCCGTGGCGTGCGTAACGCAGCGAAGACGCGAACGAACAAAAAAGCAGGTGCCTACAAACTAACCAAAAAGTAAGTGAACGACGAGTGCTCGCTGCGACCTCGCTGGCAGTGCGATTTATTTACGCTCGGTGAGCTTGCGTTTCGATGTTTACCACTCCGCCGCTCGACTTTTAGCCGCGGTCGTGTCGAGAAAGCTTAGTTCGTGCGGAATTTTACTTTTGGAACCACCTTCAGCCAGACAAACAATCTGTTGCATCCTTCCTGTCCAACGCACGGGCACGACGGTTTTCAGAGCGGCTCTGCCATCCATCACCCCGTGATGTTTCACTGTATACCCCTGTGGCGGTGCAACCGTCACGTCGAGACGATCGATAAACGCCACTGTTCCCTGCTGTATGTGCCCGATGAGATTTACCGCTACGGCCGGAGTCTGGAGGAGCTGTTGTTGGATGCCAATCAACTCCGAGATTTGCCCAAGGTAAGCAGAAAACTAATTGTAATGATGTAAAACGTTGTCAAAGTAAACATGTATGCGTTCATGCATTTGGCACTTAATTTCAACGGGTTAGCAATGTCCTGATCTGTATCTCGTGGGAACCAGGGACAACAATTACGCAAGGTCAGCAAGGTACGCACACTATAGCCTGTCAAAGTGTCCCACCTGGTTCCACCTGCCCTCTTGTCCCGTATGGTACTCGAGCCATAGAGATGTTTATCTCAATTGGCTCGTTATATAGTCCTTTCCAACTCAATTGGAGCTGGCTGTAACTCGGAGAAACTCTGTCCTGAGATGTACATTACAATAGCACGTCTCCATATGGGACAGTCACCCTGCTATTCACGTGAGACAAAGTCTGGCCGTTGAAACCCATTCTGTCTCTCTCATACACTTTAGAAATTTTAGCATGCGTGGCATCTGTCCGAGTCACTTCCTACCTGTTTGAGCTTACTCAAATTCCGGTCGCATAATGCTGGTGTTTGTGGTGCTGGGGCTCTGGCATTTGACAGGCCTGTTCTGCCACAAAAGCCAAGCCGTTGAATGTCTGCTGCTGACTACGCTGTATGTACCCAACCTGTGCACACTGTCAGTAACTGTTTTTTTTTAATTAGAGAGGATCATTTTGAGTTAGAAGAGGACTGTATTCAGTTTGTTTGCAAGCTTGTCCTGTGCAATTGTGTGGATGCTAGGGGTTGTGGTCGATCCTTATGGCCAAACGATGCAGTTGATTAATCTGTCCGAGTCTTTTACCGATGCATTTCTGGTTCTGTTTTTGCAGTGGTTTACCCTTTTATGTTCTAAGCTGTTGGGCCTTAATGCATTGATAAGCCCTGACCTATTGTCAGAGCAGCCTGACTCAACAACCGAACAGGCTTATAAGCAGAACACGCTCAATTCTGATGGGGGGATAACTTGCTTTTGAACCTCTTGTAATTTGATAATGTCCCATTCTTGTATGTGAGTGTGGTCACCTACATCCAAAAGTTGGCCTGTTTTACGGTACTTCCCCGTCACTGGCTGGAGTGGAATAAGGGAATGCCGGATCAACTCACCTGACCTCTTGAAACACAAGTCATGTTGGGATAGGGCTTGGGCCAATTGGGTTTAATCCAATTGGCCCAAGCCCTATCCTAACTAGGACTGATGAAACCTGTCTGTCTATCCTCTAATGAAAAGTAGAGGTGGAAAACCTACCTTGTGCCTTTGCAGTAACTTACTTAACAAGAGCATCTGAAACCCAATTAACGTTAAGTCAACCAGTGTATCTGTTATGTTTAGTATACCAACTCCTTTCACAATTTTATTGGACTGGAATCTATAGGCCCAAATCTGTGTAGAAACAATTATAATATAGAGCTTTACCACTTTTATATCAAGTAATGTATATAATGGATGTTAATTTGTCCATCAGAGTTGATATTATGATTCCCAAAGTGTCAAATTTGCAAACGCGTGTAGTGTTACCTCCCCACCTTCCGGGGATAACATGTCATCCTGCTGCTCGGGGGTGTTCTTGTAGCCTACACCTCAGGGTGCAAGGAATTAAGGCTGATGATTCAGCTGTTGTTTTGAACGATGGAACTGGTCTTGCCGATTGGTAGAACACAAGTACTGCCGAAAGGTACGCTCCATTGTCACCTGTCTCAGACTGCAGTTGGAACACATTGGGTCAGGTCCAGATATTTTTCTTGCAGTGTTTATGATCATCTTAAGTAGCTGAACGACGACAAAAGCATGCTGTTGTGCAATGTGCATCGTGGGGCCATATCCCAGTTCTTTTTTTTATACATTTGACCAGTATGTTTGAGATAAAGAGGACAAGGGAATCCTGGCAGGACAACAAAGCAGGCCGTTGTTTATTGTGCTGCCCAGCGTGGACATAATGTCGTCTACGGCTTTCAGAGTGAACCCAAGACGCGTCCAATTGGATAAACCTTTAAATGACTCCAGCTCAATGCTCTGTTCTCTGGCCGAGTTGTGTCTCCCTCCAGGTACGCTGGTTCAGGAGGGAACTGGCTCTACGTGCGTGTTGTTATGATCAGTGTGGGTATTGATTTAGTTGAGCCCATAGCAGTAGTATCATTCAGGAATGCTACTGTTCCGTCATCATTATTAATCACTTCATCATGAAGAACCATCATTTGATCAGCAGGTTGGGGATGAAGAACGCCTACCTTTAGAACGGTATGGTAAATGGTTCTGAATTTTCACTGGTCCTGTTGGACTTATTGGGATTTCCACTGTCTTTTATCTATTCACCATTCAGGTTGAACCGGAAATATGCATCCGGTTTCATAATATTCCTGCCTAAGTGGCCAGGGTTGGTCTTGATACTTTTTTTCATTCAACATTGTTTTGTCTTACTGCTCAACCCTTTTTTTTTTTTCCCCCTGGAACTCACGTTTACATTAAGTCCTAAACAGGCACACAAAATCCTAGTGTCTTTGTTCAAAGATTTCCTTCTAGCCTTTTGGTCCATTTGCATGACATTAACCTGGTTTCTATGTGTTTACTAATTCTTTTATAAAGAGCAGCCTAAACAAAGGGCGAGTTGCCATAATGCAACTAGCCAGCCTCACCTTGTCTCAGTTGAAAAATGAATACCTCCTCCACACTATTCCTCTCTAATGTAGGGTAAGAGTGCAGCCTACATAACAAAAAAGCTATTTTAAAGTCTAATTTGGCCTAGTCCTTCAACCTAACAAGAGGAATCGACCAGGCTTTTTTATTTACTATGGCCATACTTTTCCCTTCACAGCATCAAATAAAGGGAATTGACAGAGGGTATACTTCCCCATTACGACCTCAAATGCTAGTTAATGGGACAATTTCTTTCATGAAACAAATTTGGAAATAACCAGACATCGATATCTGTTTTAAAAACCACTTGGCTTCTTGGCACGCACTCTTCGACAGAACACAGTGAAAAGCCCTGGGGGGTTACGGATATCTCTGGGGCTTCCTCACTCCTCTTTGCCCTCTGTTGTGAATAAACAAACCGTTTCCTACGAAGCACTGTAGTCGGATTAGCCTTGAATCACGTTTTGATTGATTTTGTTATCCCTGCTGATTAGCCACAAAGTCCTTTGACATGGTTTGGAAAGTTAGTCGTTGAAATTCACTCCAGTACCAGGAATGCTATTTGTATGACTGTAGATGACTGTGATATTGTGTAACGCTTGGAGGCTACACACCGCGTGTGTGTGTGTGTGTGCTTGGTGTGTGTGCGTGCTTCATATCGCTGTTGAGGAGTAATGTGTAATATATTTGTTTAATTAGTAACTCATGGTTGCACTTAATTTTTTTCTAGACCTAGCCCTTCCTATTTACCCTCCTAACAACACACCTATGTTTATTAACATAAGGCTAGTGCAGAACACGGTTTAGACCTAAAACATATTGGAGACAGTGGTTTCTTTTTTTTTCTTTTGGCCTTGTATAACTAAGTAAATTGTTTATAATATTTAATCACACTTAACAAGAGTTTACAGCATTATTGGTATGCTCAAAAACCCATTGGTGAAGGTCAACCTGCTCAGACTGAAGATAGCTGTAACTCTTTGACTTGTGTGTCAAGACAAAGGTTTATGGGGCTCTTGTTCATCAACCAGGTGACAGTCCATTTTAGTTGTTTTGTCAGACAGGATGACGGCTATGGGTGTGACGAATGACAGTATAACAGGAAGAACTGGTTAGTCTAGCGCTAATAGAGTAATGACAAAAGCCTTTCCTAAAAACGATAGCCGATAGAACCACATTACAATAATCAAACATCATTGTTGTCATCCTTTTTTATTCCACCAACAATAGATCCAACATGTTTCATGATTCACTCAGATAGCCTGTATAGATAAAAGCTGTATCTAATCTACCCGTTTCTGGGAATCACCTCAAATATCTAGGCATTGTACTTACCGGTAGATGAGTACCAGTGATGCACTAATGATGCCCCAAGTGGCCGATACAGATTACTCAGCTGTTATGGCAGACAGGTTATAAAAGGAGTGCTGCCATGCTATATACACTCACCGGCCACTTTATTAGGTACACCTTGCTAGTACCAGGTTGGACCCCCTTTTGCCTTCAGAGCTGCCTTAATCCTTCATGGCATAGATTCAACAACATACTGGAAACATTCCTCAGTTTGGTCCATATTGACATGATAGCATCACGCAGTTGCTGCAGATTTGTTGGCTGCACATCCATGATGCGAATCTCCCGTTCCACCACATCCCAAAGGTGCTCTATTGGATTGAGATCTGGTGACTGTGGAGGCCATTTGAGTACAGTGAACTGAACTCATTATCATGTTCCAGAAACCAGTCTGAGATGATTCGCGCTTTATGAGGTGGTGCATTATACTGCTGGAAGTAGCCATCAGAAGATGGGTACACTGTGGTCATAAAGGGATGGACATGGTCAGCAACAATACTCAGGTAGGCTGTGGCGTTGACACGATGCTCAATTGGTACTAAGGGGCCCAAAGTGTGCCAAGAAAATATCCCCCACACCATTGCACCACCACCACCAGCCTGAACCGTTGATACAAGGCAGGATGGATCCATGCTTTCATGTTGTTTACGCCAAATTCTGACCCTACCATCCGAATGTCGCAGCAGAAATCGAGACTCATCAGACCAGGCAACCTTTTTCCAATCTTCTATTGTCCAATTTTGGTGAGCCTGTGTGAATTGTAGCCTCAGTTTCCTGTTCTTAGCTGACAGGAGTGGCATCCGGTGTGGTCTTCTGCTGCTGTAGCCCATCCGCCTCAAAGTTCAACGTGTTGTGCGTTCAGAGATGCTCTTCTGCATACCTTGGTTGTAACGAGTGGTTATTTGAGTTACTGTTGCCTTTCTATCAGCTCGAACCAGTCTGGCCATTCTCCTCTGACCTCTGGCATCAACAAGGCATTTGCGCCCACAGAACTGCCACTCACTGGATTTTTCTCTTTTTCGGACCATTCTCTGTAAACCCTAGAGATGGTTGTGCGTGAAAATCCCAGTATATCAGCAGTTTCTGAAATTCTCAGACCAGCCCGTCTGGCACCAACAACCATGACATGTTCAAAGTCACTTAAATCACCTTTCTTACCCATTCTGATGCTCAGTTTGAACTGCAACAGATCGTCTTGACCAACGCCGTGTTCCAATACCCGTACTTCCATGAGTATACTTAAAGGAAGTACACTTTCTGCACTATCCGTACTCACTTGAGTACACTATTTTTTCAGATGTGAGTGCTGTTCCAAATCGAGTACTCTGTGGTGCACTTACCGGAAATGACAATTGCGACAGCCGCAGCTGCAGGCGCTGTCACTTCGGTATCCATTATTTTTTCGAGTTGAGCGCTCAGCCTGGCTCCGCCTCTTCCGCTACGTAGCTAAAATGGCTGCCGTTGAGTACGGAGAGTGTCCTTCGATCCACACTTCACGGTTAGCCCGTTTTGAGTACGACATCCGGGTCCTTGAAGTGTACTTCTTTTCGCCGGATCTGAATTGGAACGTACTGTGTACTCAAATTTTGGCTAGTAAGTACGGACAGTACGGGTATTGGAACACGGCACAAGTCTACATGCCTAAATGCATTGAGTTGCTGCCCTGTGATTGGCTGATTAGCGTTAACGAGCAGTTGGACAGGTGTACCTAATAAAGTGGCTGGTGAGTGTACAACCTAGTACTATATTTAAATTATCTTTATAATTTAATCATTATTTAGCCCATTGGCTTGAATGTAATTTCTATGGGCTTTCTTGTAACAAAACGTGACATAAATAGAATATAGAGGTGTATTAATAGTATTAACAAACTTGATCTGGCAATGGAATGGGTGATGCAGAATGTGTTTACCTCCTGTGATGGGGTGTAGACCCATCACCCCGCTGCATATGGGCCACATTATCAAATTCAGTTTGACAACCTCAGCCCATTCAACTGTTACTCCAAGGTAGCATATACATATACAATATCATTGTTGTTTGGGCTTTATTTAAGGAGTCTTTCACACATTGAAACAAGTTTATGATAGATACGTTGGATTTCATTGGGCTTCCATTCCAGCTGAACCTCAGTACAAACGTCAGGACATTAAAAAGAATGTGTTACACCCCCAGGGCAACTTTGTTATACTTTTTTAGTAGCCTACAGTCAAGTAGGGGTGTTTTTTAAAATTAGCTTAGGCCTCTATTCGACGGCGCAATCGACATCGACCGAGACAGAGCTCCGTACATCCACACACCGCGGCGCTGGTGACCCTTGATTGTGACTTTGAAGAGGGTATACAATGTGTGGAAGAGATTAATAGATACAGGTATATGCAATTCTACTTTCAAGCACGATTTGATTCGCATCCTGTTAAATGCCATCCGACGGGATAGAGAAGCGATACTTTTACTTTGAGATGATTTGTGGGATTGAGGTTCAGCGGATCACAAGGTTTGCATTGATTCCGTGACATGTGACATGTTGCATATAGCCTAGAAACCAGAAAAATCGTTAGGCTTAAAACAAAACGTATGCCGCCTTGAACAGCGTGTATAGTGAAAGAGACAGTTGAATCCTTTTTGGAAAGACAAACAAAAATTCACAAAGTTGTTTTATGTGACCCGTCGCCAACATCTGTCTTTTGGGAGATATCAAGGACCAGTTTATTATTGCAGTGATCAGGAGAATGTCCTGTTTGGTTTCAGTGGGCATTGTGTCATATTGTCTCCAGATAATAGGAAGGCCTGGTTGGAATGGAGACACTGCAATTGGGTTCTTTCCACAGGCAGGAGGAGGCTGGGGTGGGATGTCTGGGGCAAAAGATGTTCAGACCAAAACATCCTGATCTCGAACACTGGAATTGGCGGCTGACCGAAGGAAGCCCATCATGATTTTTATTTATGTTGCGTATCTCCAGCGGTCACGATGGATACATTTCCAAAGAAGAGCGTCCTAGGAACAACTATGTCTTATACACACCGTGATGCATTTTTAAACAGAAGTGTACTCGAAACAACTGGTAACCAAATATTTACTTAATAAGCCCAAAAAAACGAAGCGGTATGTTTTCATGCTGCAAAGCCCAATCATCCTAAAAGAGGGCTTAAATAGCCGAGGCAGACCAGCTAGCAAACGGCTATCAAAGAAGGGAATGAGTTATTTCAAGAACTGCTAGATTAACCAACTAAGGAAAGGTTTGTTCTGACCAAGAACAGCCTTAGTGTTACTTCATCTGGATTTAAGGGTGGTGCAAATACATCTCACTTGGATTGACTCGATGTGTGCAATGCTCATTTTAAATTATGCATATTCTGGTACATGTTTTTAGGTCTGTAGAATCCCAAGGAGTGTTTCTGTTGAAGGTTATTTGATGGTGCAAGATAAGCTGCTTAGTTAGGAGTTGGGGCAATTCTGGGCAAAGCAAAACAACACTTGATACTTTAACTATACGATCGTAATCGGTATTGGGCCTCTGGGTAACCACAGTGCATGTGGCGTGTGCAGTCATGCCTATCGTAATACGTTACAAGTTAACTAGGATTCCATAAACAAAGCACACTACTTCTCTGCATTAGTGGGTCCAATACGTGCAATCCCTTTTAAAAACAAACAAATATGATGGCTGCTTTCCATAACAGTTCACCTTCAGTAATTTATGACACTAAGTCATTGTGCATATTAACCCAATACAGCAGTTCGTAAAATTGCAATAGCCAAAATTGTAGTTTGAACATGTGACTTAGATACTCTTGACTTTGGTGACAAGTAGAAAACTATATAACTACAAGTGTTAGTTGTTCACAGATGAGTTATCTGATGAGTAAGGCTGACATATTGTTGTATTGATTGTATTTGTCATTACTGTAAGCTCATTAAACATGATTATTGAATGACAATACTGCTACTACTGCGTTTACAAATGTTTCTTTTTTTTTTAAAGAAATACTGTGAATGTGTGGGAAGAACGACCAATGTTGGGTTTGTGTGTACATATTTTCAACTCTATTTCAATGTTTGTCTTTTTCAGCCATTCTTCCAGCTGATAAAACTGAGGAAACTTGGTTTGAGCGACAATGAAATCCAGAGGCTCCCGCCGGAGATTGCAAACTTCATGCAGTTGGTTGAGTTGGACCTGTCTAGGAACGGTAGGGACAACATATGCACACCGATATATAAATAACGTACTGTGTTTGGACTGGATGTGTTCGGTTTGTGGCTAGTTTGCTGAGCGTTAAAATAACACCTGCGGCCTGCAGCATTTCGTTTTTCTGTACAAACTAAAATACATTTTAAACCTGGTTTGTTGTGTTGGTTTTGTGCGTGCAGCGTTTAGAGTTATGGCCGTGAAGCAGGATCTTATCTTGAATGGTAAAAAAATCCAGTTTCTCTGCTAGTTTGTTTTTGCCTGCTTTATCATGTCATATGGAGTCCAATGACTTTTTGAAAGTATTTGTGCTTTTGCTAGGTCTTAATATTTTTTGCGGTGTAAATGTGTGTGTGTTTAGTTAGCATTCGGGTCCACATTCATTTGCTCACATCAGCCTAGAATATGATCTGGTGAAATAAGGCCAAGCTGAAGTCCAATTTAAAGGGCTTGTCCGTTAGTTCAAAGGGTTATGAAATGTTTTATGTTGGAAAAGATTTGCCATGGCTTCATCTGTCCTTCTTTTTCTGTCATGTAGATATAATGGACATTCCAGACACCATCTCCTACTGCAAAGCCCTCCAAGTAGCAGACTTCAGTGGAAACCCTTTGCAAAGGTGCTTATGGTTAGGTTGATGATATTATACGCTATGGAACTTTAGGTATTACTTGCATGTATTAAAAAAACTACATTTTTCTCTCCTTATCGAACAGTGCATGTAGTACAACTGATTACCGACAGACCTATTTATTGTTCATTTAGTCTCTATTTTTTCTTATATTTTTCCCTGCGTGACTTGCCTTTTGATAATTCAGCAGATCCTTAAATACACACAATATGTTGGGGGGGGGGGGGGGGGGCTGGTAAATGTTTGCCACAGCGTGATCTATCTGTTGTTTGGTCGGGGTTTAGCCTAATTTGCACCTCAGCAGGGGTCAGGGCTATACTGCACATGCCGCCGCTTGGAAGGCAGAAAACACAAGGCATGATCGCACGCGGTATTAGACCCACTCAGAGTGCTGCAACGACGATAAACACCACACTATGAAGCCTGCTTAACGTGCACCAAGCAGGACTCCTTCTAGATTTAGTGATGAGGGGTTTTGTGTGTATTTGGTGTGCTAGGTTTAGGGTTGGATGATTTTCTTTATTGTGGAAGAGAAGCTGAAGCATGGCTAAATGGATATGATGGTCACATGGAGATATCTGTTGATGCACAAAGTCACCTTGCTGTTGGGACACTTTCAGAATTCTGTGAATTTAAGGACTTCATCAAACTAAATAATCCAAAACACCTTTTCATGAGACTAGATACATGCTTGAGGCAATGAGTGAAGCTCTCTTCAATGTTGTAGTGGATGTTGTGCTCATGATAAATATTTCACACAGTTTCCAGCCATCTTATTCGAGTACAATTAGTCATTTTTGTTTTGTTCTTTTTGTTTTGTTGCAGACTACCCGAGAGCTTTCCAGAGCTACGGAACTTAACATGCCTTTCCATCAATGATATTTCATTGCAGGCCCTACCAGAGAACATCGGAAAGTAAGCATTTACACTATTCATACAAGTAGTTATTGCTGCAGTTGTATGAATGTATCGCTACGGCAATTTTTCCTCCACTGAAATAAATGATTACATTGTTATGGTGCAGTAAAAGCCCAAGCCTACAATTGCGTGTTTCATTATCAAAATATCTTATATGGTTTAGTATTAATATAAAGTAGACAAATGAAATGGTTTGGAAAAGCAAAAAAGCGGTTTGTAAAATATGTGATGAGGATAATAAAGGGTTGAGAGTGGGGAGTAGGAGTACTATTGTTTGATATTATGTTATAATGTTGTAGCTACGCTGGATTGCGAGGTTGACAGTTGTGAGATTGAACAGCCGTACCAAACTGTTGTTCGTTCCGAATGTTCTGTCATCAACTTCTGAGTCACTACTAGTTTCCTACTCGGCCAGGAAAGCACTTTAGTATACAAAGACAGACAGCAGGAAGAAGGATAACTAAATCTGTTCTTTATTCTACCATGTAGGATAACATTCACTCACGGACAACCCTAAATGCTTCTGGTTTGACCATAAGTGTACCTCTAAGAACTGGGCTAAGAGGATTATGATACTATACTACTGTTTTGAACTTGGCTACGTATCGAATCCAATCTTTAATAAATCTTCTGAGGGACATTGAGAGATGCCGCTCATATTATTGTTCCGGTTTTCCCAGGAAATCGGATTAATTTCTTCTTTGTATTACCTTGATATTGCCTGCGCTAAAGCCAGCTTAAGCCTTCTTGTCTGGTCAGAATTGTCGGTTCACATAGAAGATTAGTTTGGAATCAAATGTAATTGCAGGGCTTATGCTATCCATCAGACCATCATTTCAAATGTACAACAAAGACATTTGTATTATGAATACAGAAAAAAAGAAAGCATAGATGTATATCACTGTATGGAAATGTTAAAGGGAAGTTTTTTGACTCAATTAAAAAGATTGCCTGATATCCACTGAGGGGAAACATCTCTCAGTGTTTTTGTATTAGTATGTTCATTTTGAGCTACTCTGACAATGTAGGTCTTAAACCTCATAAATGATGCTGATAACTTCATCAGAACATATTTAACCCTTATTTACCTCATCACTGTGGGCATTGTTAATATAATAACCCATTTTAAATGCTGCTGAACATTCTTGTCCGTCTTTGTCTCCTAGGGATGGTAATGGTGAGATAAAGTCCTACCATGTGTGTAATTTGGCACAGGGTTTTGCATCATTTGCATGTGACTCATGCAAGATTTGTTGGGTAGAGAGAAACACAGACAGAGAAAAGACAGACCGCAAGAAAGACTGACAGAGAAGGGGAGTGACTAGAGACGGGGAAATGGAGACGGAGAGTGAGACGTGGGGAGCCAGACAGACAGACAGAGACAGACAGAGGGATGGAAACAGAACAGACAGAGAGAGGGAGACACAGACAGACAGACAGAGGGAGACGGAGACAGACAGACAGATGGAGACGGAGACAGACAGAGAGGGAGACAGACAGAGAGAGGGAGACGGAGACAGACAGACAGACAGAGAGACGGAGACAGACAGACGGAGACAGAGAGAGGGAGACGGAGACAGACAGACAGAGGGAGACGGACACACACAGACAGACAGACAGACAGAGAGAGGGAGACGGAGACAGACAGACGGAGACGGAGACAGAGAGAGGGAGACGGAGACAGACAGACAGAGGGAGACGGACACAGACAGACAGAGGGAGACAGAGAGAGACAGACAGAGGGAGACAGAGGGAGACGGAGACAGACAGACAGAGGGAGACAGACAGACAGACAGACAGACAGAGGGAGACAGAGACAGACAGACAGAGGGAGACACAGACAGACAGAGGGAGACAGACAGACACAGAGGGAGACAGACAGACAGAGGGAGACAGACAGACAGAGGGAGACAGAGACAGACAGACAGAGGGAGACAGACAGACAGAGGGAGACACAGACAGACAGAGGGAGGAGACAGACAGAGGGAGACAGACAGAGACAGACGGAGGGAGACAGACAGAGACAAACAGACAGAGACAGACAGAGAGAGGGAGACAGACAGAAACAGACAGACTGAGAGGGAGACAGAGACAGACTGAGAGGGAGACAGAGACAGACTGAGAGGGAGACAGAGACAGACTGAGAGGGAGACAGAGACGGACTGAGAGGGAGACAGAGACGGACTGAGAGGGAGACAGAGACGGACTGAGAGGGAGACAGAGACGGACTGAGAGGGAGACAGAGACAGACTGAGAGGGAGACAGACAGAGACAGACAGAGAGAGGGAGACAGAGACAGACAGACAGAGAGGGAGACAGAACAGACAGAGAGAGGGAGACGGAGACAGACAGAGAGGGAGACAGAGACAGACAGAGAGAGGGAGGTGGGGCAATAAAGTGAAAGAGTGGAAGAAGCAGGTTGGAGACAGACTCTGGGACAGCGGGAATGTGTCTGAGTCGTACATCTCGTCAGCTCCTCTCCCCTCATGGTACGGCATGTGTCCCGTGTCGGCCTTACATAACGCCCTGAGTTAGTGGCTTCTGTCTCCCAAGGAGGCAGCGTAATAAAAACCATCGCGCAGTCGGGAAAAATACGTTCAAGGGGGGGGGTGGGGTGTGACATTTATACTGAGACAGCCATGAACTCTGCTGTCAGGTGTGTGTGTGTGTGTGTGTGTGTGTGTGTGTGTGTGTGTGTGTGTGTGTGTGTGTGTGTGTGTGTGTGTGTGTGTGTGTGTGTGTGTGTGTGTGTGTGTGTGTGTGTGTGTGTGTGTGTGAGAGAGATTGTTGCTACTGGGGTTTAGTCACCGTCAGCATTGGTTAAAATAAAAATAGTTTGTTGACGCTGTTGGGCGTTTTGAGTTATTTAATCTAATCGAACCCATGCTGAAGCCAAACGGCAGACAGTTTTTACTAGAATCACCGCAGTAATCCCTAGCCCAGTGACCCTGTATTGTGACCACCGGCCCCCTGGGATAGACCGTCAGTCTCGTTAAGGCCATCGGAAATTGTGCATGCAAGTTAGATTAAAAACAATGTTCAAATGTACGAGATTGTGGTAATCCTCCGCGCTAAGTCTTGACTTGTATTTTTCTGGCTTATTCCCGTTGTACATGCGGAGCAGGGCTCTCCGTGCCTCTCCGTCAGAGCCTTCTACCCCACAGTCGCCCTCTAATGGAAGTTGCCAACGCTGGGCTGGGCAGAGTTTGAGAACCTTCTTGGACAAGATAATCTGTTCTTATCTGTCATTGCATAATCGGCAATAAATTGATGTGAAATATTGCTTTGGGGGAAAAGAAGAGAACGTCATAGAGGCCCAGGCGTGGTTGCGCCATATTTGAGTTAATGCTGACTTTGTGAACGATTGCGTTATAACTACACTACGCGGAAACTTAGGCCGAGCTCATGCCAGCGGCTGCAGGGCATTGGATTTCCTGATGGTTGTCTAGAAGAGGTTGTTTATGCTGGACTGGACTTTGTAACAAGATAAGACTGACACACCTTGGGGCCTGCTTCCTACAATCTTGATATCTACTACCAGGGGAAATGTTTCGGATTTCATGTCTGCCTCCCTTTTTGTTTTTGTTCTTTCAAACCAACGTTTAAATCCTCGTTCAATAAGCACACTAAGTGACAGTAGAGGAATAGCATGATTTTCATGATCATTATTTTCTTCTGTTTTCCCCAGCCTCGTCAACCTGGTCTCACTGGAGCTCAGAGAGAACATGCTGACATATTTACCAGAGTAAGCATTGTCGGATTATACAGTTGGTTTCCTCTACTTGTTTATTCATGAATTATGCATATTATACACTATCCCCCCCCGCCACACCTGTCTCGGAGCTATGAGTGGAAAAAGAAAAATGGTCTTATCCGGTGCCACAATATATACAAAATGTAATTTCTGCTGATTTTAGAAGCCTGTCAATATTAATCATGAATATTCGCCTTGTCTTTACCTGTGGCCAGAGGATAGGAACGTATAGTAATTGGTCTCCTTAGCTGTCTTTTCTTTGTTACCGACAGGTCGCTATCACAGCTACAGAAACTCGAGGAACTCGACCTGGGCAATAACGAGCTGTACAACTTGGTAAGTCTGAGGCCAGAAGGTTTGTATATATTGCAGCAGTCGGCTCAGATTTATATTGAGAGAATTGACTCCCCTGAGCACTGCGTTTACCACTTGACATGCTTGATGTCAAGACATGGTTTGCGGAAGTAATTTCCCCTGTTTATTTGCATTGTCTTGTGCTCAATGTAAATCAAAACACATTGCTTTCAAATAATAGCTCTAAAACAATTCAGCACAATACCAATGGATGCCTTAGTCCTCCCTCCCCTGCATTTGTCTAATTTTTCTCTTTCCCTCTTTCCAATTCCTACACATGGTCCTCCCACGCAGCCTGAAACAATAGGCCATCTTGTCAGCCTGAAGGACTTGTGGCTCGATGGAAACCAGTTGGCCGTTATACCTGCGGTGAGTCTGCGCTGACATGTGTATTTTTACTCTTCCGAAATGAGTTGGCTAGCTGTCGAGGCGTCACTTCCACCTGCAGCTAATGCTACGCAAGTGTGGTCATTAAAACACCAAAATACAAGGTTTTTTTTGGGGGGGTTGTTGCAAAAGCCAAGCTGAAGCTGCCTCTGAGAGTTACTTATGGGAGCCACATGAAGGTGTGAGCAAAATGTTCACAGCCTAGAATAGCAGCTGAGAATATGCCTTTCCCTCCTCGGTGATTAACTAAGGAGGGGCCGGCTTTAGCTCAGCTGTTTATGTGAAAGATGACTTCAGTATTCAACGCTTTGTAATATTATGCTGTACACTGGGAGATTTAATGTCAACAGAATACATTGAACACAATGTATTTGTGCTGTTTTTTTTTTTTCTTGGTTCATTGGCCTCACAACCCTCTTGGACTCTTTAAACATTAAATAGGGTTTTAGAAAATATGACATTTATAACCCGTCCAATATTCTATTCATCAAGATTAAATGTGTGCAGTCCAGTTCAGGATTTCATCACTAGATCTTCGAACATCACAGTAAACAAAATAGAATAAACGCAACAAGCATTATAAACACAAAATACGACATAAATAAATATAAGTAATTATAGATAATATATTCATCTAGCCAACCACCGTATCTAGTAACATAAGCTCATAGATAAAAAATAAGAGTATACATGTAAATTAAGCTAACTTAAGTCAGTGACTCTAAAGTAAAGTGTTTTCAGGTAGACCGCCTGCATATTGCACGGTCATCTGGATAGGCTCAATGACTAAAATGGCCTTGTAGTCCTGAGTTGACCCTCTGCCCTCCAGGATGTGGGCAGCATGAAGAGCCTTGTGTGCCTGGACGTGTCGGAGAACAAGCTGGAGTACCTTCCCGAAGAGCTGGGGGGTCTTCTGCAGCTCTCTGACCTGCTGGTCTCACAGAACAACATCGAGGCTCTGCCTGAAAGCATCGGTGAGCTGTCGTCGTCCTCCTCCTCCTCCTCCTCCTCCTCCTCCTCTCTCTCCCCCTCACTACGTAGTCATAGTGTGAACTGATAGGAGATGCTAGGTTTTCAGGCCTGTTGTTCAGGGATGACTGTTGAGGTGAGGTTGAGGACTTGCCTTGACCTACTGCACTACACATGACCCCCTAAAAGGGGCTTACTACAATACTTCACAAAGCACAAAGGCTTTCTGAAGCTCAACCATATTTGATTTGGATTCAGATTTACAGTTGGTTCTAGATTTTATTAGGCAATCGTATCGCTTGCAGTTCATAAAACAAAGCCTCTTAACACTGATTCGAGTGAGTGCAGGCTTGAGCTTAGAATACTTTATATCAGTTTCATCCAAACCTTGTTCCAATAGCAAAACAAATAATATAAAGTTATTCATTGTAATATGAATGCTGCAAGGTGTATTCTTCTTCTGAGTATCTTATTTTGTTGAACAGCATCATGATCTCATTGTGTGTTGCTAAGTCACCCGCCGTTACAACTCTACTTCTATTTCTGCAGGTAAATTGGGACAGCTCTCCATCCTTAAGGTGGACCAGAACAGCCTCACGCATCTCCCAGAGGGCATCGGAAACTGTGGGAGTCTCACTGAACTCGTCCTGACGGAGAACCAGCTGCAGGTGGGTGCAGACAGACAGCCAGACAGATCTCCCACAGTATGGACGTACATTTAGCCACTGGAACAGTATCAATCAAGACAATATCAAGGCATCAGCCTCACTAAGGGGGTGTTCACACAGGCAGTTTTTTTATCAGGTGCGAGTGGATGTTTTACAATATATTCCTATGATACAGAGTGTTTTTGTAAAAACATCCTGGGTGCTTTTAAAAACACCACTGCCAGCAGGTTTTTTTGACCACTCTGGGTGGTGTTCAAGTTGGGAAAAGTTCAACTCGCCAAGAAAAAGCAACCGACGTCAGGCAGTTTTTTGACAGCTGACCAATGAACGAGAACTTGCGTCACTAGGAAAGTCCTCAAAACGCGTATTGTTTAAATATGGCTTGCCTCATGTGGGTGTCTTGCTTTGTTATTGAAGGCGCAACGATGCACAAAAGGGTTTCAAATGGACTCTTGCGAGTCTGAAATGCGCACTGAACCGTGCATTATCAAACCGTAGCTCTTGTATCAAACTATGAAATGCACCGTACTGCTGCCGTCCCCGGTTTATATCATGCACCTGCAAACGGGAAGGTTCGTCGTTATCCTCGTCGTTGGCATCTGACGCCATCCTCGACATTGTAACTAGTTGACACTGATACAAGTAGGTAGTCAAACCACTTTGATACTGTAACCAATTTGCAACGTATATGTGCTCTAGGACATTGTGCTCTAGAATGAACTAGACCAAACCCCCCCCCGTCAGTTCTTTAGTTGTTAAAAAAACGCTCTGGTCAGGTGTTTTTTAATATTAAAAAAATGCCTGTGTGAACACACCCTAATTCAGTTTTATGGAGGAATATGCATTAGGTCATGCCATGTTTAGTAAATATGTGCTCAATCCTTGTGTTTTCAAGTACAACATGAGATGGTGGAAGCTAGATGGAGAGATATGTTTGCAGTGAGCTCAAGTTTATTTAAATGCCATCATAATTCAATTTGTATCAATTAGAACGAATAATCCCAATATGAGGATATTTTTTTTTATTGCAATTGCAATTTTCCAGCATGTTTACAACCAGTCGAAATAATGGCAACAATTTCTTCCTGTAAAAGTCTGCAAAAATATCGACAGAAAACAATTTCAAAAGGTTTAATCAAAATGAGCAATTTGTTGACGTTTCTTTCCTTTGGCGTCATTTGCGAACTCGGACGGTGTTGGTTTGAACACGTGCACGATCCTTCTGTGTTGTCGCATGTCCATCAGCTGTTCATGGTCCTCTTCTTTCTCTCGTTCCAGAGCTTGCCAAGAAGTATTGGCAAATTGAAGAAACTGTCCAACTTCAACTGTGATCGAAACCAGCTAACATCACTGCCTAAAGAGGTAGGACCATCCTAATTTCCCGTTTCATTTCAGAAAACAACAATTACAACGGTTTCACTTCAACCCCAACTGAAAACCACTTGAAGAACTGCTGTTTGTGTTTCCAATAGAATCGAGGACACTGGATTGTTTTGCTGTCCTCCTCCTCATTGTGCTGTTTATTAGTGGGGCTGGTTCAGCGCACATTGCATCGCAGTCTATTCAGCGCAGGCATTCTTCTAGAAACCCTCTCGTAGGTTGAATTGGACGCAGCTTACTGCTAAAGCGTAATCTCAATAGCCTTTTAACCAGCGAGTACAATGGCCCACTGTTTGAGCCCCGCAAAAGACCGCAGTGTTCAGGAGAGAATAGCAGTCGGACACACTTGGCCTGTAATGAGTTTACGGCGTGTGTGTGTGTGTCTCTCTCTCCCTGGAACCATGGCGAGCGCATTGGCGTCATGTCTTCACCACCCCAGCGATAGCGTGGGTCTCTGGTATCGAGTGTGTGGTACGCTATGCGGCAACTTGACCCTAGGCACCCTTTGTTATGGATTTATGATCGATCTGGGATTAGTGGTTGATAACGAAGGCCGGTTCAGAGGCCGGACTGCATCTCTATCTGGTTGACCAATCAATCATTTAGCGCTGCTGTCCCCGTGTCTAAAGATTAGATGCTTATGATGGGGTTGTATTAGCTATGCAGCCTTGCTCAATTGACTGTGGAATTTTTAGTGCGTCAAATCCTTTCGCTCAGGTTGGGTTCCGCTTAGTCATGTGTAAAGTAGTTCCTCTGGTAGTGACAAGTAAGATCTTTTTTTTAAAGGCTGTGGAAATGTGAATTTGAGAAACTTGATGAGCTTCCCGTTCTTAATTTAAGAAACCTCAAAGACTTTAACCACTCTATAGTCGGCCTAAAACAAACCCTTTTAGAATGGGGCCAACTGCAATAGTGAATGGGTAAAACGTTTAATTGGTGACCTATTTTGGTAATCACAGAAAGCTCCAATAACCATTGAGTTGTGCAATCAATCTCAATCATATTTAATCTCCAAGCTTCTTGTCGACGGCCCCAGGGCGCTGGCTCTTTCTCTGCTTTAACGCGCTCCAAGCCCCTCACGTGTCCCCCCCCACCCTCACAGATCGGAGGCTGTAGCAGCCTCAACGTCTTCTGCGTGCGGGAGAACCGGCTGACTAGGATCCCCTCGGAGATCTCCCAAGCAACAGAGCTGCACGTGTTCGACGTCTCCGGGAACAGGTACGGCCCGACGCGCAGCCGGCTGCTCTCGCCTGCTGTAAAGCCATCTGTTGGGTCTTCTGTGTTCATTTTTGAGCTGTGTTCAACTAAAAACGACCCAATTCAACTATCGGAGACAATATATTGTAGTAAGTGAGATTTCTGTGGCATATTAAGGTTGTGGTTACCGGCATATGTCGATTTTCAATTGCGTGACCTTTAGCTTAGCCGTGTGTTGCTCCGCTAAGCTAAACGGGTTTCTCGCCAGGGAACGGGTATCCACCGAGCACGACGTTGACGTTTAGCAGACGCTTTTATCCAAAGCGACTTCCAACGGTTCATACACACATTCACACACCGACGGCGGAGTCAACAACGCAAGGCGACAGCCAGCCCGTCGGGAGCGGTCAGGGTCAGGGGTTTCGCTCAGGGACACCTCGGCACTCGGCTAGGAGGAGCCGGGGATCGAGCCAGCGACCTTCAGGTTACCGGCCTACCCGCTCTACCTCCTGGGCTAGGCCGAGCCCACTACAGAATGCGCCCTTCTTACACGCGGCGTTCCTCCACCTCCAGGCTGGCCCACCTGCCGCTGTCCCTGACCTCGCTGAAGCTCAAGGCCCTGTGGCTGTCGGAGAACCAGTCCCAGCCGCTGCTCACCTTCCAGACGGACCAGGACCCCGACACCGGGGAGAAGGTGCTGACCTGCGTGCTGCTGCCCCAGCAGCCCTGCGAGCCTGAGTCCAAAGGTGCGTGGACCACTGTCCTCCAGGATACACACGCACAACCTCCAAATGGCCGTTTTACTGTCCGAAATACGTATCAAAAGGCCCACGGCTTGCCACCAGGTGTGGTGTGGTTAGCCGTGACAGGCCTCCCCTTCCCCACACGTGGCCTAGTCCACCTAGATGTGTGCTGGATAGATCAGTCCACCAGCCTGCCCAGTGGACCGTAGCCAATGTTGCCCATCTATCCGTCACACATCTAAGTGGACACGCCCACCTGTGATGACATAAGGGGAAGAGTTCAAGAACGGCGTGTAACGGCTTATCACACCACACACGCATGCAGCGGCATGGGACCTTTAACACGATATAAAACATATTCCTGGATGTTGGGGAAATAGTTTTAGAATAGAAAGTGGATTGCTGTATTTTGGACGGTATTGAATCCTACCTTTGGTATTTCTTCTTATTACCCTGGTATGCTGTTATACCGCCCAAGCCGACACTATTCTATCCACTATCCAGCAATCTAAGAAGAGACTTGGAGCTATTCCAATTATCTTCTGTGTCAAGTCTGGGCTGACAGGAACATCTGTGTACCTTTTTTATCTCTATAAATGGTTTTCCCTCCCTCGAATTATCACTTCTGGGATCTAGGAATCACACTGTGTACTGTGCTCTGTGATTTCACCCCCTGCCTCTCCACCGCTCTCTCTCTCTCTCTCTCTCTCTCTCTCTCTCTCTCTCTCTCGCTCTCGCTCTCGCTCGCTCCCTCTCTCTCTCTCCCTCTCTCTCTCCTCACTCTCTCTCTCTCTCTCGCTCGCGCTCTCTCTCTCTCTCTCTCTCTCGCTCTCTCGCTCTCTCTGCCTCGATCTCTCTCTCCAACCAATAACAGGACCTACAGCGACTATAGTACATCAACTCCCCCCTCTCCCCCCTCAGGCCTCTGTCTCTCTCTCTCTCTCTCTCTCTCTCTCTCTCTCTCTCTCTCGCTCTAACCCTCTCTGCCTCGATCTCTCTCTCCAACCAATAACAGGACCTACAGCGACTATAGTACATCAACACCCCCCTTCCCCCCTGAGGCCTTGGGCGTTTCTTTTGATTTATTCTCCCTTCAGAAACTTGATTGGACAACTGAAAGCAGCTTAGCCAGGCCCGGCCTGCGGTCCATCACGTACAAACCCAGCCGTGTGAAGAGGGCTCTCTGAGCAGTTACGGGGCCGACTTTGCTGTGTGACCGTCTAATGCTTCATTTGTAAATCCATTTGCGCGCTCACTCAAAAAAAACCACAGCGCTGGCTCCCCTGTTTAGATCAGAGTGTCGCCTCTCAGTAAACCCGTTGATGTGCTTCCTGGTTCCACCCCTGCCCTTTATTGAGCTCGTTTTACCCCCGTTGGGTTTCTGATGGGTGTGGTTAGCTAAAGCAGACGTTGGGCTGGGTGGAGTGATGCGTGACATCCACGGTGAGGGGTGAGGTGGTGAAGGGGAGAGGGGTTGAGGATCCAGGCATGGGTCGCGTTGCGATAAGCTTCTTCCCGTCTAAGCTCGAATCTGAACCAGCGATGAGACGCAGATATCCTCTCTCTCTCTCGTTCTCCCCTCGAGTCTCGGAGGATCTGTTGAGGCCCGCCTGGCCTCTGCAGCTGCCAGGGGCTGTAATCACAGAGATACGAGACGTCATCCGTTCTGTGACGCAAGATCTGCTACTCTGGCCCCTCCAGGGTCTGGCGTCTTGAGTGCGTGTTTGTACTCGTGTGTGATTTGGTGGTGTCTCCTCTTGGCGCAGTGGCTGATAACCTGGCGCGCTTCGGCGGCCTGACCAGTCTGAACGACGTGGCGGAGGAGGGCTGGGACGAGCACGCCACCAAGCGCACCAGCGCCATCCACTTCCTGGAAGACGGCGAGGACGACGACGACGACCTGGTGAGATGATGGGGACTGCGGGGGTCTAATGGGGTCTAATGGTGTGATATAGGGGTGGGAGAAATAATTGATTCTTCGATGCATCGAGATTCTCACTCGAACGATTCTGTTTTGATGCAGATAAATTAATAATCGGAATTTAAAAAAAAAAAAAAAAAAACTTTTTTTTTTGCCTGCTGCAACATTCTGTTTGGCCAGAGAGGGATAATTTTTGTCATTTTAAAAATATTTAATTTATCTTCAGTGTGTATTGCCAATCTGATTTGTCTTGACACGATTGCGATTCAGCCTACGCATAGCATGCGCGCAAACTCACAGCCAGACACGAGAACTCCTAATTCAAGAGCAGCTTTTCCTTTAATGACGTAGAAAAGAAAGAATAGAAAGAAAATAAAGCTGAAACCTATTTTTTGCATGCTTCCATATTGTGTTATAACGCAAGCTGCATTGATTATTGCATTGTTCATAGAAAGTCATATTTGTGACCCAAGCTTTCTCTCTTATGAAATATTAGATGAGTTAATTCATCTGTTGATTAATGATCATCACAAAAGTAGGAAGTGATTAGCAAACTCTGAGTAGCAAACCCAGACTGTATACATTTTTGAAAATCACGCATGGAAATGTACATAGAAAAAAATTGTTGCATCGAGATGCATTTATAATCGCTTCAGAATCGAATCGTTGACCTCATAATAGGAGTCGAATCAAATTGTGAGGTGCCAAGAGATTCCCACCCCTAGTGTGATGGGTTGGTAACGGGGCCGAGAGAAGACATTGACAGAGCAGAGAGAAAGATCCCCTTTTTGTTTTCGGTAAATGAACCTGCAGGCTCTTGTTTGACTTGGTCGGACACGTGCGATGCCGAGTGTGTTTGATGGGGTGACTGTAGAGTACCGAGGACTTATGGAGGCGCTGTTGAGGTGTTTACCAAGGGCTGCCGCTGCCATGTCACACGTTTGGTTGCTCTGATTGGTTGTAGGTTCATCCAATTGTGTCCTGAGGCTTGTTTACCTGTGCCCATTGATACCACCCCTGTACTAATTAGCGAATTGGTCTGGCTAAAGCCTTATTCGCACGGGATTAGTTTTACCTGGGGACCTCAGGTAATTTGTAATAATTGCGGAGGACGTCGGTGATCTTAATCCCGTGCGAATGCGCCATGTCAGTAAAAAAGTAGGTAAAAATTCCCCCGCAAATTACCTACTATAATTTCACCAAAGACCGACGTCCCTTGGTAAAACTAGTCCCGTGCGAATAGGGCTTTAGTGCGGTCTTTGGGAACTATTGTCCCAACATAATGGTAGTGTTAAACGCAAGGTCAAGTGCGAGAGGTAGCGCTTTGAAGATAATTTACATCTAAATGGATTTATTATGTTCTGATTCGTCCTGTTGAGCTGAAATTGGCCCTTCTATATTTCAAACCATCAATTTTGCAAATCCTTTGAGGCAGTCAGCAATGAGCAGTAGCTGCATTGTAGTTGTAACAAGTACTAAAGTACTAAAGAACAAGTCCCTTTTCTTCTCCTGATGATATTATACAGTTAAGTATTTTCGGAATGAATGGAGATTAGTGTGCAAATGAGCCATGTTCTATTTTCCCCTTTCTCAGAAAAGACGAGCAGTGTCAAGCCTGCATGCAAAATCTGAACCCAAAAAATCACGACACTCCAAACGATAAAAGAACTACCAGAGATTGTGCCACTCACAAGATACAGCTCCCTTATCTGCTCTGTAGTTCACGGGCCCGTGCGTGCACACGTCGATGCACTGGGAATGTTGACGAGTCCCCCACACCAGCGTGCCATTTAAATATAATAACCTAACCCACCCTTGTTTTAAATGTTGGATCTCTTCACTTGCACTACCGCCCTGCGCTTCCTGTTGTCACTCCCCAGACTTCCTGTCTGGGGTCAGCGCCCCCCCCCCTCTTATCCTAATGCTTCCCTCGCCTCCCCGCAGGGAACCCTGCAACGGCGGGCCACGCCCCACCCTGGCGAGCTGAAGACCATGAAGAAGGCGGCGGAGAACCTCCGCAACGACATGAACGCCGCCAAGGCCCTGGACTCCAACAAGAACGAGGTCAATAACGGGGTCACCACGTCTGTCTGACCTGACCTTTATTTATTTCAACCTCCAAAATACTTTTACCTTTCGTTTCTGTTGCCTCGTCGTCTCGCACAACCCCAACCCCTCCCCTGCACCCCGCCCTCCCCGTCAGCCCTCCAACCGACCTCCGAGGGTCGGTCCCCTGGTGTGACCCCTGGTTGACCTCTGGTCGACCCCTGGTTGACCTCTGGTGGACCCCTGGTGGACCCCTGGTGGACCCCTGGTGGACCCCTGGTGGACCCCTGGTGGACCCCTGGTGGACCTCTGGTTGACCCCTGGTGGACCTCTGGTGGACCCCTGGTGGACCCCTGGTGGACCCCTGGTTGACCCCTGGTTGACCCCAGTGTGGCCTTCCCTCTCGTCTGGTCCACCTCAGAGCACCGGTCACCTGCTCCGTCTTAAGCCCCGTTCTGGTGGGTCGTGGTTCTTCTCGCGAGTCGGCATGGGTTCTCCTTCACGTGCCTTCTCTCTCTTTTTGAATAATTTCCAAGGCAATAATCTGCACAAACTTGATACTTTTTAAATGAGATATTTTAAAAGACTTTTACTAGTTTTTAAAAAGGCCTTTTTTTTCTGTACATAAGAAAGACATACGTTAGGTAGTTGCACTACAAGGACTCGATATAATATTGCAAGAATCTTTAAATGTATTATATTTTTGTTCTTTGTTAAACACTGGGTAACTCTTTTTACTTATTGAGGATCCATTAAGACGCGATGTTTTGTGGACAGAGTGAGTTGAGGATTATTGTATAGTCATTTGTGAATAATTATACTTTTTTACTTTTCGGGCAGCTCGGATGTAAATAAAATGTATAGCACATTTCTTAGATTTCGATTTTCTAAACTCTTTAAATTGGGTACATTTGTAAAAGTAAAACTGTAAAAGCATTGAACAACATGCGTTTTTACTGATGTCTTATTTAAAGTGAACTGCTGGGTCTACCGATGGTCTTGTCTGTTGACCCTCCCTAAAGCTTTGGGTCTGATTTTAGGGTGATTTGAACTGGTTTTGGAGTCATGGATTTGTTTAAAACTCCCACAGTACCACAGCGTGTCCACTAGAGGGCTTTTAATGGGGGACCACGAGGCTGAGGTATACATGTATAATAATTTATGCTGTGCTTCATGGAGTCATTTTGCAATGTTTATCGAATGGATGCCAAAATGGTTAACGTTTTTTTTTTCCAATCGCCAGTTCTGTATAGAATAATCATTGCAAAAAAGATTTTTTTATCAGATAAAAGTGACAAGAATGGATCCTTTTTTTTATTACTTGTTAGAGGTTTTATTATAATGCACTTAACAAAGTTTCTTGCATTTTACATAAAGGCTATTTTATGGTACGGAATACATATGTTTTTTGTTTTGATTGTGAGCCAAAGGCCATACAAATTGGTTGGATGTCTATTCTTTTGATGATTATTTTCCATTTTGATCAAACTGCACAAAACAGTTCTGAAATAGCATGGATGCTGAGCCAAATGATTTGGTCTACTTTTAACCACTGATCCAATAAAAATGGCTGCAACATTTTGCAAAAAACTAGTTGTTATTTCTTCATAGTGGTGGAGTGCCACCATACCCTGACTTTCTCGTTTGAGATGTGCTAAGCCTTGTATGCTTTTTGTTTGTTCACCTTAAGTCAACAAAGTCACTAATCTCTCCATGTCCACACTCATCGCTCCTTCACCATCAATCAATCAAATCGAAAAAGCATTAGATATAAACGTACCGAAACTACTACGTTCCTCAACCACTTGGTGTTGACTTGGCGGAATTCATTTCACTCCCATTCCTCTCTCCCCTCAGACAACCTGTTGTGTCCGTCTATCCCAGCCAATCTTGTTGTTTCTTGTTCTGCATGCATGGCATGTCTGTCTGTCGGTCTGTCTGTCTGTGGCTCGTCTGGTGTGCCGACCCGCATAACGTGTGCTGCAAAATATTTCTGCGTGCTCCCAACCTCTTTAGAAATTCAATATAGACGACTTAAAATAACCCCAATGGAAATATATTTTATTCCTTTAACGGTCTGGCAGTTTTCTTATATACAGCACAGGGCTGCTATGACATTTCTATTTATTAGGTAGAGGGTTAGGGGGGGACTTATACAATAAGACACTCTTGACCTCGCTTTTACAAGCCCACAAGTTTTAAAAGTCGTTTTCCCCCCAACAGACAAACACCATGTAAAGTTTAAACGGTTTGCTTTTTGAAGCTAAAGTTAATCCGGTAGACGGAGTGGAATAAAGTAACGTGGGTTTTACAGAAGCAGCCTTCGAATTCCTCACACGTAGTTTGAGGCATTTTTTAAATTTAATCAAAGTTCCCCCACAATGGAAACGTGTAAACCTCCCCCCCACTCTGGTAGTCATCACTGAGGACCTCTAAACGCCAAGCCCCTCTGCCCTGCCGTTAACGAGGCAGCGCTGCTCAGGGGGCCGTCGGTGCCTTATCTGCATGTCCCCGATATGGCAGCCGGCCAAATGGCCTTTTAACGGGAGAGTGCAGGGACGCGACTAGCATGTAATGTGTGGCGGCGTACACCACCATTCAGTAGGACCCAGATTGCCTTCTCCCTGTAGGTTAGCACGCCTTGGGAAGAAAAGATGCGCTTTGGATGATCACTTTCCTTCATTTATTTGTTTCTTTCTTTGAGCACATGAAATGGTTATCCTGTGAATGTCTCCAGGTTGGTAGGAAGGGTCACTCTGAAGCGCCCTGGCCCAGTCCGGCCCTTCACCCCTGGGCAGGGAGCAGAGAGCTTCCGGGGCAGGACGTTGCTGGGGGTGGGTGTAGTGGCCTCTCGGCCCCTCCGCCAGCGACCGCGTGTTGGCTCGGGAGGCCCCTGGGAGGGCCCCTAGCGCTGAGAAGGATTTGGCAATGAACCACCGCAACCAGGTTTGTGTTCAACATACAGTACAATCCTAGGGAGACCTCTGATATATACCATATCAGGTGTATTTTTCGTAATCAACGAATGAAGTTTCGCTGCCTCACTGGGATACTGTTGATCTCTGATACCACCACAGGTAATAAGCCCCCCTCCTCTCCCTCTCCCCCCCCTAAGGACAGAGAAAGTCCATTTTCAGAGAGCGGCATAACGTGGGGGTTTCGCCGCCTCCGGGGGGACATCCGAGAGGATGTGAAGTTATCCCGGCTCAAAGCCCCGGACCCAGGGGCCGGTCTCGGTGGAGGTCTCTCCGAGGCCCCGGAAAGCTGCTGCTCCTCCTCCTCCTCCTCCTCCTCTTCCTCCTCCACGGTAGACCAGGTGTACCAGTCTCCCAGAGAACTGCAGGCCCCAACACAACCTCAAGAAGCACGCGTCTCCAAAGTGCCTTTAAGAGTAACTGCTCCAGATCTTCACTGCTTGATCTACTGTACGTCTCAGGGTGTTTTTTAGGAGGCGATGTGTTGTTGGTGGAGCTTGGTCGACGTTAGCTCTGATGTGTCTCCTGTTGGGGGGGGAGGTTGATGTCGGCTTCAAAGCCACTGGAAGTTGTCACTTTGCTGCCGTTGTTAATGGAGGGAAAACCTTGTAGTTGCAGATCAAAGTGTGCGGGCAGAGCAGTGGTTTGGGCCTCAGCATCGCTGGAGGGAAAGGTTCTCTACCGTACAGAGAACACGATGAGGTAAGCACTAATTCAGCTTAGCCACCAAAAGGCTTAAGGTGGCTAAAGCTAAGACCATATTCCACTGTGATAATCATTTTTTGGCTGAATTTATTTTTAGGTTGATGTGGATTCTTTTTTGTTTCAGGGCATCTTCATCTCAAAAGTTTCCGAAGGAGGTCCTTCCGATAAGGCAGGGGTCCTCGTTGGAGACAGATTGCTGGAGGTGTGGGAGAAAATGATTATTTTTTAATTAACCCTATCTCTGTTACTGACATGGACTTGAAATTCACTGACTGACACAACAGAGGCAAATACAATATATGTTGCAGTGACTACTAAGGCGACTCTTAACTTTTTGCACATAACTTCATGAGAAATAGCTGTTTTTATTATTTTGACCTGCAGAGGGCATCCTGACACAAACTAGGTTAGAATCCAGAGCGAGACAAAAAGCTCAACGATCAATGTTTTCATCCTCTCATAAAATAGACCGACAATGTTAATCTTGGCTGGGAATACACCATCAAAGGTTTAACAAACAGGTGTCCACTTTAAGATCCTGGTTTCTCCCACCTGCCCTGAGGAACTGCCTTTTCCCGGTTCATCCAGGTGAACGGACTTGACATTCAGGGGATGGCCCACCACGAAGCCGTGAGTGCCCTCAGGCACGCGGGAAGTTGCATTAAGATGAAAGTGCTGAGGGAGAAGGGGCTGCCCATCCAGGTTTGTATCCAGGACAACCCAGCTGCCCGGGAGACGGGTGTAAAGTTGAGTCCACAGCGATTCCACCACGAGGAGGTGGGACGCCAGACTGCCAGGGTGGAGCACACGCCCGCGAGGCTCGATAGTGTGTCCTGTAATGGAAACGTAAGTGGCTGTCCTGTAAGTGGCTATCCACCACAGCTAACACGGGTTAACTTTGGTACCCTACAATTGTAAAAAAAAATATATATACATTATTTCTTTCATGCACACTCCACGTATTTGGCTGTTTTCCTTCCTCCTGCATTGCAGTCTGATCTGGAGATGGAACCGAGCTGGAAGTTATTCCGACGGGAGCCAGATGCACGAACGATAACCAACCCCTTTGAAGGGGAGAAAGGCACCATGACGGTGAGTGCTGCATCAAGCCACCGAAAGGTTATTTCATCATTTCCTTTCGGCTTTTTTTTTTGGAAATTCAAGGAAGGATTTCTACATTATGTCTCCAAGAAAATCCCATTTCTCACTTTGATTGAACCATAAAATCTTAAAGTATTCGCAGCAAGAGGTCTATCTTGAGGTTCATCTCAGGGGGAACTAAAACCATAAAACGCTCACCTCCCACCTCCCTGTCAGACTCAAGAAAGTGCAATCCTCAAGCAAAACAAATTGAGGGTAAAACATTTATTCACAGCACTACTCCTTGGCTTGAAACCCACCTCTTAGTGGGATTTAGGTTGACTACTGGCTTGCCTTATTTTATACTCCAGCCTTCACCTGGTAAACCAATCAACAGTAAGGCACACCCACGCAGACAACCAATTAGTAGCAGCCAATCAACCCTCTCTCAACTCACCATCAAGGTTGTCTAGCCAGTGGATGCTGAGTATTATGGGACAGCATCCGGGAAAGCGTACCAATCCCCTACTTCCTGTGAGTTACGTCTGTTAAGATACGCAAACATGTGGATGGTCTCACAAAGCTAGAAGAACTATGAGAGAACCTGAGTCCCTCCCACTGGCTCGCCACTCTCGGCACATACAGTATGTATCTCAAGGGCGTGCTCCCCCCGGTATAACATGGGGGATGCATGCACAGACGACACAAGAAGCACATTTTCAATAGCGACTTCTTTCACACATTCCCGGCGGAGTCAACCATGCAAGGCGACAGACAGCTCGTCAAGAGAGGTCAGGGTGAGGTGGTGTCATGCTCAGGGATCGAACTAGCAAACTTCCGGCTACCAGTCAACCCGCTCTACCTCGCGGTTGTAGGCACATACGTAGCTTACCACCGTATCGTGTGTGTGTGTGTGTGTGTGTGTGTGTGTGTGTGTGTGTGTGTGTGTGTGTGTGTGTGTGTGTGTGTGTGTGTGTGTGTGTGTGTGTGTGTGTGTGTGTGTGTGTGTGTGAGTGAGTGATGTTATATATTGGTCTACAAATGACAAAACTCATGTTTTTGTCCTTTGTGCGCCAAATTATTGTTTCTAAAGCTTGGCAATCATCCGGCAGATCCCTCGGATTATCCTGACACATCCGTCCACCTCGGACGATGACGTGGACCCCTCTGTCTCAGGGGGCTGAGGGAGAGCTGTTGCTAGCCGACTCTGCTTCGGCCGATGTTCACGTCCAGTCTGGTACCTTGAAGAGCCCTCACTACCCGCCGTGACCGCAGCGCTTCTGGACACTCACAGTGACGTTGTGTGACCTCTAATGATGCTCTCCCCCCGTACAAAAGCACTGCTGAGGTGAAGTGAAACAAAGTGCCGTTAACCACTCGGTATCTTAGGGCTGTTATCATCGTTTTGTCAGTTTGAGGTCATTAAGTGGGACGCCATTTTGCTATAATCACTAGTGTGTGAAGTGTCTAAAGCTATATTTGTAGAGACACATTAAATGTTGTCTGAGGCCGACTTCCTATGCAAATACTTTGGAAGCATGCAGAAAGGCCCTGCAGGGTAATGAAGAATTGAACCGAAAAATGTAAACACCACCAACAGCAGTGAGAATGTGGTAAGATAGTAAGTATTCATCCATACAACTCATCCAAAAACCACAGAAAAGGGAATTTCCATCGGATCCAGTACTGTATTGTCTGATTGATGAACGACAACTACCTCGTGTTTAAAGAGATATGATGTAACTTTGCACACTAGCGACCCCTCACGGCCAGAGTTGGCACCAGAGACGGTAACGTTTTCGATAACGAAGAGCAACAAAAACCCAAAACAACATACGAAGCCTATCGCAAATTTGTCTTCAAGCCAGGTAATAGAGAGATCTTTTTCATTTGTTGCTTCACGAAAAATAATTAATTGATTTTCCACTATGTAAAATGTTTTATTGGACGTTCTCTCGGTCGGGACAGACCAAACTGAATTGTCGTGTATAATTGACTGCACCATGGCGAAACCAAATGTAAGAAAAAAACCAAAGAGTTCTGCAGTGTAAGGTCCACAGTGGATCTTTAAGCCGCCACAAATGTGCTGCTGCCTCCCTGATTGTACCAGCGTCGGGCCATTGACGGAATGAGCCCTCAGAAATGTCCTAAATCTTTTAAAAAGGCAGCACATGAAAAGCCATACCTGATCTTCATGTGTAGCAATCACCAGGGTGCAGGGGTCACAAGACACCCCTCGTTGTCTTATCTGTTAGGACCAGTCGAAAATATAATTTTAGCGATTGAGTTTAGAAATATTTTACCAACCCATCAACCCAAGATATAGAACCCAGCTCATTTTGTATCGTCTTATGTTATTCAATGTAATCCATCCTTATTTTCTTCTTTTTTTTTCCAAAAATGAATCGAGTTTTCCTCACTAGCGGCAATAATACCATTGGACTATTAAACATTCCTTAATTATTAACTCAGAAGAATGCTTATTTATGAGTTCTTGAAAGTGATTTGGGTTGGGTTATGATTCCAGGGCGATACTGAAACCACATCAGTCAACTGATTGTTATGCACAGCATGTTTCATCTGGGGTCTGGTCTTACTGGACACAATAATAATTACACACTGTAGGCCTAATATGCCTATCTACAAGAGAGGGATTTAACTAATAGGGTTATCTGGGCCACAACACACACACAAACCAACACAAAAATCAATCTTCATTGTTCTTTTTCAGAGGTTTAGGAAAAATCTTCTAAAATTAGCTTTTCAACTAATTCCATTTGTTCATAATGGACACCTGTCAAACTGGGAAGCTAATTCCCAAGCGGTTCGTTGGGAGAGACTTGAGTGACCTTTAGATTGGGCGGACGTCTCGCTCTCGCTCTCGCTCTCTCTTTCTCTCACTCTGCTGTTGTGTGTTTGTCTTGTGCGTGTCTTTCTCTCTCTCCATTCTCCAATCTCTCTTCTATCTGCTGTTGTGTGTTTGTCTTGTGCGTGTCTTTGAATAGTTCTTTCCATATCTCCAAGCAGTCTGCGTGGATCTGAGGCCGCAGTGCTAATTACTGGGCCAGCAGATCGCCTCTCTCACAAAAACGATCACTGCTTGCTCTGGGAATTGCCCCCGCAAGTTTCCCCTGCCTCTCCATTCATCTTTAGGCCCTGCTGTTGGAGCATTCTGGCTTCCCTGGTCTTTTCCCGGGAGGAAAACAGCCCTCAGCTCACGTTCGGCTCCTAAGCCAAGAGCCATTCATTATTGTTTTTTCCAGGTGATAATCTTCCGGTTGCGACGATGCCAATGGCCGCACCAGGCCCTGTGCGCAAGACTATCAGTCAATTACTGGGTGGTGGGGTTGTGAATGCTGGCAGCCATCCAGGTCTGTCTCAAGAGATTCTCTGTATCAAACCCGGGTTCGGGTAGGTAGCCCGTGCAGATATTGTTTTTGTGGGAGTGGAGTATACACAATAACACACCAACCTGTATAGGTTGGTGTGTTTAGCTTTGCAAATAAATGATAGCTACTGGATTCAACCGAGGTAAAATATCTGTGTTATTATGAAATGTTTTAAGTTTCCCTCTTCATCAGTGTAGCCTTCAATTCATACACGTTTAAGAGTACGGCTTTGTGAGAGATGCTAACGATAAAGAACCCCTCAATGGTCTCACTCATCCATATTTCAAGCGTATTCTCCTCCATTCTTGCCGGTTCTTGTGTTTATTCGTTCCTAATAAATCAGCTTTCACAGGTCAACATTCAACCGCTCAATATTGCCAAATCGAAAATACTGTTTACCTCCTGCTGCACGTGCTCTAGGCGCAGACGGAGAGACGCAGTGAGGGCATGGCCGTGGCAGGATTGGAAGCGACAAGAGCAGCTGTGACAGGAATGAAGAATGTGGTGTACTTAAAGGATTAGAGTCCAGTCTAGAGGTCTGCTTTCACTTGTTTATAGAGCAGAGGGAGGTTGGCGGGAGGGAGTGGGGATGGGGGGAGTTGGAGAGTGGATGTGCTGCCAGCCTGCAAGCAAATCCACTTGCTGGCTTGTTGGGATCCACTTGAGAAGTCATTATGGAGAGGACACACAGCAAGGCGCGCGGTGGTACGCTACTGTCAGGCGTGGAGCTTTCCTGTGGTTTTATTTGTTCCTCGTCTCGGGGGGGGGGGGGGGGGACATTTGGGGCTCAGAATGTTCTTTATTTATGTTAACATTATTTTATTGGAATATCGAATTTTCTCTCAAGCGCACGCACGCACGCACGCACGCACGCACGCACGCACGCACGCACACAGACACACACACACACGCAGGACACGCACACACAGACACACACACACGCAGGTACCGCACATGCACATGCACATGCACAAACCATATTCAGATACTACATGAAGTGTAGTGCCATGCCGTGCCCTGGGGGTGCCCACTTACTCTAATGGAGAGTGATTTTCATTATTATTATAATAATAATATATTACTAACAGGAGTCCGCTTGTTCCTTGTAAATGGAAATTTGATTGACTGTTCTAAATGCACATATACAGTACATACATTAATATATAAGTTATGCATTTGGTATATACATTAACATTTATATAAGTACATATTACAAATATTTTTCAACTAATGAATATGGACATTGGAACATTTATTAAAAGAAAAGATAAGTATTTTTTCAAAAAAGTATAGCATTGTTTATGTGCAACACAAAAAAAATTTAAATTGACAAGACACAAGTTAACTTTAAGAGACAAGTTCACAGCAGTAGACCTGCTGCTTGTTTCACACACAAAGACCCAAACCGTACCTGGGTTTGAACAACAGCATCATTATTTTGGAGGGCTTTGATACATGAACAAGAGACGAAGAGAACAAGGACTATTTTTGCATCAAATAATATGCATGCATTTCTATTTTTAGGTCCTTGGCTTTTCATCAAAATATTCAGTGCTGTAACCTCAGATGGCCCAGGTTAAAGCTCCGCTGATTCAACGTATATTTTCTATTGCCCCACCGCTATTTAATATTAATAGCGTATTTCACACGTTATTTTTTTCTCTGCAGTAATCGTTCAGAAAGCCTCCAGGTGTCCAGGACATTCTTATCTTTTCAAATGAATATTTAACGTTATCTTGTCCGTTAATTAAAGACTGTCTATATTAATGAGAAGGTAGCTGGTGGCAGTAGAGCCAGTGGTAGTACCACAACACTCTGCAATAACATTAACGTTGCATTACACTCAAGGCGATAGGAGAGAGCTCAAGGTACGCTTGAGTTATTTGCAGATGTATGCAGGTGGTAACACCAAAAAGTTTGTGAATCTTTCAAAAGTTCTTCTATGATTTCTTGTCATAACTTATCACTGTTAACCGCACCATACATTATCCATCCCTGAAAGCAATTCAAACACTGAATAACAAGGGAAATCCTACATGTCATTTGAGTTGTGTTTAATATACAAAATAATAATGCCTATAATAATTCAAAAAGTGAGACAATGTACTTAATTGATTCTCCCGTGATGCTCAGTGTTGAACACCTACCTGAGAGAAATATACTGTATATTGCACAGTGTGTGGCATGGTTGCACCCATTTTCTATTCTTAGTAATCCACACATTGTCATGTTCTTGATGTAGTTTTTTCGCTAAATGCTAAAATGTCAAAGTTATTCTCTTTGGAGAGCTGTGTAATTACAATGTCCGTAACACAGAACATACTGTACTACAACAACAATATGGCAATACATATGTTGGGTACGTTCTGAGAATATATATATTGAACCAAAGCAATAGCTCAAGGGAAGTGATAGTGGTGTACCCTGCTACCAGTGGGGACATTGTTATCACTGCCCCAAAGTGTTGCGTACTTTCTCTGGCTATTTCTGGACGGTATGTGGCTATAAAAGGCAGCCAAATGGCTCACAACTACGGACCCGTTTTAGATTACACGCCACACACATCTGAGATGAAAGGGAACACCACTCACGCTTTACTTTATCCCTAAAGGCAATTGTAGCAGAAACACTTTAGTGTTCTTCCTCAGAGAGTGTACCGGAGCTGTGATGTAAAGCCCCTTGAGACTGGAATGGAGAGCTCACAACACGGGCATCTGGGGAAGGTAAGACGGTGCTCAAGCTGCGTTCGACACAGCTCCTCTCTTTTGTCCTGTACCCCAATCGCAACAACAAACACACACACACACACACACGCACACACACACGCACACGCACACGCACACGCACACAAAACCATTACTAATACCATTATATCCCATGCATGCTCATATAATCGAAGTGACAACTCATAAAGTTGCAATTTGTAAAATTGAGCCCGTCCTAGATTGCAGGAGGGAGAATCTCAGAATTCAAAAGACTCATTAAGAGTGTTCTATCCAATCTCACTGGCTGTGCAACTGTGTGTCTATCCATGACTACAGATATGTCAAGGTTATTTTAAGCTACAAGCTAGGTGAAATGTTACAATTTGTCGCTTTAATATAATATCCTCACAGGTACACACAGATTAGCGGTGTTGATATTGGGGCTATTCATCATTTGACGTCATAGAGACATTTGATCCGACTTAATAAAGGCCTTCGGCCTGGTCGTCGGTGTGTAAATAGGGAATTTGGTTTTCCGTTTTATCAGAAATCTTCTCTGATGTGGACTTGACCAGCAGCACACTTTTATTTTGGAGTGAGCAGCTGGCAGAGGCCGTTCTATTTGCACAGACTCTCGTCTCTGATGGGCGGGGTAGTGTTTGTCTGCCAATAAACTCTTTAATTAGTGCCACGCCATGTTGTTGATGTTCTGACATGGCAGCAGAGTTATGCACATGCAGTGTCTCTGGGATCGTCAGAGGACTGATACATTGGACTTTAAACATCCATACATACATTATCAGGGAAATATTTTTTCTATGAACCATGAATCAAAACACAATAAAACATTTCTGTCATTTATTTGATTCTACATTTGCCAAAATCAGCATGCACCCCCTAGTTATGGGGAGAGAAAGAGAGAGAGGGAGACAGGGAGACAGAGAGACAGAGAGACAGAGAGACAGAGAGAGAGAGAGAGAGAGAGAGAGAGAGAGAGAGAGAGAGAGAGAGAGAGAGAGAGAGGAGAGAGAGAGGGAGAGAGAGAGAGAGGGAGAGGGAGAGAGAGAGAGGAGAGAGAGAGAGAGGGAGAGAGAGAGAGAGAGAGAGAGAGAGAGAGAGAGAGAGAGAGAGGGAGAGAGAGAGAGAGGGGAGAGAAGAGAGGAGAGAGGGAGAGAGACGGAGAGGGAGAGAGAGAGAGAGAGAGAGAGAGAGAGGGAAAGACAGAGAGGGAGAGAGAGAGAGGGAGAGAGAGAGACAGAGAGGGAGAGAGAGAGAGGGAGAGAGGGACGGAGAGGGAGAGAGGGAGAGAGGGAGAGAGAGAGAGAGAGAGAGAGAGAGAGAGGGAGAGAGAGAGAGAGAGAGCTGGGTATATTGACCTTGCGCACACAAGCAATAACCGAGTCACATCACACTTGCGTGAATGACACGCGAGGGGGGGGGGAGTCACAGCAAACCCCACCCCCTAAATCACTGAGTGAGATGGGTGGTCTTGCCTCACGCAGTGATTTAGAGGGTGGGAGAGGGAGAGAGAGAGAGAGAGAGAGAGAGAGAGAGAGAGAGAGAGAGAGAGAGAGAGAGAGAGAGAGAGAGAGAGAGAGAGAGAGAGAGAGAGAGAGCAATAACCCAGTCACCTCACCCACCCCATGGGTGTCGTGTGGGGGAGGAAAGGCCCAGAGGAGGAAATACACCCGAGGGGGTCTACGGGGGGCATGACCCCGCCAACTCCTGTGGCAATTAAACGCTCAACGGAAAACTTAAGGTGGCGGGCCGGAGAGGCCGGTGTTGACCTTGAGAGCTCGTGATCTAGTGCCGTGCGACACAAGTATAGGTGGAGGACAGGGTGGTGGCAGCAGAAGTTCTGGGACAGCAAGGGGGTGGGGGAGGGTGGGTTGGGGTTGGGAGGGTGGGTGGGTGGGGTGAGGTGGGTGGATCGAGATGGTGGTTGAGGTGGGTGGGTGATCAGACCAAAGCCAGAGAACTCTCCCCGATCCTGTCTTCTATTCACTTTTTCCTTTATCTGCGGTTTGCAGCGATGGTTGTGCAAAGCAAGATTAAAGTCAGCTCCTTTCAACGAGGTGTCTAAAAATACGCCCTCGCTGGGGGCTCGACCTCCGAGGTGCATACCAATGAGCTCGCCCACCACCGTTGGTACTATTACCTTCCAGCACACATCTGATACTTCTACCTCTGTTTCTACTTCTGCTTCCTCTTCTGTTTCTGTTCCTTCTACTTCTTCGTCTACTTCTTCTTCTCCTTCTTCTCCTTCTACTTCTTCTC